>CM064521.1:21470088-22036919 GCA_032716605.1 Paralithodes platypus
CACCCAGCGCTAACTGAAACATGGATTAATACAGAAACCAGCATTTTTTAGCAGAGTTTGATATACCGGGATCTAGTTTGTTTAAATATGACCGAACAAGTAAGAGGGGTGGCGGTATAGCAGTGTTTGTCCGGAGTTCATTAAAAAGCTGTACTAAATCAGGTATTAGAGTAACTAATGAAAATGAAGGCGTACGGGTAGAAGTTAACGAAGGTAGTGAGACTTTAGTTATTGGAGTTATGTATAGACCGCCAAATATGAGTAGAAAATGACGGAACATCATTATGGGAGGAACTTAAAATAGCATCAAGGCTTAGCAACGTGTGCATTATGGGGGATTTTAATTTCCCTAATATAGATTGGCAGCAACAAATAGGCGACTCTGATTCAAAGGAGTTTATTGAGGTAGTACAAGATAGTTTTTTAACTTCAATTCATACATACGCCTACTACAGGTAATACTATGCTCGATTTAGTTTCAGTAACAATGAACATATGATAAATAGTGTAGAAATCGGGGACCACCTAGGAAATTGTGATCACAATTCTGTGTATTTTAATATACAATGGAAAGGTAATACCAGAGAGAATACAACATTAATACCTGACTTCAGAAAGCAATTATGGTGGGTTAAGAGAAGCCCTGTTAGCGGACCCTATGGTCAAAAAATTAAGTCGATCCAGGTGTCCAAATGAGTGTATCCTTTCTCAGGCACCTGTCATCTTAAGTCAGGAGGAGACGTCAAACTTGGTAGATACATACGATAATTTTATCAAGTCAGTATTCAATGCGCAAAATAAATATATCCCCAAAAGAAAATTTAGATCAACACACGAACCAACCCAAATGGATGAATAATAGACTATTAGATCTTCTCGGACAAAAGAGAGGAATATATAGAAAAATTAGAAAAAGCCGAAATTCACCTACTTGCTTACTATCAGAATCTATCAAGACAGGTAAAAAAGGATATTAGGAAAGAAAAAAGAAATTATGAAATTAAGGTTGCCAATGACTCAACAAATAATCCTAAAGCTTTTTACCAACTATATAAATCCAAGGTTAGAGATGTAATTGGTCCCCTTAAAACTCCTATAGGAAAATTGACAGAAAGTGATTTAGAAATGTGCAGTACATTAAATAGTCAATTTCTTTCCGTTTTCACTAATGAAAATTTGGCACAGTTTCCAGAAGTCCGTAAGGTATACAGCGATAGTATAGAAAATAGGTTAAGTACGGTTACTATAAGTAGAAATGATGTGGTTAAGGAAATTGACAGACTGAAACCTCATAAATCGCCTGGTCCTGATGAGGTATATGCTAGAGTATTAAAAGAATGCAGAGATGAGTTAAGTTATCCATTAACATTTCTATTTAACAAGTCATTAGAAACAGGTATAGTTCCAGAAGCTTGGAAGCTTGCAAATGTAGTTCCGATCTTCAAAAAAGGTGATAAATCAATAGCATCCAATTACCGTCCCATTAGTCTCACTTCAATCATAGGAAAACTACTAGAGTCAATTATTGCTAGGAAAATGAGAAACCACTTAGAAAACATTTAACTTAATCAATTCTTCTCAGCATGGATTCACTCAGGGACGGTCTTGCCTTACTAATTTGCTTAGTTTTTTCTCAGAGGTATATGAAGGAGTAGATAATGACAAGTCTATGATATTATATATTTAGATTTCAGTAAAGCTTTCGACAGAGTCCCTCATGAGAGATTGATGAGAAAGGTTGAGGCACATGGAATAGGTGGGGCGTTGTTAGGAGGGATTAGGTCATGGCTAATTGGTAGGAAGCAGAGAGTCAGCATAAATGGTACCAAGTCAGAATGGGGAGCAGTCAAAAGTGGTGTCCCCCAGGGATCGGTATTAGGTCCCCTGTTGTTTCTTATATACTAAATGACCTAGATTTAGGTATAACTAGTAGGATAAGTAAATTCGCAGACGATACTAAAATAGGGAGATCAATTGATTCAGATAGCGATATAGAGTGCCTCCAAAGGGATCTAGATACCTTACATGAATGGTCAGTAAATTGGCAGATGAAATTTAACATTGACAAATGCAAGGTATTAAGATAGGGAAGATGCAAACAAATTTTAAATATAAACTAGCTAATTTAGAATTAGAAAATTCAGACTGCGAGAAAGATCTAGGTGTGTTTGTTAGCAATGATTTGAAGCCTAGAAAACAGTGTATAAGCGTTCGTAATAAGGCAAACAGGATTCTCGGGTTCATCTCTAGGAGTGTGAGTAACAGAACTGCTGATGTTATCTTAAAACTTTACTTGTCATTAGTGAGACCCCACATGGATTATGCTGTCCAATTTTGGTGTCCTTATTACAGAATGGACATAGATTCATTGGAGAGAGTACAGCGTAGAATGACAAAAATGATCCATAATATTAGAAATCTTTCGTATGAAGAAAGGTTGAAGAAATTAGGTTTACATTCGTTAGAGAGACGCAGAGTTAGAGGGGATATGATAGAGGTGTTCAAGTGGGTTAGTGGGATTAACAAAGGGGACATGGCAAATGTACTAAAGCTCAGTGATAGCGAAAGAACTCGTACCAATGGTTTCAAATTAGATAAATTTCGTTTCAGAAAAGATATAGGCAAGTATTGGTTTGGTAACAGAGTTGTAGATGGGTGGAATGGACTACCAAGTGCTATAGTGGGATCTAAAACTGTAGGGAGCTTTAAGATAAAATTAGATAAGCATATGGACGAGAAGGGTTGGGTGTGAAGGGGGATCAGCCGGGTTGGGCCAATCAGCGCTCTGCAGACCTCCATAATCCTGCGTTAATCTCTAACCGTTTTGGTAAGATGATCCTCAGGGTATTAGAGTGTGAAGCCTATAATTGGGCTTTGTAATGAATTGGGGTTGTGTGGGACAGGGATCTGCCTTGCTTAGGCCAATCGGCTTTCTGCAGACTCCCATTTTCTTATGTTCTTATGTTCTTATGTAAACACTAGGATAGTCTACAGTATACCTGGTCAGAGGTAAGAAGAAGAAGTCCTCATGTACATGTAGACAGTAGTCTCCTTGAATTTACCATATTTTTGGTAAATCTACAGTTATACTACCCCTCCCCCTTTCAAAACACGCCTTTTAGCGTGTTTTTGGATGGTTCAGCAGACGCGGAAACTGGAAAAAAACGTATTTTGATAAAAAATTATCACCAACCAGATACGAGTTTTTCAGGTAATTTGTTGTTGTTTTTTATTTTTTATTTGATAGTCCTATACAGTGTTGTTTAATACCGAGGACCGTCGCATTTTAGTATTTTTATTATTAGGCCTAGCCTAACCTAACCTAACTTAACCTAACTTACAGTTTCTTACAGTACAGTTTCTTACAGTAGATCCTCTGGAAAAAGGCAAACTATGCCTGTGTATCCAGCTCAGTACCAGTACTTGCACTGCTGCGGTCGTTCACGGTGTTGGCGGCGGCGGTAGCAGACGCAACATTTTTACTATTCTGTATTTTTGTTTTATAATCAAACTTCAAATCTTGTCTTCCCCATGCTTTATCAAGATTACTTTCAAACTCCCTTATTGATTCGGAATCGACTACATACTGGGGTAGTGCGTTCCACTCATTTACCACTGGCCTAACCTAACCGAAAACTAACCTATCTCGCGACCGGTCTAAACCCAGTCACGTTCCCTGTGTATGGGTGCGCGACGGTGTAAACCCAGTTCACGTTCCCTGTTTATGGGTTCGCGAAGGTTTGTAATACTTCAATGTATCTATTAGCCTACAATCAAATATACATTTCCGCGCATCATCAAACGATGATACTAAGTCTACTACTAATAATATTAACCCATTAGTACCAACAGAATAGCGACAAAATAGGGGTAGTAGGCTATAACTGTAGATTTATCATATTTTTTAGCTCGTATAGGCTAGGTGCAATTATAGAAATTTACCATATGTTGAGGGGGCTTTACCCCCCCCCCCTCATGACATGTCATCATCATAGCCTATATAGGCTATTGACAGCAGGCCCGCAGGGGGCAAATAACCTAAAAAATCGCCGTCAAAATAGACA
Source organism: Paralithodes platypus (assembly GCA_032716605.1). NCBI lineage: Eukaryota > Metazoa > Arthropoda > Malacostraca > Decapoda > Lithodidae > Paralithodes > Paralithodes platypus. The sequence goes on from CM064521.1 coordinate 21,474,153, forward strand.
CTAACTTAACAGCGGCGCTCGCCCCATGTAAACATGACGATCGTACATCAGCTGGAAACTACATCCATTCCCTCGCAGGCAGCAGCTCTCTGGGCAGCAGGCTCGCAATCACGCTCTCGTCTATTTTGACTGCCATGGGATACAATAATAGGTCGAGGCAAAGGCGCCCCCCGGGGGGGGGGGGGGGCCCCCCCCCCAATAATTTATTGTCATCATGCATAGCAGAGGGAAAAACGTCAAAATAGAGGGAAACGTAACCTCGAGCCCACGACCTATGTAATAGTATGTATTGTTGTAAACATAAAGTCTTCTTCTTCTTCTTATTGTTTAAATGTGCAGTTTGCTTGGACAATATATCAAATGTGGAGAGTACGAGAGAAAAAATTGAAAGAACTGAAATAAGAAGACTGAAGAGAGAAGAAACAAGAATGAAGGAAGACGAGAGAAGAAACAAGACTGAAGAGAGAAGAAAGAAGATTTCAGAAAAAGGGATGAAAAATGAGATATATTTATTTTTAGACAAATGAGCACGTCAAAAAGTCACAAAAAGAAAAATAACAAAACCTCTTAGGGAAGTGCCGACGTTAAGGCTAAACTTCCCGAATTCCAACTGAACTGAACTGGAAGGTTGTCTCCAGATTACTGCACAGGCGTTTAGATGGGACAGAATAAGAATAGAAGGGGAAAATCATAGAATGAGGAATGAAAAACTACTAGTCACTGAAGCCCCCCAACCGCGTCAAGGAGAGTAGTATCAGGGGGGGAAACATGAAGTCATCAGATGAAGTATTAAGGGAGGCACCTTTTGATCAATTATTCAGTTCAGTCTTCTTCTTCTTCTTCTTCTTCTTCTTTAGAACCCGCCTGCAGACCGTGCAGATCCACAGGGCAAAAAGTCACAAAAGGAAAACCAAGGAAAAGTAACAAAACCTCTTAGGGAAGTGCCGACGTTAAGGCTAAACTTCCCGAATTCCAACTGAACTGAACTGAACAGGGCTGGCCTTTGTATCGGTACTGGCTCAGAAACGTTAGTAGGAGGGAAATTTTAGAGAAGGACAGTTTAACCTAACAAGTGCGCATGGGGGTAATTGGAAACGTCCCCCTGTGCTGACGTATTTGAGGTGTTTCCGTCACTAAAATATTCATTGTGCCATTAATAGCATTAATACTTATCCATATGCGCCTAATATGGGTGATTATAAAGGTATTAACCTGAAACAACAATAAAACGAGTGAAAACAGCGTTTGGATGGTCAAAATCGGAGATATAGCCCGCGAGTTGTATAATGTATGGGTGAGGCAAGCTGCTTTCCCGCCAATTTCCCCCAAGGCCACTGAGACACAGTCGATCGATACTCTCTCTCTCTCTCTTGCATTCGCTTGCTATCAGTGATGACCACACCCTCCAACCGGATTTCTAATGTTAGCACGAAAATATACCTCAGAATAAGGGAATAACGGAAAATAGGTGATAACTGAAGGAGAGGAGGCAAGTGGGGAAGGAGGGGAGGTAGAGGACTGAGATTTTGCATGGCCCAGGGGCCAAAAAAAAAAAAATATATATATATATTTTTTTTTTCGATGTCAAAAGTTGATTTTTTTTTTCACTCGCTCTTAAGAGTCTCCCCGCAGTCCGCCGGGGGAACTCTTAAGAGTCTCCCCGCAGTTCCCGGGTTAAGAGACAGTTTGTTTGTTTTTTATAAACCCCCCCCTCACTTCCTCCCCCCTCCCCCCCACCTCCGCTCCCCCCCCCCCCCACCCATTTATCTTCCTCACACTTTTCTCCAACATCCTCTTCACCATCTCCATGTCTTGTTTCCATCTCCTGTGTTAACCCCAATAGCGCCCCTACCCCTCTATCTTCCCTCTGCTTAATCTCCTCCCCCCCCCTCTCCCCAACTCTATTCCTCATGTACCTCTCCAACTCCTCTCTCTCCTCATTATATCTTGTACATTCGGTTACTATGTGTTCTACATCCTCCACTATTGGGTCTCCTCCCATTTCATATTGACTGCAGTGCGGTCCCACTCCATTCCATCTCCTTTCCGCCTCATTCGTTTCTAGCGATCCTGTTCTTGCTTTAAATAGAAGTTTCGATCCCCATCCCCCATCATAGTATTGTTCTCTAGCTGGTTTTTCCTTCTCTCTATAATATGCCAGCGTGGCTTTATTTTCTACCCCCTCCCTCCATCTTCTTCTCCCCTCCTCCTTTATCCCTTTCTCTATCTCTCTGACACATCCCCTCCCATTTTCTAGTATGACCCACTCCTCTCTCTCATTTCTTTTTCTAAATTCCCCCACCCGGTCCTGTTTTATATTTATCCTACCCAATCTTTTTTTGCACTCTCTGTTCCATTTACTTTGCTCGCTCGCCCATCTGTATACCTTCCCCGGCCACCTATCTTCCTCCATCCCCTCTAGCCTCACTTTGTACTTCCCTTTCGCTTTCCCAATCCTTTCCTCAAACGTACTCCACCCCATCTCCCCTCGGATTGCTTCTTGAGCTACGTATTTATTTGCCCCCAATCCTGTCCTCCCGATTTTATTCTGTATCGTTTCTAATTTCTTCGTTTCCGTTTCCGCCTCTGTTGTTTCTACCGCCTCTAAGCCGTACATTATTGCAGGTACTCCTAAATCCTTTCCCCAGCGCTCGCACTATTTCGTAGCTATTCGCTCTTAGCCTTGTCGCGCTCCATAGTCTCCCATTCCATTGTTGCATTTGTCCCACCTTTTCACTTTTCGCCTTCTCAAACTCTTTCTCCGTGATCGTTACCCCCAGATATTTATACTCCCTTGTCTTCTTCATTCTGTTTCCTTCCAGTGTCCATTCCTCGTCCTCTTGAAGCTCTCCATTCATTTTCATCACCTGGCTCTTTTCTTTACTAAATCTTACTTAAAGTTCCTCCCCGAATCTCGTTGCTTCCTCTAGTAGTCTCTGCAACCCTCCTCCCGTTTCTGCCATCAGAACTACGTCGTCAGCAAACAGCAGTACCCCGTCTTTCTTTGTTTATCTGAATCCCCTCCCCAACTCTTTTTATCCTCTGTGTCATTTCTTCCATATATAACGCAAATAATAACGGCGATAATACGCACCCCTGCCTTACCCCCCTCTTGCTTTCTACCCATCCCGTTTCTATATTTCCTAGCGCGTACTTCGCTTTTGTTCCTTGGTACATCGATGTTATGATGTTTATATACTCTTCTGGTATTCCACTCCTTGCCATTATTTTCCACAGCAGTTCCCTGTTTACTCTATCATAGGCTTTCTCTATATCCAGGAATGCACAGTAACCCATTTTTTTTCTCTCTTTTCATTTTCCCCATCACTTCGCTTAGTATATAGATATTATCTGTCCCCCTCCTGTCTCTTCTGAACCCATTTTGCTCATCACTTATTAGCCCGTTTCCCTCTATGGCTCTATTCATCCTTTCCTTCAATATCCCGCAGAAGAGTTTCCCTATTGTGTTTGTCACTGTCACTGGCCTGTAGCTTTTCATTTCCTTCTTACTCTTGTACCCTTCCTTGTGCAATAGTGTTACTCTCGCTTCATTCCATCTTTCTGGTACTCTCTCATTTCCCATTACCTCATTAAACATTTTCTTCAGTCTTCTTGACATTTCTTCCCCCCCCCCACCTCTATGTACATTTCATTTGGTATCCCATCCGGGCCGGTCGCCTTTCCCTTTTTTAGCGCTTTGATCCCTCTCCTTACTTCTTCTATTGTGAGCTCCCTTTCCATTTCCATCTTATCCTGTTCTGGTAGCCTTCTCTCTCTCATTTCCAAGTTCCATTCCTCTCCTCCCCTTGTTCATTTACTCCCCCTATTTCCTCCCAGTATCGCTTTATTTCAATCTTTATTTCTTCTCTGTCTTTATTATTCTATCTCGCACTATTGGTTTCATGCTTTCTTCCTCTCTACCGGTCTCACCTCTTAACATCCTATACCACTCCTTTTGGCCCTCTTTCCCCTTGCTTCTGATCTTTTCTACTTCTTCTTTCTCGTGTTTTATCATTGCCTCTTGTATTAGTATTTTACCTTCTTCCTTTTCTCCTCGTATGCCCGTACCGCTTGTCTTTCTTCTCGTTTCCTCTCTCCGCCTTCCCTCCTACTTCTCTCTATCATCCTTCTCCTTTCTCTGTTCGCATCCCTTCTTTCACTTCTTGCTTGTTTTATTTCCCCATTCCACCATGGTTTTTGTTTTCTTTTTCCTGTCCATCTTCTTATTCTTCCTATACTCCTTTCTGCCGCTCTATTTATGTCCATCATCAACTCTCCGTCCATTTCTTCTATGCTCCCCTCTCTTCTTTCCCCTATTTCTTCCAGGTAACCTCTGTATTCTACCCATCTTTCACTTTTTAGGTTCCATCTATTAATCTTCCATCTCGTGTTTCCTTTGCTTTTCCATTCCTTTGTGTAGTTTATCAACATGAGTCTGTGGTCGCTTTGTATCCCTACTTCATTTTCTTCATCTATCCACATGTTTTGGATCTCTTCCCTTGCTCTTCCATTCGCTAGTATGAAGTCTATCGCCGATCTTTGGCCTTCTCCGTGTCTTACCCATGTCGCCTTCCCCTCTCCCATTGTTTGGTTCAGTATTTCCATGTCATTTTCTTCCGCAAATTGGATCAAGGCTTCAGATCAGTAACTTCAGTTGCTGCCTTGCTGGTCGGGAAGCTATACCTTTGCAACGGCGCCTCGTATACGGTCTTGGTGTGGCCTTAGGATCGGCTCTCTCTCTAGGGATGGCACCTACAGTAGATTGCCTAGGCTACCACTATTTAATAGTGGCCCCTCCATCATTGACGATTTGCCTATTAACCTCTGAAGTGCGCATGGGGGTAATTGGAAACGTCCCCCTGTGCTGACGTATTTGAGGTGTTTCCGTCACTAAAATATTCATTGTGCCATTAACGGGAGCTGCGGGGAGACTCTTAAGAGTTCCCCCGGCGCACTGCGGGAAGACTCTTAAGAGTCAGAGAAAATAAAAATCAACTTTTGACATCGAAAAAAAAAAAAAATTTTTATATTTTTTTTTTTTTATTTTTTTATTTTTTTTTGGCCCCTGGGCCATGCAAAATCTCAGTCCTCTACCTCCCCTCCTTCCCCCACTTTCCCCTCTCCTTCAGTTATCACCTATTTCCCTGTTATTCCCTTTCTGAGGTATATTTTCGTGCTAACAGAAATCCGATTGGAGGGTGTGGTCATCACTGATAGCAAGCGAGTGCAGAGAGAGAGAGAGAGTATCGATCGACTGTGTCTCAGTGGCCTTGGGAAAATTGGCGGGAAAGCAGATTGCCTCACCCATACATTATACAACTCGCGGGCTATCTCCGATTTGACCAAAACGCTGTTTTCACTCGTTTTTGTTGTTTCAGGTAATACCTTTATAATCAACCCATAATAGGCGCATATGGATAAATATTAATGCTATTAATGGCACAATGAATATTTTAGTGACGGAAACACCTCAAATACGTCAGCACAGGGGGACGTATCCAATTACCCCATGCGCACTTCAGAGGTTAATAGCATTAATACTTATCCATGTGGCCCTATTATGGGTTGATTATAAAGGTATTAACCTGAAACAACAATAAAACGAGTAAAACAGCGTTTTGGATGGTCAAAATCGGAATGCCCGCGAGTTGTATAATGTATGGGTGAGGCAATCTGCTTTCCCGCCAATTTCCCCCAAGGCCACTGACACAGTCGATCGATACTCTCTCTCTCTCTCTTGCACTCGCTTGCTATCAGTGATGACCACACCCTCCAATCGGATTTCTAATGTTAGCACGAAAATATACCTCAGAATAAGGGAATAACAGGGAAAATAGGTGATAACTGAAGGAGAGGAGGAAAGTGGGGAAGGAGGGGAGGTAGAGGACTGAGATTTTGCATGGCCCAGGGGCCAAAAAAAAAAAATAAATAAAAAAAAAAAAAAAATTTTTTTTTATTTTGTTCGATGTCAAAAGTTGATTTTTTTTTTCTCTGACTCTTAAGAGTCTCCCCGCAGTGCGCCGGGGGAACTCTTAAGAGTCTCCCCGCAGCTCCCGGGTTAATATAATAGTCTCCATTCAACACCCGCGTCAACCGTTTTGAATCGGGAGGCCATTTGGTCATAGTGCTGCAAACATGGCCTCCCTTTGAATCTATCGCCGCGGGGATGAACAGACAACAGAGTATTCCTCATAAGTGTAAAGGCCGATTCACACGGTCAATATTTTTATCCACCGTCCCTTGAGGGCTGCGAATATCCATAAAACCAACCAGTTGGTTCCCTGAATTCCCCAACGAAATATGACACCACGGCGAAATTTGCCCTTCGAATTCTCAGCCCTCAAGGGACGGTGGATAAAAATATTGACCGTGTGAATCGGCCTTAACGCAACTTCTCTTATGGAGTCTTCAATAGATCGGGTACCCACTACGAAAAAACTTTCATAAAAAATAAGAAGAAAAAGAAAAAAAAACTAACTTAAACATTGTTATAACACGCTTCCCACTTTCGGTGGATTTCTTGTGTTGTGGCACCCAAGGTTAAGAGATACAACAGGTTGGAGCATGGGGTCACTCAAACTCGTACCCGCTCGCGCATGACATCACGAGGCTAGAAGGGTCAGAGGTCACTCGACTGTATACCATTAATTCTCAAAGGAGCAGCCGAGACAGCACTATCCTCAGTTTTCTTTTACTTCATACCGTGATGCTATAACTACTGTATAATGCCGTGTGAAAGTGTAGCTCTTCTATTTTAACTAAACAATTAAAATACCTTTATATTGTCAAGTTGTTGGATGCAAGTCGATATTTATCAAAGGAAGTAACAGCTGTTATGCCCGGTCCAAATTGGAACGCGAGATATTCTGAGTGCAATGATTAACTCTCTAACTGGAGAAGTATACCTTTAACTTTAATAAAGAGACCACACGGCAGGAGAATAAGTACACAGGCGACAAGTTAACATGGGTTTTATTCACTTTACACCTGGTTCATGGAGGAGCAATATATTTAATTCTGGAACACGGAGATCATCAAAATGGCAACAATGGTAAATAGAGCATACAAATAATAATATGATTAGCAATTATAAGGCAAGAGTCGAACAATGGGTCCGGACTCAATTTAACAATAACTCCTCGGATACAATTATAGAGTATCCAAAATAGTGGAGGCTTACCTCCCACTCAACTAGATCTCAAGCAAGATCTCTGCAAGGTAACAAGAGTGCAGTAATGGCAGATGTCGTCTGGATCATACTATGATGTCCCCGGCAATAGTGACGTTAACTGACTCTAAAGCAACGATGACCAAGTGGTCATCAACAATAAGGTGGGCTCTGAAAGGCTCACAAATGAACTGAATTCTACAGGTGTGCTAGATCTCACCTGGCAAGATTATTTATTCTAAAACTACTTGTGTGGGCAACTAGCAAGATGCGGAAGGCTGATACAATAATCGTCGGGAGCTGAGATAGAGTGAGATCTATTCGAGTTATGAACCTGACAGAATGTTAAGTGAATGAGGCTAGAAGTTATACAATGGAACAAGGTTACGTGTAAATATGTGGGTATGTCATATGCTGTGGGTCTTATATAGGCGCGTCCCCTCTGACGGGCTATGGGAGACCAATAACCCGGGAATGTGCGGATATAAGGATCCCCTGATAGTTATGTCTAATGTGTCCCGGCAAGTGGGCAGATTAACGTCAATTTACGTAGAGAGAGGAAAGCCCTCTCGCAAGACGTTATTTAGTGAGAACCCCTGAAGATAACTTCAACCACTACCCTGAGACAACTCTATACCCATAAACCATTGGGAGGTTTGACGTACCTCCCAACCTACCAAATAGGAAAACCTACTATTTGGTAGTAGTCTTGGCAAATCCAACGTCAAGGCTATTAACCTAATTGCAATGACGACTTGTCTATTTTGACTGCTATGTCGTCATTCCAACCGCGGTTAAAAAGAAAACGTCTAGAGTCTACTCCTTATCTTGCTCTAGGAGACGTTGTACATTAACCAAAACTACCACCGAAGGTGAAAAAAGCATAGAAGAGAAGAAAAAGGGGTTTACCTTAGTTACCGCTTAAGGCCCATCCTGTGTTTCCGTCATGTGCAGATCCCTGTCGAACGTGCGCATGAGCGACCCTCTCTTGTTATCACATCCTCACGTCAGCAGAAGAACGCGGATGGGCAGGGGTCCCGGCGTGAGGGAGGGTATTATGTACGTTGGATTTTCCAAGACTACTACCAAATAGTAGGTTTTCCTATTTGGTAGGTTGGGAGGTACGTCAAACCTCCCAATTTGTTAGTAGTCTTGGCAAATCCAACGTCAAGGCCTGCATAACAAATAGGAGGAGGACATCCAAGCCCAACCTACCAAAAAAACCAATGCATAAAACAAAATTACGAATGACAAAGACACAATGTAAACAAGAGAGTTTAATAAAAGAGTGAAAAACTGAGGAGTAGCTAAAAAGAACAGTTTTAACACATGCCCGTCATTCATAGTAATGCAAAACATAGACTTGTCTGAAACCAAATAGGTACTGTACCCAAAATCCCTTTTCTTCAAAAACCAACAAAAACACTGAACACAAGAACAAAACACAATTTTCAATGTGGCAAAAACACTTATGTACTGGAACAATACATAATCCCAAACTTGCAATCCAGTGTTGCAAACCCATACACCCCCCCCCCCCCCTTTGTCAAATAAAACAAAGGAAAAGAACGAGGGACAAGGGGGGAAGACCAGGGATCTTCGCCAGAGCACCAGGAAACACGACCCCCGAGAGCAATCACCGGCCGAGGGGGTCGAACACTGGACACGGAGAGGTAGGAGGAGATGAAGGAATTGATAGAAGACCACAAAACCGCGGAGGCGAAGGCAGGGAAGGATCGACGTGGCAGGAACCGGAAGGAGGCAGCAAAGGATCTGACATCGCGCGCAGAACCCCTACAAACAGGGTGACGGGCACGAACGGTCCGACAAACGTGGCGGCCCAGCTGCACCTGCTAGAGCTTCCCACCTGTCCGAGGAGACACCCACACAGCAGTACCCGAAGGCGGCGCCACAGACGCAACAGAGGAGTGCAAGGCTGACACCGGGCACAACACATGGCGAGGATGCCCACGCCGTAAAGCCTGGACGGCGAAAGGCTGGAAAACGGGGGCCTCCCTCCCATGCGTGGTAACAAAAGGTGGGGAGGAGGCGAACGAGACGCCATGCAAGGACGGGGAGAATCGGACGCAGTCCCGGGGCCGTGACAATGCCGCTAGTGCAGACACCCGATCCCCAGTGGCCAGAGCGACAAGGAAGAGTGGACGCCCGAGCAACGGAACCGGCGTAGCGGCCCTTGTATACGCGGGGGAAGCCAGAAGGACCAGAGCCCGCCCCAGATCCCACAGCGGAGAGACCTGGCGCGGAGGCGGTCAATCCCGGAAGGCAGCCGTCAGGAAGGAATCCAGCACCTGTGGCGGAACGACCAGCCCAGCGACGGACCCAAAGAACCCCCCGGACGGCAGACAAGTGGGTACGTATAGCGTCGACTGGAAAGCGACGTGTACGGAAGAGGTGAAACAAGGAGCGTAGGACGAGGGAAGGAGAGCCAACTGGCAGGCGAGTGGCCTGTAGCCACCTAGTAAAAAACCTCCAGCGGGACCCGTAAGGCCCCCAAGGAGAAGACGGCCAGGAACGCTGCAGGAAGTCAGTCAGGGCCCGGCCGGGGACCACCGTGCCTCATGAACAAGCACGATGCGAAGGCCAAAGAGGTCCGCAGGACCCCAACCTAGCCCAAGTGGAAGCCGGAGACAGGTAGAGGGACCGGACCCGGGCACCACCGCGGCAACCGGGCGGACCAAGTCCGTGCCGGCCACAGAGGCGCGAGGAGCCAGACGCAGCCGTGGTACAGCCGCAGCTTCGCGAAGACCGGGCACATCAACAGCGCGTCTGGTGGCGGAAAAATGGAGATCGACCGCCACCAGTACCAGGCGACCATGAAAGCGTCCGGACCCCCCCCGGAGCGCGAGGCCAGAGGGAGAGGTCCAGAGGCAACTGGCGCGGCACCCCCGATGCGAACAAGGCGACCTCCGGAACACCTCAGGAAGCCGCGAGGTCGGCGAACACAGTCCGTTTCATCGCCCATTCTACAAGAACGCCCTGCCCTCTCGACAGGGCGGCCGCCCAAAGGGTGGCAGGCCCGGGCAGGGAGGAGGCATGCAAGGAGAAGGGGTGTCGGTCCGCGAGGAAGAACACTCCACCGAGACCCCTAATAGAGTCAACGACCTGGAGGACCCCCGCATAAGGAAACAGGGGACAGCTTGTCTGAGTGTCCAACCCGAAGGCCACCGACTCACCCCGAAGGGCCAGCGCAGGGGACCCGCAGGAAGAACAAAGGAACCAACAATCCGAGGGCATAGACAGGTAAGAGGAGGGAGACCCACCCATCTGCCGGGAAGTGGACGTTCCAGGTTCGATTGGGAACCTCACCCAACCTCGCTCGACGTATCTGTGGTTACCCAGACCGTCGGCGGGGGGGTCGGTCCAGGGCACAGCCGCAAAGAGCGAGCCCCGAGCAACCCAGCGACCGAAGCGCCGGCGAACGGTACGCGGGAGCGGCAGGAGCCGATCCATAGGGGCAACGGAAACACCGCGGTGCCCATGAGGAGGAGGCGGCGTAGCCAGAGGCTCCCTAATGGAAGGGGCAGAGCGGCCCAATGCAGCGAACCCACGAACGAGTCCCAGAGCCACCCCGGGAGGGAGACCGAGTGCAACACGGCGAGGACCGTCCACCGAAGGTGCACCGCGGCCGGCAGACCCCGGGTCACCGTAGCGCCGGACAAAACCCATGCGAGACCGACCCATGGCACGACACGCGACGGGGTCAAGCGTGACTTGGGAACATCGAAGGGGAACCCTAACCGTGCGATGTCGCGAACGATTGTGAGGGCGTCGCCAATGCACAGGCCTAGGGCGTCGGAAACTACCAACCAAACGGCCAAGGAAAACAGGAGCTGGAGCCCGCTCCTGAGGAGAGGACCCAGAGCCTGCCCCACCAGTGCGGAGAAGATCTGCGGCGCGATGTGGAGACCGAAGGGAAGGCCGTCGAACAGGAACACACGATCGGAAGTCCGAACGTCCAAGAATCGCTGGAAGCGAGGATGGAGAGGAACGAGCCAAGACACATCCTGGAGGGCCAGCGACACTACCCACGACAGAGGGCACAGGGCCAGGCGTACCAGGGGTATCGGCAGCATCCGAAACCGTGTGTGCACGATGTGCCCGTTGAGGGCCAACAGATCCACCACCGGTCGCATCGCGTCGCAGGTCGGCGACGGAACCAGAAAGACACGGGAGAGGAAAACCGGGTGACCGGCGGTCAACTCCCTCGACGCTACCCAGCTCGGGCATGGAAGTGAACACGTGGGCCACCTCTGAAGAGATGGGCCGTTGTCGGTGACAAGAGCGGAGTGGGGGTCCGGACGTCCACCTCCAGGTGAGAACCCTCCGCGCAACCCGCCGCCCCCAACGTCCCTCGCGGCTACCGAGGGGCGCAAGGGCGAAAACAACCCGAGGGAGCACCCGAGAGGAGGGGAGCGACCCGGTACGCCCAGGCGAGAAGGAGAACAAGGAGGCCGACCCAGAGAACTACACATTGTGTTGACGTGGAGGTACCCCCGGTACGGGCCGTGCGGGCATGAGCGCCACGTTGACCTCCTCTACCCCCGCCCCCCCCCAACCTCGTCGAAAAGGGCGGGCCACCCCAACCCAAGGCCGGCGCGGGGCTGACCCCTACGAAAGGCGGCCGAAGTGGAAGGCCGGCCAGCCCCGACACAGAGGGGATGAAAGGGGCAAGAACAGAAGTGCGAGGCGGAAACCGAAGCACTGGCCAGCAACGTCCCAGTCTTGCGCCCGGCAAGGCGGCAGCACTTGCAGCAGCACCCCGAAGAGGACCGGCAGAAGGACGGGACTGAGAAAAACCCCGCGCGCGGCACAGCGCGTCGGTGCATGACGTAAGCAGGGTCCGTAACGACACAGCACGGCGTCGTGTGGCGGAAGCAGGGGCCGCCGACAGAGAAGCGGAGCATTCCCAAGCATCCTGCGTAAAAAACCCCGACGTATATAGCGCAGAGTACAACAAACCCTGACGAATAACCAAGGGGGCCGGCCGGCAGAACGAAGACCGTACCGTCGTGCGGTGCCGAGTTGCCGCGCACAAAACCGCCTTCAGCTCGGGAACCAAAGTCACCGCGAGCCGAAGGTGGACCCGCTCAACGCGGTCCAAACCCTCGCGAAGATCGCCCGGCGCAGACGCCTCGAAAAGCCGCAGGTGGTGAACAGACGTCTGGAGGGAACCTAAAGACAAGACAATAAGTCCGTCACCCTCCGTCGCAGGGAAAAAACCTCGGCGACAGAGGGCTGCTCCGGGTGAGAGAAGAACGGGGGAACAATAGAACAAAGTTCAAGAAGGGGCGCGCTCATTCCAGGACCAGAACGCGCCGTCCAACCCGCCGACAGACACAAGAGGAGGCAAAATCAGGGACGACTCCGGGGGAGGGACGGAAGGAGAGCCGTCGACGGATCGGTGTGTGAAGTCGAAGGCCTCAGCAAACCAGGCCTCCAATGGGAGAGGGTGACCGAGCATGACGGCTAAGCCAGGCGTACCGGCGTCGCACAAACCTGTCCCTTAGGAGGACAGACCCGTCAACACAGCCAGGGACTGAACAGCCGGAAGGATGTCAGTGCGGCTGAAGCCTGACCAGAGCGTAGGCCTGCAGAAGGGAGGGGGACCATAGCAGGGGTAGGTAGGGTGAGGTGCTGAGGGTGAGGCACCGCCAAGAAGGGCGAGAAGAGGGAGTCTTCCATCGACTCCAAGCGCCCGTCGAAGCGTGACACAACCCAGCCCTGCATAGCCGACAATTGATCCGAGAGAGGCTACCCCCCCCCGGATTGGTCGGCCCGCAGGGGCGAGCGTGAGCGGGAGCGAGACCCACGACACGAACCAGCAGCGTCGCGGCCCAAGGAAGGCGAGCGACGACGGTTGTGTCGCCGTTGAGGGACTCGTCCCCGATCACGAACGGCCGAGGGGGAAACAGCACCATTCCCCTCTTCCAGCGACACATCAGCTCCTGAGAAAGGGGACCCCGAAACCTCGCGAAACCCCACCGAGGCAAGAGGAGGGGTACCCCCCTGGCGAGACGGTAAGGGAAGGTCAGGAAGAGAAGAATGAGGAGGAGCAGGACGACGGGAGTGGGAAGGCTGGCCGGGTGAAAGGAGGCCAGGAGCCGCGGGGGGAAACAGAGCAAGGATCCCCGGGGCTGAGATAACAGGGCGGCCCGACACCGAGGCGGAGGAGGGAGGGACCACCACCGTGGGACGAGACCGTGAAGTAAGAATAGGCACTGAAGCAGGTGAAGTAGGAGAAGCAACGACATCCAGGCGGACCCTCCTGGACAGTGTAGGAGGAGGGAGCAGAGGGCCAGCTACAGCATGAACAACCGCGCGCGGAGAGGACAACGTAAGAGGAAGTCGTCTGGGCTGGGGAAGCGGGCGGAAGGGAGTAGAGCCCCTATCCGTAGAGGCCAGGGGAGGGCGCACAGGGGCAGAGCCGCTAACCCCGGCCTCAGGGCGAGAACCATGACGAGGGCGATGGGCGTCGTCAAGGCGATCAGGAGGACGACAAGGCGAGCGAGAGCGGGGACGGAGCCGGGGAAACCCCCCGACGATGGGACGACCGGCTGCGGGACCCAGGGGAGAGGGCCCGAGCAGGGAGAGGGCCAGGTAAATGGCCGTCAGTCGGGTCAGGGATACCCAGGGCGACGCGGATCCGGTCGCCAACAAAGGCCGGGGAACGGTGGCCCACAGTCCTAATGTGGCGGGAGACCATCGTCCACACCGACGGAAGGGAAGCAGGAGGCCACAGCCGCCGCCGAGGAACCAGGGCCATGGAGCAGCACAACCACCAGGGCCAGACACGTGCCACACAGAGCAGGGAGGTAGGCCGTAGAGGACACACAGAGCGAGTGGCGCAAGCAGGACTTGTGGCTCTCCAAGCACGGGGAGCGACAACCAAGGCGAAAGCAAGGCAGCCTACCTGCACTAGAAGAACACACACCATAATCAGCACGTCGAAGGAGTAAGTGGAGAGAATGTCCAAGAAGAACCAGGGAAGGAGCATGGGGAAACAGGAACACACATGCAAACAGGTATCCGTACTCACCCTAAACTGGGAGCACAGAGGTAGGTGAGGAGGGCGGCCGAGGCGGAAGAGCACTAGCAGAACCTGCAAAGATGGAGAAAGTGTTAACCACCACTCAACATCTTACATGCAGGGCCTATAACACCAGTAAAGTGCATACACCAATATAGTATCAGGCAACAAGATGACATAACAAAAGTCAATAGTGAAAGCCAACTATTACCGCAAATTTGCGGGCCAATGGAGGCATAACCGTACCGACACCACCCTCCTGCAATTTCGCGGGACCCCCCAACGATCTCCGCAAATTTGCGGGGAACCGAAATGGCCCAGAGGACCGAATCGAGCACCCCGCAAATTTGCGGGACCGGCCGAGATGGTCCGGCGCCGAAAAAGCGAGAGGAGCGTCTAGGAAATACCAAAGAGGCCCAGAAAAAAGCGTCATCTCCTTATGAACTCCAAGCGACGATGGCCATCAAGCTGAGCAGTGTCTTCCTTGATAATATCCTGACTCAACCGGTCAAGGGAGAGGCAAGGAAGACACACCAGGGGAGAGGAGGCACATCCCCTAGGAACCACCCAACCCACAGAGATAGAGCAAAGCCCATGAGGAGAAGTGGCAGGAAAGGTGGTTTGGCACAAACAGGGGCCCCCGTAGGGTACCCCAGGATTGGGCAAAAGGGTATGAAAGGATGGAGGTGAAAACAGTAAGGGAACACAAAAACCAGTAAATGAAACTGGCGAGAAAAAGGGTGGCCTAGCCGTGAGGAGAGAATGTGTCAGGGGCGAAAAACCCTGTGGTGTGAGGGAGGGGCCCCCGTGGGGTACCCCAGGATAACACGAACCACCAAGCGCCCAGGCCCTTGAGACACAGTGAAGGCTCGAAAGGGGGGACTCGGGAATAACGCTAAGAATGCGGCCGACACAAACCCTACAAACAGCACCGCCACCACGAAATCTCAGATCGTGAACCAACTGTACACCTAGGCTATGAAAATATGAAAACTCATAGGGGCATAGCAATTCCTGAATGAGAAACAAGCTAGGCTAAAATAAGCTAAAAGCTAAACTATGCCCAGACTAACAGGAAAAAAGAATATGAAAAGAGAAAGGAATGAAAAACACACACGAGGAACGCCAGGCGCCCCCGTACCTTCGGTAGCTATTTCCACACGCGTCTCCATTAAACACACTGAGGAGCCCATTTACGTGTGCCCTAGATCACGTAACATCTGTCTAACAAAAAAGAAGGCCAGATAAGCCGAAACGAACCTAAACAGGGTGAATTAAAGGAGCACAACAAAAGCGACTGCATTCAATGGAGCGCGTGAAAAAATGATAACAAGAGAGGGTCGCTCATGCGCACGTTCGACAGGGATCTGCACATGACGGAACACAGGATGGGCCTTAAGCGGTAACTAAGGTAAACCCCTTTTTCTTCTCTTCTATGCTTTTTTCACCTTCGGTGGTAGTTTTGGTTAATGTACAACGTCTCCTAGAGCAAGATAAGGAGTAGACTCTAGACGTTTTCTTTTTAACCGCGGTTGGAATGACGACATAGCAGTCAAAATAGACAAGTCGTCATTGCAATTAGGTTAATAGCCTTGACGTTGGATTTGCCAAGACTACTAACAAATAATAAGGCACTTAAAGGAGAGCTGGAGTGAAGAGGTGCCGTAGATCGAGGGAGAATGCAGTGGTCCAGGAGGGCGGCTGGGGCGTGGTACTTCCGGATGTTGGTCCGGGATTAGGCTGCACTCCTACGTCCTTACAGCTCCTTGCTCCTCTGCGCCTACCACGGGAGACACCCGGGTTCCTCTTGCACTCTGCGTGAGCAGGGACTACTAAGAGTATGCCGGAGTTCTGCTACAGGGTTTGGTGGGGGGGTTATGGCGACTAGTATAATGGTCTCTATAGAGTTGCAAGCAGTCTATCCAGTGACACTATGGTTAGTCTAAGGTTTGGGACAATTAAATTACTCCCTTGCAATCTCCTCTGGAACCACAGGACTAATACAGTAAATAGAGGCCAGTGAAGGTGGGGCCCAAAGTGGGTTGCACAATCTAGTCCTCTTCCTGAAGGGGGGAACCCGACCTGGTCGTTTCCAAGTACTGCACTATCCTTATGGTGGGAGGCGATGTACGTAGCTCTAAAACATGACGTCACTCACCATCTGCGCATGCGTGAGAATCTAGGCCCCCTTGGCCCCGCCCCTCACCTCCGTTGCGTTTAAATATACCCTTCAAACCATATCACCCAGATCTCTCCGTAGCTCACTCGGTATGGCACCCGCCCGTCACTGAGGAAACCAGGGATCGATCCCACTCTTCTTTGGTATATTTTTTATTTGTTTACTTCGTTATATTTGTTATTTTGATTATTTTTGTTATATTTTAGGGTTAGGTTAGGTTAGGTTAGGTTAATCTAATCTAATATAATAGTTGTACATTTGAGGGGCTGGGTCAAGATTCTCACGCATGCGCAAATGGTGAGTGACGTCATGTTTTAGAGCTACGTACATAGCCTCCCCTTATGATCCCTTGAAAGGAACAAGACAGGAATTCTTATTTACTTGGTCTATGCACAGCATCGAAGGCCAGGATGGTGGGGCCCAAAGTGGGTTGCACAAGCTAGGACTCTTCCTGAAGGGGGGAACCCGACCTGGTCGTCTCCGATCACTGCACACAGCTTCAAGTGTGAACACCAGCTATTCTGGCTGCTTTTGTCTCTGGAACCACAAGGCTAATACAGTAAATAGAGGCCAGTGAAGGTGGGGCCCAAAGTGGGTTACACAATCTAGTCCTCTTCCTGAAGGGGGGAACCCAACCTGGTCGTCTCTAAGTATTGCACTATCCTTATGATCCCTTGAAAGGAACAAGACAGGAATCCTTATTCACTTGGTCTGGGCACAGCATCGAAGGACAGGAAGGTGGGGCCCAAAGTGGGTTGCACAAGCTAGTCCTCTTCCTGAAGGGGGGAACCCGACCTGGTTGTCTCCGATCACTGCACACAGCTTCAAGTGTGAACACCAGCTATTCTGGCTGCTTTTGTCTCTGGAACCACAAGACTAATACAGTAAATAGAGGCCAGTGAAGGTGGGGCCCAAAGTGGGTTGCACAATCTAGTCCTCTTCCTGAAGGGGGGAACCCGACCTGGTCGTCTCTAAGTACTGCACTATCCTTGTAATCCCTTGAAAGGAACAAGACAGGAATCCTTATTCACTTGGTCTGGGCACAGCATCGAAGGCCAGGAAGGTGGGGCCCAAAGTGGGTTGCACAAGCTAGTTCTCTTCCTGAAGAGGGGAACCCGACCTGGTCGTCTCCGATCACTGCACACAGCTTCAAGTGTGAACACCAGCTATTCTGGCTGCTTTTACCCAGATAAATTAATACCAAAGGCAAGCTTAGTTACTGATGTCCAGACTGGCTGAGTACTTGTAAATATTCTTGCCCAGAGCTTGAGAGGATCAAAGGCGCTGGGGTGGTGTCTGCGCGTGGTGGTTAGGTCCTTGTAGTCCTGGGAGTGGTGCGCCTGGACTTTTGGCTGGCCCTTGTAGATGTAGCTGGAGGAAGATTCCTCAGGGCAGATCTGTACACATTATGGGGTAATGGCTTCCTGGTGGGAGAGGAAGCGGATGAGTTTCTTACAATGGATGATGACTTATTCTGGGGGTTAAGACTTATTGTTGGCTGGAAGGATAGGCAAGTTTTGGTTTATGAGTGACTTTAACCCGGGACAATGGTTTAGATTGAATGGATGCAAGAGCTTTAGGTTCCTTGATAGGGGATATGAAAGGCAATCTGGGGAAGAGAGGTTTTGGTTCTGAAAGAGCTTTAGGTTCTTTGATAGGGGATATGAAAGGTAATTTAGGAAACCACCTGGTACCACCTGTGGTTGTGTAGCTAGGTTGAGGAGTTACTGGGCTGGCTGAGGGGGGTTTGTAATGGTTACCCCTGCGATGGTAATTTTCTTTGGCTCTTGTGGTTACAGAAAATGACTTGCCGTGGGTGACAGGTGTGGTCCACTCGGGACGGATGTGTCCCACTCGTTCCACCGTTATCTTGGCGATACGGGCAGGGGCAGGGTTGTCGTGGGTCTGGATGGCAGGGGGAAGGCTGCCCGAAGGCTTAGTTGGCTCTGTCGCATGGCTGTGACAAGCTGGAGATGCGGTAACACCGTTCCTAGACCGCATCTCACTACCGTCGGGCAGAGAAAAGTCCCGACCCCGGGACTCAAGGTGGTAGTGTCTAGAGGTAGCATCCTGGAAGACGGGGGCAGGTGTTGGAGGAGGTGGTGGTAGATAATCCCCCTGTTGTTCGGTGTGGCCCTCTGGTCTCCGGTGAGGGTGAGGAGAGAAGAGGAGTCGTAGTATCTCAGCTGGTCGAGAAGTTGGTGAGGTGATCTGATCAGGATGGTGGAGTCCCGCACTAGGGCTATCTGGTCAATTCTCATATTGGTGAGAGAGGTCAGCGAGGGTGTCGTCGTGGTGGGAGGTGGGTGGTGAGTGAGGGCAGAGATCCTGGCTGGGCCCTTGTCATTCGGTGGTGCGGACGCCGAAGTACCAGGCTGGGGGGAGGAGCTTGGAACCGGCTTGGTGACGTGGCTCCGGGCAGCTGAGTTTTGCCCTTTTCTTGTTCTTGGCTGGGAAAGGGCTGGTTCCCATTTGGTGGGTGGCTTGACTGGTCTCCCACAGCGGGTTTGAGAAGGCAGTCTGGGGAAGGGGGGAGAGGGGGTTAATGGTGTCATTGGGCGAAATTTATGTATGGTTTTACGCGATGGAGGGGAAATTGATTTAAGAGAGGAAAGTAGGTTTTTAGAGTCAGGAGGGACAGGTGAGGGATTACAGAAAGAGGTTTTAGGGCGAAGACTGGGGGTGATAGGTAAAGCGGGGGGTATGTTGGTGAGTTTTGGTGGAGATGGGGGAAGGCTAGAGGAGGTATGGCTGGTTAATGGTAACTGGTCAGAAAGAGATTGCTGAGGTGAAGTGAGGGCAGAGAGAGAGAGAGAGGTTTGAGTTTGGAGAGAGGGAAAGGACGGAGGTTTGAGCTTAGGGATGTGGGAAGGGGTGAAAGGGGGTAGAAGAGGGGGGTGGCTGACAGGAGGTAAAGGAGAAGAAGGGGAGGTTTGAGTTTGGGTAGAGAGGATAGGAGGAGGTTGGTGTTTAGGGAGGTGAGAAGGGGTGGAGTGGGGAGGGCGACAGGAGGCTGAGGAACAGGAGAGTTAAAGGCAGGCAAAAGAGAAATGAGGGGGGGTGTGAAAGGAGGCTGAGGAGGAGGTACGGAATGGGTGATGGGGTCAGGTCTGGGAAGAAGGGAGGTTTGAGGGTGAAGATTTGAAACAGGGGTAGTACATTTAATATCCTGGTCTGGTTCAGCGACTAAAGTTGCATTTTTGTTAAGAGGTTGGAACCTTCTGGCAAATCTATTCCTATAAGTGCGAGATTCCCTGTGATAGTTAATTAAGACCTGGAAACAGTTAGGAATTTTGAGTACCTCAAATGGACCCTTGTACCGTGGCTTCAGTTTGGAGTGTACAGGCAAGATGGCTACCATTACCAGGTCACCTACTCGGTGAGGGTTGTTTTTGGGGACTTCATCAGGCTGGAGATCTTGCGTGAATTGGAGCTGACGTAGGCGGTTTCTAAGATGTACGAGGTTGGTGTTTAGACCTGGCGAGGGCTCAGTAGGGGCAGCTAGGTGACGTAGAGGTATTAGGAGAGGTGGGCTTCCAAAAATCATCTCATGAGGGGTGATCCTGTTGTCTCTGGGGCAGGTGTTTATTCCCCATTGTATGATGCGAACTTGGCTGGTCCAGTCCGAGGAGTTCATCTGTTGCAGGCGGGTCCGGATTTGATTGGCGATGGTTCGATGGGAACGCTCGCATATGGAGTTCCCTTTTGGCCAGTAAGGTGAAGAATGGCTAATGTGGAACCCGAAGATTTCTGAGATCTGTGTCCAAATTTGTCCGGTAAATTCAGGGGCATTGTCGCAGTGGATTGCCTGAGGCAATCCAAAATATGGAAACACATGTTGTAATAATGCCTCTGTTACGGCCATAGCTGTGTGTTCTCGGGCAGGGCAAGCGATGACGTATTTGGAGTATGTATCCACAAAGGTGATGATGTAGCGGTATCCCCTGTCATTTTGCAGAGGCCCCATGACGTCAACTGCCAGAAGGTGCCAAGGTTTAGAAGCGATGAGTTTGCCGGAGGGTCCTGGAGTGCGTGTTTGATCTTTTCCCAGGGCGCAGGCGCGGCAGGCTTCGGTGATCTGTTTGGCAGTGGTGTATGGGCGAGGAGTCCAGTAGGTGTCCTTGAAGGTGTTCACCAATTTCTTCTGTCCTAGGTGGATCCCGTTGTTGGTGTGCAGGGAAGACATCATTTGCTCTGCATCTTCGGGGCCTAGTACAATCTGACCTTCGGGTGTGAAGAGTACGTTTCCCCTTCTTTGCAAGAGGCCAAATAGTCGGGTGGAGATCCAATTAGGTTTTTCGTTCCGGAGGTACGCCTGTATGAGAGGGGGAGTGGTGGTAGGTGGGGGTCGTGGGTCTTGAATGGCTTTGAGTTGTTCTGGTGCCAGAGGTAGCCGGGATAGGGCGTCTGCATTGGTGTGGAGTTTTCCCGGCCGATAGGAGATTTCCGGGAGTGATGGAGTTGATGAAGGAATGGTGGTGGTGGTAGGTGAGGGCTGGTCATCGTAGGTCTCCAGTTCTCCAATGGTGAGACCCCTGGGTAAGGGGATAGGGTGGTCGGAGATGTTGGCTATACGTACTGCGTTTTGTTTTAAGATGGCAGGTGCAGTGAGGCAATCCCTGTTAAAAGGACTCTGAAGAGAAGGAGTGTGAATGAGTTCTCCTGTCAGGGTTGGATGGATGGATACCCAATGTTCATGATGTGGCAGCAAATTGATGGGTTGAGTGGTGATGGCCGATGCAACACGGATGGCTTTCAAAGGTTGAGGGGGGTTGTGGAGCGGTGTTGTAGTCTTCGGAGTGGTGAGTCCTGGATGGTCGGTGGAAAATAGAAATCTTCGTTCCACACACTGGATGGTAGTGCGAAGGACAGTGAGAAGATCGAATCCCAGGTATCCGTCGTAAGTGGCCTCTTGGGAGGGAAATACCATGAAAGCGTGGTGATGGCCGTGGTTGGGTTGAGGGGTGGCCACATATAGTGGTGCAGTGATGCCAGTACTGGAAATGAGGTTGTCGTTGGCATCAATAAGGGTGGTGGAAGAGCGTTGAAGAGGTCCAAAAGTGTTGTGATGTCTCTGGTGATATGAGGAAAAAATACATGATCTTGAGGTTCCGGTGTCGACGAGTAGTCGAGATTTGACTCCTTGGATGGTGAGGTGGGTGTAAATGGGAGGTATCATCATAGTAGAGCTATCCTTATCTCGAGCCCCCGCCAGCCTCCAAGTTGGTGGGCGGGGGCGGTCTAAAAAACCCGGTCGGATGACTTCCGGCTCGACTGTGCTGTGGTCATCCGGGTCACCAACCTCTGCAGCTTCCTCGCCGTGGTCATCAGCTCCTGCAGTGCCGTCCTCCAGGATTGTGGCAACTCATCTGGATGGTTTCAACCAGGGAATCTGTCCCCAGAATAAAGGAATCCTTGAGCGCTTGGCCAACAATTTGGAGAAGGAACGTTTCAGCCCGTTGATAGGGCACTGGGATCCGCAGGGCTACCAATCTCCAGGCTTGATCCTGGCCCACTCTTCTGGTTTATCCGGGCTGCGGTTGGGGTGGAAAATTGGTCCGGAAGGAGCTCCTTGGGGTTTAGTCGGAGCTCTGTTGATGCTGGCGATTTTCCCTTGCTCCCAGGACTTCTGCAGGGCCAGAAGGCGGTGTATGACAGGGAGATCCGCGTCATATCCGGCCGGTTCTGTAATGGCAAAGTGGTCCCGGACTACAATAGGGAGGATCCTCATGAGGGTACGTCGGACGTTTTCTTTCTTCTCCGCAGCTGTAGCCGTCGTAAAAGCGGTGGAAGCCAGCCTGTTGAGCTTGCTGTTGGTGGCGTTGAGGTCCCCGTCGTATGTGATAGCGTGGAACTGCTGGTCAGCTATTACGGTACCTAAGACGGGGTTAATGGCAGCTTTAGTATAGGTCTCAAACTGTTCCCAGGTCATCCCCGGGTTCTCTTTCACATAACTGGAAACTAGGGCCATGTGTTGCCCTAGCTTCATTACTGCTGTATGAATTTTAGGGGCCACTTCATCTTTAAATATGATGTCAAGAACTGGCTTGACGACCTCTAAATAGGTGGCTATGTCATTTTCCTCTGGTTTGAAAGGAATAATATCCAGTGCTCTCCCCGTCATCCTGACTACTTACCCCTGTCGTGCTACTCTCAGAAATATTAAAGCAGGAAAAAAAACTGAAAGGCTACCCTCGAGAAAGAGACACCGCTGCCACCAGTGTTATGCCCGGTTCAAATTGGAACGCGAGATATTCTGAGTGCAATGATTAACTCTCTAACTGGAGAAGTATACCTTTAACTTTAATAAAGAGACCACATGGCAGGAGAATAAGTACACAGGCGACAAGTTAATAATAATAATAATAATAATAATAATAACATAATAATAATAAACATGGGTTTTATTCACTTTACACCTGGTTCATGGAGGAGCAATATATTTAATTCTGGAACACAGAGATCATCAAAATGGCAACAATGGTAAATAGAGCATACAAATAATAATATGATTAGCAATTATAAGGCAAGAGTCGAACAATGGGTCCGGACTCAATTTAACAATAACTCCTCGGATACAATTATAGAGTATCCAAAATAGTGGAGGCTTACCTCCCACTCAACTAGATCTCAAGCAAGATCTCCGCAAGGTAACAAGAGTGCAGTAATGGCAGATGTCGTCTGGATCATACTATGATGTCCCCGGCAATAGTGACGTTAACTGATTCTAAAGCAACGATGACCAAGTGGTCATCAACAATAAGGTGGGCTCTGATAGGCTCACAAATGAACTGAATTCTACAGGTGTGCTAGATCTCACCTGGCAAGATTATTTATTCTAAAACTACTTGTGTGGGCAACTAGCAAGATGCGGAAGGCTGATACAACAATCGTCGGGAGCTGAGATAGAGTGAGATCTATTTGAGTTATGAACCTGACAGAATGTTAAGTGAATGAGGCTAGAAGTTATACAAGGGAACAAGGTTACGTGTAAATATGTGGGTATGTCATATGCTGTGGGTCTTATATAGGCGCGTCCCCTCTGACGGGCTATGGGAGACCAATAACCCGGGAATATGCGGATATAAGGATCCCCTGATAGTTATGTCTAATGTGTCCCGGCAAGTGGGCAGATTAACGTCAATTTACGTAGAGAGAGGAAAGCCCTCTCTCAAGACGTTATTTAGTGAGAACCCCTGAAGATAACTTCAACCACTACCCTGAGACAACTCTATACCCATAAACCATAATAAGGCACTTAAAGGAGAGCTGGAGTGAAGAGGTGCCGTAGATCGAGGGAGAATGCAGTGGTCCAGGAGGGCGGCTGGGGCGTGGTACTTCCGGATGTTGGTCCGGGATTAGGCTGCACTCCTACATCCTTACAGCTCCTTGCTCCTCTGCGCCTCCCACGGGAGACACCCGGGTTCCTCTTGCACTCCGCGTGAGCAGGGACTTACTAAGAGTATGCCGGAGTTCTGCTACAGGGTTTGGTGGGGGGGTTATGGCGACTAGCATAATGGTCTGTATAGAGTTGCAAGCAGTCTATCCAGTGACACTATGGTTAGTCTAAGGTTTGGGACAATTAAATTACTCCCTTGCAATCTCCTCTGGAACCACAGGACTAATACAGTAAATAGAGGCCAGTGAAGGTGGGGCCCAAAGTGGGTTGCACAATCTAGTCCTCTTCCTGAAGGGGGGAACCTGACCTGGTTGTCTCTAAGTACTGCACTATCCTTATGATCCCTTGAAAGGAACAAGACAGGAATCCTTATTTACTTGGTCTATGCACAGCATCGAAGGCCAGGAAGGTGGGGCCCAAAATGGGTTGCACAAGCTAGTCCTCTTCCTGAAGGGGGGAACCCGACCTGGTCGTCTCCGATCACTGCACACAGCTTCAAGTGTGAACACCAGCTATTCTGGCTGCTTTTGTCTCTGGAACCACAAGGCTAATACAGTAAATAGAGGCCAGTGAAGGTGGGGCCCAAAGTGGGTTGCACAATCTAGTCCTCTTCCTGAAGGGGGGAACCCGACCTGGTCGTCTCTAAGTACTGCACTATCCTTGTAATCCCTAGAAAGGAACAAGACAGGAATCCTTATTCACTTGGTCTGGGCACAGCATCGAAGGCCAGGAAGGTGGGGCCCAAAGTGGGTTGCACAAGCTAGTTCTCTTCCTGAAGGGGGGAACCCGACCTGGTCGTCTCCGATCACTACACACAGCTTCAAGTGTGAATACCAGCTATTCTGGCTGCTTTTGTCTCTGGAACCACAAGACTAATATAGTAAATAGAGGCCAGTGAAGGTGGGGCCCAAAGTGGGTTGCACAATCTAGTCCTCTTCCTAAAGGGAGGAACCCGATCTGGTCGTCTCTAAGTACTGCACTATCTTTGTAATCCCTTGAAAGGAACAAGACAGGAATCCTTATTCACTTGGTCTGGGAACAGCATCGAAGGCCAGGAAGGTGGGGCCCAAAGTGGGTTGCACAAGCTAGTTCTCTTCCTGAAGGGGGGAACCCGACCTGGTCATCTCCGATCACTGCACACAGCTTCAAGTGTGAACACCAGCTATTCTGGCTGCTTTTACCCAGATAAATTAATACCAAAGGCAAGCTTAGTTACTGATGTCAAGCAAGCAAATTGAGTAGTGACAGGGGGTTAGGGGGAAGTGGGGATAGGACAAGAAATAGTTGGATGAAGTGAATTGTAGCAGGAGAAAAAGGTTTCCAGGCTTGACTGGAACTGCCTGAGGGTTTTTCTGGTTTAGCTGCTGAAGAGACTGGCCAGGGCAAGGTCGACAGGGGCGCATTCGGGGAGGCTCCTCGCTGGCACGGGTATCATCTGCCATGTCTGGTCGGGGGCGTGTGAGGCTGGGGTGATGGTGATGGGTGGTGGTGGTGGTGGTGAGTTTTTATTTCCTTGGGAGGTCTGGGAAGCCGCGTTTTAGAGCTTCCTCCACTGTTACGCTGCAAGTCACGTAGTTGGTCTTGGGGTCCTTCGTGTGGAAGTAGCAGTTGCAGCCGTCTCTTTTCCAATTCTCCATACAGTAGGACAGGAATCCGTGGAACTCAGGTATTATGCAGTCCTTGTATGCATAGCTCATGGACATGTTGAAGTCTGTTTCGAGGTGTGGATAACAGATTTCCTTGAACAGTTGCTGAGGAGTTTTTGCTGATTGTGGTGTTGGTGGCTGGGGCTCGGAAGTTGCAGCTGGTAAGGTCTCCTTTGCTACTGCTGGTGTTTTCTTCTTCTTCATTTTTTTGGCTTTGGGGCTCGCAATCTCAATGGTGGGCATGGAGGCTGCTTCTATATGTTCTGCTAACTCAGGTGGTGGTGTAGTGGTTGCAGTCATAGCCGTGATTACTGAAGGTGGTGGTGGTGGTGGGAGGGCTTCCTCGACCTCCATAGGTGGTGCTGGAGTCTTGTCCTCTTCAGGGTTGCATTCTCCAGTGAAAAGGTCGATGAAGGGAGTCAGAGTCAGGACCTTCGGCTTGGTGGGTGGTGGTGCAGGCCCCTCTGAAGGTGGTGGTGGGCAGTTTTTCCTATACAGAGGGCGAGGCAGGAGAAGTTTTGGAGTCGGTGTGTTCCTCTGCCTCGGTGTTCTCTGGTGGCTCCCTGGAAGGTTTTCTGGGATGGATATTACAGGGAGGTTGTTCTCCTTCAGGAGGGCGGGCAGAATCTGCTGCAAGAGGGAGGTGTCGTCTCCAGCCAGAGCCATAGCCGTCCTAATAACCACATCTATGATGTAAAAAGATGTGGTATTGGATTTTGGGCTCGGCCTGGTGGGTCTCCTGCTGGTTGACTCCTTCTGCCCCTCCTTCAGGAGGTCCCTGGCGTGAGTGGAGCCCTTGACAGCGGCGCCCTTTGGTCCCGTCACCTGTCTGGCTTCAGGACCTCTGGGAGCAGCCACTGCCACAAATTGCACCCTTTCTCCATCACCAAGGGAGGGCACAGCCTTAAGGGGGTTGTTTTTCTTGATGGCGCCCTTGTGGGTGAAGATGTCCTTGGTGCCGTCGTCAGGGGTGATGAAGCCGTACCCCTTCTTCACATTGAACCATTTTACAAGTCCAGCAAGGATGGGAGTTGCTGAACTCATGGTGAATGGTTGGTTGTGAGAGAGAGAGAGGTGAGGTAGGTGTGCTCAGGATGGGAGCTCAGAGCTGAATGTACTGATGTCAAGTCAGTCAAGTCAAATTGAGTAGTGACAGGGGGTTAGGGGGAAGTGGGGATAGGACAAGAATTAGTTGGATGAAGTGAATTTTAGAAGGAGAAAAAGGTGTCCAGGCTTAACTGGAGCTGCCTGAGGGTTTTCCTGATTTAGCTGCTAAAGAGACTGGCCAGGGCAAGGTCGACAGGGGCGCGTTGGGGGTGACTCCTTGCTTGCTTGGGTATCACATGCCATGCCATTCCGACATGTCTGTTCGGGGGGGGGTTGTGAGCCTCATGGATTTGATATGTTTTCGTCATGTGAGAACTGATGTCCAGACTGGCTGAGCACTTGTGAATATTCTTGCCCAGACTTAAGGCGCACGGCTTGAGAGGATCAAAGGCGCTGGGGTGGTCTCTGCGCATGGTGGTTAGGTCCTTGTAGTCCTGGGAGTGGTGCGCCTGGACTTTTGGCTGGCCCTTGTAGATGTAGCTGGAGGAAGATTCCTCAGGGCAGATCTGTACACATTATGGGGTGATGGCTTCCTGGTGGGAGAGGAAGCGGATGAGTTTCTTACAATGGATGATGACTTATTCTGGGGGTTAAGACTTATTGTTGGCTGGAAGGATAGGCAAGTTTTGGTTTATGAGTGACTTTAACCCGGGACAATGGTTTAGATTGAATGGATGCAAGAGCTTTTGGTTCCTTGATAGGGGATATGAAAGGCAATCTGGGGAAGAGAGGTTTTGGTTCTGAAAGAGCTTTAGGTTCTTTGATAGGGGATATGAAAGGTAATTTAGGAAACCACCTGGTACCACCTGTGGTTGTGTAGCTAGGTTGAGGAGTTACTGGGCTGGCTGAGGGGGGTTTGTAATGGTTACCCCTGCGATGGTAATTTTCTTTGGCTCTTGTGGTTACAGAAAATGACTTGCCGTGGGTGACTGGTGTGGTCCACTCGGGACGGATGTGTCCCACTCGTTCCACCGTTATCTTGGCGATACGGGCAGGGGCAGGGTTGTCGTGGGTCTGGATGGCAGGGGGAAGGCTGTCCGAAGGCTTAGTTGGCTCTGTCGCATGGCTGTGACAAGCTGGAGATGTGGTAACACCGTTCCTAGACCGCATCTCAATAGCATTCTATAAATTTCCCAAAGATGAAAAACTGCGGTCAAAAGTGGGAAAAAAGGCTGTATTATTCCACCAACAGCAAGGATCTGCACTAAACATTTTGAATCCTCAGCTTTTGAAAGACACTTGAAATACGAACTGCTTGGACTACCAGTACCTTACAACCAAATAAAATTCAAACCTGGAGCATTACCAACTCTGCATTTGCCTGCCCAGGCTGCCTCTGAAAGCGAGTCCAAGAGAGGCCAAAAGCGAGTTCGAGATGACGACGACACCAAAGTGAAGACATTTATGACTGAGCAACAAACAAACCGTGAGGCAAGAGACCAAAATAATCTACAACCGTGAACACCGACGCACCATTGAAAGAAATAGGTGAGTTTATACCTGTGATATATATATATATATATATATATATATATATATATATATATATATATATATATATATATATATATATATATATATATATATATATAAGAACATAAGAAATGGGAGTCTGCAGAGAGCAGATTGGCTCACACAAGGCAGATGCCTTTCACACCAAACCTATCTCGTCCTATATGTGCTTATCTAATTTTATATTGAAGCCCACACTGTTCTTACATCTAGAATTATTTGTATGTATGTGTGTATACCGGTATATAAGAACATAAGAACATAAGAAAATGGGAGTCTGCAAAAGCCGATCGGCCCATACAAGGCAGATCCCTGTCACACCCAACCCCAATTACAAGGCCCAATTTTAGGCCCAACTCACTAATACCTTGAGTACTGACCCCACCAAAACGGTCAGAGATTAACACAAGATAACGGGGGTCTGCTGAGAGCCGATTGGCCCACACCTGGTAGATCCCCCTCACACCCAACCCATCTTGTCCATATGCCTATCTAATTGTATCTTAAAGCTCCCTATCGTTCTTGATCCCACTATATCACTTGGTAGCCTATTCCACCCATCTACAACTCTGTTACCAAACCAATATTTGCCTATATCTTTTCTGAAACGAAATTTATCTAATTTATAACCATTTGTTCGAGTTCTTTCGCTATCACTGAGCTTCAGTACATTTTTCATGTCTCCTTTATTTACCCCACTGAACCACTTGAACACTTCTATCATATCCCCTCTAGCTCTGCGTCTTTCTAGCGAATGTAAGCCTAATTTGTTCAACCTTTCTTCATATGGTAGATTTCTAATATTATGAATAATTTTTGTCATTCTTCGCTGTACTCTCTCCAAGGAATCTATATCCATTCTGTAATAAGGACACCAAAATTGGACAGCATAATCCATATGAGGTCTCACTAATGACAAGTAAAGTTTCAAGATAACATCGGCAGTTCTGTTACTCACACTCCTTGAGATGAACCCCAGAATCCTGTTTGCCTTGTTACGTACGCTTATACACTGTTTTCTAGGTTTCAAATCGTTGCTAACAAACACACCCAAATCTTTCTCGCAGTCTGAGTTTTCTAATTCAGCATTAGCTAGTTTATATTTAGCCGTCCGGCTGGCTCAGTTGATAGCGTGCCTGATTCCCATCTTGAAGGTCTCGCGTTCAATCCCCGCTCAGATTGAAAAGTTTTTTCTGGGATACAGCCGGCGGTTACCATCTCCCCATGAGCAAGGGGGATGGGTAATGGTCTCTGGTAGACTAAAGAAAGCCAAGCGCTTGTGAATCCTCGAAGGAGGAGATACGGGCGCTATATAAGTAACCAGAAGATTATTATTATTATTATTATTAGTATTCGTCTTCCCTATCTTTAATACCTTGCATTTGTCAATGTTAAAATTCATCTGCCACTTTACTGACCATTCGTGCAAGGTATCTAGATCCCTTTGGAGGCACTCTATGTCGCTATCTGAATCTATTGGTCTCCCTATTTTGGTATCGTCTGCGAATTTACTTATCCTACTAGTTATACTTAAATCAAGGTAATTTATGTATATGATAAATAACAGAGGACCCAATACAGATCCCTGGGGGACACCACTCTTGACTGATCCCCACTCTGACTTAGTACCATTTATGCTGACTCTCTGTTTCCTACCAATTAGCCATGACCTAATCCATCCTAACAATGCCCCACCTATTCCATGCGCCTCAACCTTTCTCATCAATCTCTCATGAGGGACTCTGTCGAAAGCTTTACTGAAATCTAAATATATAATATCATGTGATTTGTCATTATCTACTGCTTCATATACCTCTGAGAAAAAGCTAAGCAAATTAGTAGGGCAAGAACGTCCCTGAGTGAATCCATGCTGAGAAGAATTGATTAAGTTATGCTGAGAAGAATTGATTAAGTATATACAATATATCCGGTTCAGATTATGCTGTTCAAATTTGATGTCCTCATTACAGAATGGACTTAGTTTATTTGGAATCAGTAGGCTACAACGAAGAATGGCCAAAATTATCCATAATATTATATATCTTCCATATATAGAAAGGTTGAATAAATTAGGCTTGCACTCGTTACAGAGACCCATCTCGTCCACATGCCTATCTAATTTGATCTTAAAGCTCTCTATCATTCTTGATCCCACTACAGCACTTGGTAGCCTATTCCACCTATCTACAACTCTGTTACCAAACTAAAATTTGCTTATATCTTTTCTGAAACGAAATGTATCTAATTTGAAAACATTTGTTGGAGTTCTTTCGCTATCACTGAGCTTTAGTACATTGTTTAATTCATGTCCCCTCTATTAATCCCACTACGTGACTAACCCCCTTGAACACCTCTATCAAATCCCCTCTAACTATGCGTCTTTTTAACCAATGCACATAAGAACATAAGAAAATGGGAGTCTGCAAAACGCCGATCGGCCCACACAAGGCCCACACCCTGTCACACCCAACCCCAATTACATAAGAACATAAGATCACGGGAAACTGCATATGGTCATGCGGCCCACATGAGGCAGCTCCCATTCACACCCAGCCCATATCACCCATATGGGAGCCTAATTAAGTCTAATGTAAGTCTAATTTCTTCAACCTTGCTTCATCTGGAAGATTTCTAATACTATGGATAATTTGTGTCATTCTACGTTGTACTCTCTCCAAGGAATCATTCTGTAATTAAAATTTAACAGCATATATAAGAAAAGAACATAAGAAAATTTGAGTCTGCAGAGAGCCGAATGACCCACACAAGGGCCATATATATTTATGTATATATGTATATATATAATACATATATATATATATATATATATATATATATATATATATATAAAATGCCCCAGAACGAGAAGCCCACCACAGAAGCCATGAACGAACACCACACAGAAACACCAAAGGAAAGGTCCACAGAACGAAAGGACCAGCTGACCGAGCCAGCCATTTCAGACAGCCCAAGCCCGCAGGGCTAAACAGCTCCAGGACACACCCATTTACCTTTTCTAAAACTGACCATTTTCCACACCTCACGTACACTAACCCCCTCGTGTCCTACACTTCTAACTACAAAGATGATGAACAGGAATATACATTCATATTAAAAACACCCATGCCTGTCCCGACGTTGAGCCAATGCCAACACATCAGACAGCCATAATTATATCTATGTATGTTCTTGCATCCGAGAAGTAGATGTTATATATCTTAGAAGTTAAAACACCCACGCTGTCCCTAGATCTCTTATATCATTTTCCATGACGAGTATAGATATATGTAACCCGTGCTCAGTCGCCCCTTGCATTGCTCCTCTAGTAACTAAGTATTAATATTAACATTCCCTAACATCTTGTCTTGCCAGACTAAGCTTCTGAAGACCCATCGCCCCATAAATCTATGTATGCAATCCTTAGGTTAAGTATTTTTATCCGCCATTGTGTTCACCTTTTTCCATTTACTTTCCACAATTGTCATACGTCTTCCCCTTGCCTCCTTCGTATCCACAGTCCACACTACGCCAATTTACTTCGTGTCTTACACCTCTTACCCCAACCAGAGATTATATAAGATAACCTGGTTATCAGTATCTGTCATAAGTACCCCGAAACAATAACTAAGTACCCCTACGAACTGCCACTGTGGTTGGTATTTTATATTTAATAGAAAACGCAGTTCCCAGGGCCAACTAATAGTATCCATAACCCTCTGACTGATCACATAACTCTATCTTTTCCAGACTCATATACCACCCCATAGTTGCATTCCCCGGTAGCATTTGGCTAACGTATTCTACTGCCTTTTCAAACTTCCATATCAATTGTAGCCTAATGCCACCCCCACGCCCAGGGACCTTAGGGGCAAAATTTCCCTGTAGCCCTTGAACTCTCCCCCCCCTCTCATTAAGACACCCGCGCTTCTCGACTCTTGTCCGACCTAGCCTCTCTCTCATACCTCTTGAAGATCCTTGAATTGTCCGTTACTAACGCTCTCCAACCTTTTATATATATACTCCTATCCAGCCTACCTTCACTTAGTAGGCCAGAACAACATTAGAACTTTACTAGCCCCTTGCATGCCATCTATTCTCTTACAACACATTCACAACCCTGCACCCAATG
Organism: Paralithodes platypus; assembly: GCA_032716605.1. Lineage (NCBI taxonomy): Eukaryota > Metazoa > Arthropoda > Malacostraca > Decapoda > Lithodidae > Paralithodes > Paralithodes platypus. The sequence goes on from CM064521.1 coordinate 21,506,341, forward strand.
GTCGTCGGTGCGAGGCTAGCCGCCCCGCCAGTAACTAACTTCTATTGTCATACTTCCAGATAAATGTGGCAGAGTTAGCAACCCAGTCTCCACCATATCCAGCAAACCCTACAATTAACAACCAGCCGAGTAAAACCAGCTAGCTAAGGCACCTTCGGTTTTGGTATTAAAGACACTCACATCTGTCTCATACACAGAGGGTTATTACAAACACTGGTGATATGGCAAGCCCCTAGCCACAGCCGCCGGACGACTATATCAGAGAGGGCGCCCAGCTCCCCCTTTTTGCCCACCCGAGGAGGGAGACCCCCACCCCCGCGGAGGTATACCTGGCCCCTGTTTTGACTCTCGAGTCATTGCCAGGTAGCACAGGAATTCTTCCTATCAATGAACTAACCATGAATGACTAACACCTTTACTAACCTCTATTACCTCACAATAAACCATTTACCTTTCTTGCATGCTCTGATCACTAAATTAGCACCTCAGCTATACCATAGAATGAAGATTGAACAATCTAGAGAGACGCTCCTATCACAGCTGTCCCCATCCTCCTCGCAAAGTAGATCCAGTCTCTCTCCCCTAAATACGTCCAGTATAGCCAAAATAGTACCTCTTACTAAGGCTCAGTTATATGAAAATATAAAGGCTTCCTATCGCCCTGTGCCACAACAGTAAATACCATCTTACCTAGTCCCCATATCTATTGAGAGCTCAATTAAGTCCATAAGACTCGAGATCCCTACTGTCTACAGGGTCCAGAACCGAGCCTATAAATCTAACTCCCGCCCCCAGTCAAATCAGTTGAAAGCTAGACACCAACCAGGGGTCACTACCCTGCAGTTAATTTCTAGCTCTGCCCTTGTGTTGTTCCGGAGTGAGATCCCAGAACCGGCAGACTCCGTGGCAGATTTGGATAGAAGGACCTGCCCACGTATTGAAGAACTTCACACATATGGCCCCCCTGGACGGCCGCGGAACCAGTCGTTAGCCCCCAACATCATGGACGCAAGATAACCAGGACCAGACCCATCAGATACTACCCAAGATTCCCTTTAGCAGTACTACATATTACTGTGCTGTTTTAGATTCACTAATTAATATTTCTACGAAGTGGCTAAGACCTGGCCCAGTGTAATTCATACTTAACCATTTCATTTGGGACGTACTAAGCGATCAGTGCTCTTTAATTAACAGGCGACCTTGACTCTCGTAATTACTTTATTCAGATATTAAAACTCTAGTGATATCTAACGTTCGCCCACTGATTTGCGTTCTATGTATTTCTGAGACAAGGATATAAAACTTAGATCAGTACCCCCTGAGGTAACTAGAATTCCCGTGCTCTAAAAATACGTGTGTCTAATCTAGTCTGTGAACTACTACTTGTGCACCAGAGCTACCAGTAATAAATCTAACAGTGAATATGAATCTATAAGTAACATTGATGGTCTTCGGTATATAAACCTGCGAAATCAAAGCCAGTGATCAGAAGATTAATACCTGAACGTTGGAAGTGGGAGACTAGGCTCCATCCAGATCCACTTATGCTAGTGTTGTTCAATTCTATTATATTGTCTTACACAAGTATTCTGCAGTGGTATATCAATAAACGTGATCATGTAACTTGCTACCATGTGTTTCTTTGTGTTCTCTATTCCTCATATCTTGTATTGTGCATGCAGCCTTATATACCCAGTCAATTTAGAACTCACATTACCCAAGTTAAACCTGTAGAAAAACAGGGCATAACAATATATATATATATATATATATATATATATATATATATATATATATATATATATATAGATAGATAGATAGATAGATAGATAGATAGATAGATACATTTTGGCAGGGGGGTGATAAAAAGTATTTATACTATACCTGTGACTAGATATTGTAGTTATACATATTACATTTACATCAGTTTGGTACTAGGGCGCATGTAGCTAGAGACTATAGTAGAGAGAGAGAGAACTGCGTTTCAGAAAAGATATAGGCAAATACTGGTTTGGTAACAGAGTTGTAGATAGGTGGAATAGGCTACCGAGTGTTATAATAGGATCAAGACAGATAGAGATAAAATTAGATAGGTACATGGACGAGATAGTTATGAAGTAAATGCATGCGACTCCAGTGACTATGATACTGAAATTCCAGTTGGTATGTCAAGTAAAAATTTATCCCAAGAAAATGAAAATGAAGGTTTGAGGTATATTGGTGGTGCCAGCAAGTTTCCCCAGCATGAATTTCTAGGTCAGAAAGTATCAGAGGATGACACAACCTGGATTGGGAAAATATGCAGAAAAGAAGGGATGCTTATGACACCCAAAAATGAATTCTTTGAACAGCTTAAATTAATGGAAAAAATCTGTGTGTTTTCATGGTAAAACAGAGTTCAAAGCTGGCAAAAACTCCGTAAAATCATTGTGTAAAGAAATTGTTGGTATGGTGACTTTACCATGGGAAGTACTTAGTTTTTTTGTAAGATGGCCGAATGTTTTTTAGAATACGGATTTTAAACAGAAATATGAATGCTAATGATCCTAGAAAATCTAAATCTAAAATGTCTAAACTAATAAAATCAGTGTGAAATCCTCGTGTTTATGTAATCCTTATCCCTCTTTGTGCAAGCTAAATATATTATAAGAATAAGAAATTAGAACAATAACCAAGCAAAATGAAGATACCGGGTATAAAAAAATACCGGTACTATTAATTAACATGTTTGACACCCCTGGTCTAGTGGCGACAGTTTGGCTGGCAGGGGAGCGTTTTTCTATCTTTCTTTCTCTCGCCCAGCCTCGTGACGTCAACAGGCTGCGCGTGCGCCAACCTGTTGTATCTCTTAACCTTGGTGGCACCCAGCCACTCCTCACCAGGCGTCCAAGCCGTCCATTCGTTCTTCTCTTCCCCGCGGGCACCAGTATAGGACGTGTCTCGCCCGTGCTCCGTGTCGAGACTCGTAAGTAACTCGACAGTTTAGGTTAAGTAAACATACTGGAAGTTCAAATTAGGTGCCAGTATTAGGTTAAGTTATATATCTTTATAAAAGATATATACTATTTCGTATTAAGTTTCTATGGGTTTATCATCCATAATTATGTCGGGTTATCATTACAATTAATCCGGTATATCTTGTAGATAGTTAAATGACGCATTGGTAGGATATGAACTGTGCATGCGTCATTTTTGGAAAGCGGGTTGCTTGCCGGGAACAGACAGACTCGCTTTAATTACGACCTCATGAACTCCTCCTTCCAGCCTCTCCAATACAACCACCTGTTTCATGCTAAGTCACTCTAATTCTTAACTCCTAGTGGCCACAGTGTAGGCCTATACCTTCTATCTATTCCTAAGTCTATCCTTGAGCTATCCATCACTATCAACGTTTAAAGTAAGTTAACTTGTAAGTTTATAGGTAAATTTCACGTTTACTCTTGAATTCTTACAAATTGGTCCTTCGAACCTCGAAACCTTTGCCATATGCTAGTGTTTCGTCTTTTAATTCTGTTTCTTGCTATTCCTTTTCTTTTTCCTAATTTATTTTCCTAGCTTTTCCTTCCTTCATGCGCCTGATCCCGCTTCCCTACATAAGTGCCTTGTGGCCGTTTTTTTCGTGTCGGGACTTCGTTTTTGTCCTTACTATGACGATGTCGATGTACCTAATTACGATTAATTGTTTGCCACTGCGGCCTGGGAGAGCCTCGATCGTTCGTTACCAGCCTTTGAAGCTATGAAACAACGGAACAACAGAGGACAAGGGGCGGGAAGCGGCGGTATAAAATTAGGCTAACCATAAATTAATTTGCGTTCCTAATTTTCATGTTTTCTAGGCTAAATTTAATTGGTTTTAAATTGGGTTAACCATTTCGTCGTTCACTTAATTCTTGTGAGTCTTTACTCATTTGTATATATCTGAGTTGTATTGAACAAGGTTTAGACTAGTTAGCACAGGCTACCCGTCTGGTTGCCCGCAGGAAGTGTTAAATTAGGGTACTTTGCAGGCGCTTACGTGTTCTCCAGGACAGTCGCCACATGTGTTTTTTTCTTCATTCTGCGCGCCTTAGCTGTTGATTATTTATAGCTAGGAGGCTATACTTTCATCGCAGTAGGTCTTCAGTCCAGCGTGTTTGGCCTAGGGCCGTGTATTTTTCATATTAGCAGACGCTCCAGTTTAAGGATTGTCACACGTGGTGTGGGATCTTCTGGTGTTCGAGCCTGCTCCCGGGCCCCTCTCCTCGTGCTGTGGCCGTGTGTCTCCGGGGTTAGTTCTCTTCCTAAGGTAAGGATTACTTATGCCTCATGGCCAGCCACATTAGGTTCTCCTTAGGCCCGAATTCTAGAACGAGGCTTGACACCGACTTGAAAATCGGTCTTAAGACCGACTCAAGTCTGGATGTTGGACTTACTCAAGTCAGACTTACCAAGCATGACTTTGCCATATTCAAAGTCGTGGCTTAAGACGCGACTCCAGTAAGTCGGCCTCAAGTCGAAACTTTCTTTTGAAGTCGAGCTCAAGTCCGAACGATTACAGAGTAATTTAAGGGGTGGTTACACATGCCCGAATTTTTGCCATATGGGTGACTTTTGTCACCACTACCGACGATTCCTACGACACCTAATACAAGGGTAGTGTAGGAACAGAGTTGCTCGTAGCACAGATTTTAATGGCACTAGCTCACGTAGGCTATCCTACACTCTTTCGTTATCACTTCGAAATTAATTGGTCTTAATTCGGCCGTTTTAGCTTCACGTCATGCTATTAATACATCACAATCCCTATGATAAAGCTGAGCATATATACAAACCAAGGTAAGTGTGAATATATTGCTCGCTATTATACCTAAAACAAGCGACATGAATCCAAGTCTGTTGGTAAAAGTGAAAGTCAGTGGAAGCAGCAGCGTGCTCCTGATTGGCTATCTTATCAGTACCCTCATAATTTATTTATTGTCTGTAGGCTATTGTTCCTTATTTATTCATTAAACTAGAAATGTTTAGGTAATTTTAATGATTACTTAATAAATTACAGAGCTATCCGAATCTAAGGAGCTATTAAATATTACAGGAAACACAATAATAACGTTTATATCATGAAGTAAACACAAGCGAGATATACAAATGATAAACGTGAGAGGGAAGACTGACTGGACTTGTCTCAAGCGGTTTAGCCAATTACAGGGCGCGCTTTACGTATTGCATTTTCAAAATAGGCAGTAACAGCATATATTTCTTCCCTTGCTTGTGTTTACTATATATGTACGATTATATGTGTTTCATATGGTATTTTATTGGTTTAAGGTTCGGATATCAGCTATCACATTGTCATTAGAAATATTAAAACTTATCTAGTTTAATATATATATATATAGGCCTACTGTATATAGGCTACTGTATACGGAATGTATTTCCACGACATATAGCCTACTAATTCACGCCAAACACCGTATAGGTCTACTCATGATTATGTAGGCTACTAAGTTATTTAAAGAGTAGGCTACTATTTAGCACGTCGCATTAACCGAACCTATAGCTATATGCTTATATACGTTATTTGATTAAGATAAGATTACAAAGCATACATAATACATAATTTGTAATATTGAAGGAAGTATTAGGCTAACCATTGCAGTAACGAAGCTAGTTATAACAAATAGTTTACTGTTGTAAATTATAATTGTAAGTTGATTACAATAATCAATATTATAGGTTTGACTCCTGTAAGGAGATAAAGAAAACCTAATATTTAGTAGTGGCCCCGTAATCATTGACGAACATGCCTATTACATAAGGCATCCTCTTCAAACACTAATTCGCCGTAGTTTGAATCTACCGCGCAGAGCATTTAAAATCTGAGGAGCCTTCATCATGAGCGCACGTGACCTCACTCATGGCTTCAGTCATTATGAATTGGGTTCTCACTACGAAAAAAAATCGTAAACAATAAAAAGAAAAAGAAAATAAGAATAACTATCCAATAAGCTTTCCATCATATCGTGGATGTACTTGTGTGGATCTTTGACCAGACGCTGATTCAGGCGTCATTCTTCCTTCACTGACATATCAAGTAAACCAAAATCCTTAATACATCAACGAATGGGAAGGGGATGGTCGGGAGGGCCCCAGTCGTCAATGATTACGGGGCCACTACTAAATATTAGGTTTTCTTTATCTCCTTACAGGAGTCAAACCTATAATTTAATAGTGGCCCTTCCATCATTGACGAACATGCCTGATTTCTAAGACTGGAGGGGGACATTCGTAATCATATCATAACTCTAGAAAAGCAGATAATCAAACAACCACATAGTATTCTTACTTCGAAAATATATTTAAACATGGCGCAGCCCATATATATACAAAAAAGGGGTTCAAGCAGGTGCGTGCTTCAAAGAAGCCTGCTTGACAAAAAAGGGTAACTCTGGAGATTCCGCGAACAGATCTGTAGTTACAAAGAGACCCCACTCAACGAGTGGTGACAAAAATAATAAGTTATAAGTTTATATGTGCACATAATAAACCCCATAATAATCGTGGAAATGTTTCACAAACGATCTCCACTTGTTTAAACTAAATTGCTTTCACAGCTAAAACTACTATAACAACACTGTTGTTTGTACTAACAATGTACTAGCAAAATGTCTCGCCCTGAACAGAACAGAGAAATATTCATATCACATTATCCATAATTTGTCTCCCAGCTCTTACATTCCGGCGGGGTCTATGGTGTCCTATGTTATACTGACTGCACCCCCACTCCCCCCCTCCTTGTTGAAAGTAAACAAAAGTGACTGAAGGGCCACCTAGACCCTCTGCCTTAAAGCTATACATGGTAAGGAAGGTTTGTCTAGAGCAACTGACAAGTATCTAGTCAAAAACGTATGATTAGACGCCCACAACTGGACGAAATATCTTCAACTGAAAAATTCTTCAAGAAACGTAAAGAGGCTGCCCATTTGCGTAAATCGTGGGCCCTACCCACAACGCCGGGATTACTTTCTTTAATGACTTCGACTAGAAGAGAAGCTAACCTCCGTTTCAGTAAGCGTTTGCCCGTGCTCGCTACCCATAAAGCACCTTGGGGGTTTAGAGGAGCTACTCTCAAATATTAGGTTAGAGCTTGCACTGGACATAGATTATGTTGCACCTTTCCCCTTTCTAATGCTGGCACAGTGAACTCAGAAAACATGTGCGCACTGTGCTCATTCTTGGCTACAAATCCCGGGGAAGGTGCAATGTGAATACATTCATTAAGCCTACCAAACCTAAGGCAATTAGGTGTGTTGCTCATCGCCGCGAGCTCAGACACTCTGTTCCCGGTGGCCAAAGCCAAAAGGAATACAGCCTTTTTTAAAAGTAACGCAAAATCTGCAGTATTTTGGTACAGACGAGAGTGAAGTAAAGACAATGCCTTGTCCAGAGACCATGTAGGCATGAGCTGACGGGGAGGTGGGCGGAGTTTAAAACATGCTCTCATAAAACCTGTTTCCTCTGCCACCAGTATGGAGAGACCTATAAGGTCTAAAAAGGGCACTCTAATCGCAGTTAAGTGATTTTTCAACGTTACCACAGATAAACGTTTCTGCTCAAACAGATAATTCAAATAATTAAATACTAACGCCACTGAGGGTGTGCCCTCATGATCCAATGATCCAAGAAGTAAAGGCTTGCCAATGTGATTGATACTGTCGTTTCGTAGACTGAGTATATTGATTGATTAATTTATTGGTCACATCTCTACCATACGGTGCTAGCCACTTGGCCTCCTGAATGTCCATAATGCAAAAGTCAGCGAGGTCGCTAGGTTGCCAATTGTGTCTAAGTGGAAATACTCGACCGGGAGCGACACCGGGTGCGAGCACCACGTCTTCAATTGCTGGTACCATAACTGCGCCGGCCACAGGGGCGCGATTAGCGAGACCAAGCCTCGATAATCTCGTAGTTTGTTCACGACGTGGCACATTAGTGACGCGTCTGGCGGCGGAAACAGATAGATGGAGCTCCATCTGTTCCAGTCTGTCACTAGGGCGTCCGGCCCCCCTGCCAGCGTTTCCGTCCGGCGGGTGAGGTAGAGGGAGTTTGTGAGTCCCCTCGGACGCAAACAGATCCACCTGTGGATGGTAGAGCTCCGCAATCATTAGGTTGAAAATGGGTTGCTTGAGCTCCCATTCTACTGTCGTGCTCTGTCTCCGGGACAGAGCGTCTGCCCAGACGTTTGCTACGCCCGGGAGATAAGATGCGTGAAGATAAATGTCTAGCCTGTTGGCTAGAGTAAAAATCTCTTCCGACACGTTTAGCAACTTCCTTGATCTCGTTGACCCCTGCTTCTGAATACAGTGAACTGCATTCAGATTGTCCATTCTGAAGGCCACCGACTTGCCCCGCAAAGTAGAGCCGTGAGCCTGAAGGAAATACAAGGGGACTAGTAATTCTTTGACATTGATGTGGGAGATTTCTAAGTGGGACCAAAGCCCCTGACCCTGGTGCCCCTGGCTTGACTGAAATCCCCAACCTATCGTGCCTGACGCATCCGTGTCTACCCATACCGTTGGCGGAGGAGAGGTCCATGACATTACTGAGTGCAGCATTTCCCTCTTCGCCCAGACCGCCAGTAAGGTGTGGATTAATTTTGGGATGGGCCATAATTTTCCCGCCGGTAAGAGCGGAAAATATTTGTTGCCCTCCAATATTAACCGTTTCACTTTCAAGCGGCCCAACATTACAGTTAGTTGAATCCAGTTGAGAGAGCCGACCAGAGACTCCCAGACCCTCCGTGTCGTAGTCAGACTGTGAAGAAACCTGAACAGTTTCCTGCGAAACCTGTTGCGATTGTCCACACTCTGACTCAGAGTGAGAGCCGCTGTGTCCCAAACCAGCCCTATCCACTGAATTACTCGTGAGGGGACAAGGTTTGACTTTACCAGATTTACCTTGAACCCTAGAGCCGTGACATGAGTTAAAAGTATGTTGACATGTTTGATGCATAATTGCTCTGTCTCTGCCACCACCAGCCAGTCGTCTAGGTACCACAGAACTCTGATTCCTTGCTTTAACAACGGCATCAGGGCTTGCCGGACTAATTTCGTGAATAGTCGAGGTGCCAGGTTCAAACCGAATGGCATCCTCTGAAAAACAAAATTTTGGTGCCTGATCCGTAAGGCCAGAAACCTTTGAAATCGTTTGTTGACCGATACGTGCCAATAAGCATCTGTCAGGTCTAGGGAACACATCCAACCCCCCAGCGGAAGTGTTAGCCTGATTTGGTGTACTGTTAACATGCGGAATGACTCGTTGTGAATGTGAAGGTTCAGATAAGACAGGTCGACGACCGGTCTCATCTGAACACTGTCCCGTTTGGGAACCAAAAAGAGCTTGGACGTGAATACAAGGTAATTTGGGGGGACCGGGATGATGACATTCTTGGCAATCATTTCCTGGACCAGTGACTCCACCTCTAAAGAAACAAAATTCGCCGTTGTCGGCTGACGTAAGCGAGGTCGCCGGAGCCACTGCCAAGTGATGCCCTTGCGTGCCACCATCCGTGCCCAAGTGTTCATTGGCCATGCTCTGTGACACGTTCGAAACGACCCAGTTAGCAGACCAGGGTTCGCCGGCTGTACTACCCTCGGATCCGCCGGCCTTACTACTGGCACCGGGAGTGAGAGAGACCTTAGTTTTTTTACGGTGATGGAGTTGGCGGTGGTGGACGCTTCGCCGGCTGGCTGGCGTTGGCAGAAGACGGGCCCTGACCTGGCTTAGTATAGCCTCGTCCTTTCTGACCTGAAAACCTACCCTGTCTATGCCTGAACTGACCGTGAGTGGAGGAGGACTTAGGTGGAAGAAAGGGCTTCGATCCCCCCGGCTGAGCTTTAGCGACTGGCCTGGGTTTGGGGAAGTTAAAGGCAGGTTTCTTAGAAGGGGTGGGACTGTGTTTAACGGCCTGAGCCATATTAAAAACCGTTCGCCACACTTCAGGGGACATTAAAGAGGGAGTGAGCACTGGTGACATGACCACCTGATTCGCAATGCGCTCAGGCAGTTTGCGGACTAAGGATATTCTCCGATCTTGTCTCGCTCGTACCGCCTCAAGCAAGGCAGTGCGGACGTCACCTAATGATTGGATTGACGACTGAAGAAGCAGTCGCCGGGACAATTCAACCGAACGTCTGGCATCCGCGTCTGCGATTGCCTGAGTGGACCGGAGTAAAGACTTAGCTACCTGTTGAGACACTATGTATTGAGAGAACAGGCGAAAAGCTTTCCCCCGTAGCCTAAATTCTCGGTCTAGGTGAGTTGGGGTAGGGGTAGTGAAAGGGTCTTTTAGCTCACAAAGATTAATTTTAGGGGCAGCTAAGAAAGCAAACAAAGCCGAAGGGACTCCGCCGGCAAAACTCACTGGCATGGAGAACCAAGAATGAGTATCCTGAGGGATCTGGTGGGAAGTTTTGGAAGTGAATGTGGTAGCAAAATTTTGAGCCTCTGTCTCCCATTCCACCCAAGGTCCTGGGCCCAACGTCCCCACCCTCAAGACTGGATTAGCCGCCGCGTCTGTGACGGTTTGCAAATCGAGTTCTGGAGTGAGAGCTGACAGTGCCTTAATGTCATTAAACCCATCATGCTTAGACCAGTCAGAAAACAATCTTGAAGCTGAGGCAGGGGGTAAAGCAGGCTTAGCAGTATAAACAAAATAGTCCTGGTGATAATAACTAGGTATAGCCTTGATGTTGACATCCAGCACATTCCCCGAAGTATCCAAGGCCCTTAATTTCTTAGATTTATTGCCCTGGATGACCCACTCACGCGGCACTGGGAGCTCCCCTGACAAGGTAGGTTGGGCTAGCTCTGGTTTAGTGGGGGTCAAAAGGACCCATGACTCGTCTGGTCCGTAAAGCAAGGGCATAGCCACCTTTTTGAGAGGCGCTCTGTCTAGAGGGGGCGGATTGACATCCGTTATAACCCTTACATTCGAAGTGGTCAATGCCGCTGTAGCAGGCTTAGTAACCACCGAAGGTGACATAGAGGGGGGGTGAGTGATCTGAGGCAAAGCAATAGAAGTTATCAGAGGCCGCTCTCCGTACCGTAGAGCTTGTCGTGGGAGCCCCCAAGTCCACTGTGGGAGTTTCCTGCTGTTGGCCAAAAAATCTAGATAAAGCATTATCAAGTAGCCCATCAATTTCCTGTGCAGTGACAAATTGATTTGATGATGAGTTCACTGATGAATCATTAAGATCTTGTGCGGCATCGAAGCCTGAACCTAACTCTTGCCCTTCCATATCCGATATCATCGAAACCTCGTCTTTGTCATCCTGTTCCTCCTGAGAAGACCCCGCCGAAGCTGGGGTACCATCTTGTCGCCAAGATAAGTTAGGAGGAGAGGAAGGGATCGTCGCGTCCCGATGGACGTCAGCCACTGTGTGAATAGTTTGAGCCGGAAGTGGGTGGCCAGGCCCCGGACGAGAATATCGCCAAACACCTAGGCCTTGGCCTCTACTCCCGTGGGAGTCTGAAACACTCCCAACCACTGAGTCCTCTGAACCCTCCAACTCCAGGGTTAAAATGTTAATGGGCAAATCATCTTTAGGTACATGTACTACACTGGACCCCTGAGACCGAACACCAACTCTGTCTGGGGTAGAGGTATGACGAGAAGCACTAGAAACAGGTGAGTGTCGGTAGGCCTGTTTATCATGGGAATCCTTTTTTGAAGATTTATGGCTGCGGTGTGACCGTGAACTACTCTTTGATTTGGAGGATTTATCGCCTTGACCCCTGTTAGAACTTTCTGTCTTACTCCTCTTACTCGATGGTGAAGAGGCAAGACTGGGTGGCTGGTGTCTAAGGGGTGACCTAGACCTAGATCTCGCCGGAGACGAGGAGACTGCCGCCGGGGGTGTAGGCTCACGGTGACGTTTCGAAGTAGCAGGGGTAGGAGACGACACAGAACCCTGTCCAGTCTCCGCCGGCTTATGACAAGTTACTCGAGAGGAACGTTTATTAGGGGGAGGGTGCTCAAGAAGAAGCCTATCCCAAAGAGGGACGTTGTCACATTGCAGTGACTTATGAGCCACAATCGTAGTATACGCTGACATTTGTTGCCGAACTTCTCGTAAGGCGACCGCTGCGGTCTTATCATTATCTTGGAGGACTTTGACACTTAGTTGGGAGCAAAAGGAACAGTTGCGCATCACCCACAGACCTCTTGAACGGTCTAGACATTTAACACACCTGACACAAAGAGTGTGCGCAAAAAGAGGGATACCGGCACAGGTTGGATTAATGCATAAAGCAAAAACTGGGGCAAAGGTAGCCATGACAGAGACTGGTGGGGACTTACTGCAGGGTCTGTATTGGTCCGCCGGGGCCCAGACCTGGAAAAAAAAGGAAAATTTCCAGGAGTTAATGCTCATAAGGTTAACCCAAAAAGGATCGCATACAAGTGTTCCTAACCCGCCGGAAAACGAGGCGTAATCTCACAATGATTACAGCTCGTTATGCGGCGGGGTTTTCATAAAGATATCCTAATATCTAGACATGTCTTTAAGAAAGTTTTAAGAATACCCTCTGACATAATATAAAAAACCAGTATGGCGTTTATAAAGTCTGTCTGGCGGTGACTGTTACAAGATTCAATTTTGAAAACAACCCCCCACAAAGACGCCGGCCCCTGAAGTATCTAGCAGATTAACACAGGGCAGGCTGAAACGAGATCTGACTTCTAAAGAATTGTCACAGAGATGGCCGTATGGTGAAGGCGGTGATACAGAGCCGTATCTCTCAATTAAATGGGTAACTAGCTTGAATTGTAAATTCCGTATTTCCCCTTCCCAGGAGCACCCGCCGGGTGTGGCTAATTTATGAAAAATTACGTTAACCCTAATTGAGCCTTCGATCGCCGTAAGAGTGAGGGCGGCGATACCTATAGTATCACTAAAATGGACCGGTTAACTAAACTGAATTACCAATTCGTTCATCCCACCTTAACAAGGTACACCCGCCGGGTGAGACCTGATGGCTAAAACGTTAACCCCATAAGTTCCTATCCCCACTTCTTTGTAAAAGATCGCCGGGGAGGAAAGCCCACAACAACAGCTAGGGTTTTTCCTTTGGTTTGTAAAACCGGGTAGAAAAACTACATAACATATGTCCGCATGAACAATGTTAGATGGGTACCACAAGTCCGCCGGGAATCATAGGGAGCCTGAAACAGGCACCAACACAGAGATGCAGTCTTGGAGAGCCACAGACACTAACTCGCCGGGGACACCCGCCTGATTTGAAACCACGCGTGGCCAAACACGGCTCACGGCCGGAGTTTTTCACGGTGAAACCGAGAAAACTCCGCCGAAAACTCCGCCGGAAAGTAACCCACCCCGAACAGATACCATCTGTTAACCTAGGTTAGTCGTGCTTGGCTATCTCTCGGGTCCTATGTGCGTTCAGCACATAGGCCCCGAGAGATAGCCAAGCACGACTAACCTAGTTAGTCCGTGGAATTAGCCAATACACAACTAACCCCGGATACACATGACACAGTAGGACATATTTATAAAATAAACAAAAACACTTGTACATGTGGCAAAGCTACGAGCGGCTGGCTAGGCCATCACAAGCTAACTCAACTATGAAAAAACAAAACATTCACCTGTCCACAACCGGACCACGAGGGTACATCCGAAATAGATGCCCCAAACACACGACCCAAAATACACTGCACTGCGGGCAACCAGCCCAGGACACTCCTGCTACGCATATCCTAACCTTACTCGATACATCCCGGAGTAAACAAATGAGAAAAAACTCACTAGGGACACAGCAAATGCGGAACCAGCGGAGCGTGGAGATACACGTCCAGGCCGGCTGATCGCAGAGCAGAGAAGGAAGAATGACGCCTGAATCAGCGTCTGGTCAAAGATCCACACAAGTACATCCACGATATGATGGAAAGCTTATTGGATAGTTATTCTTATTTTCTTTTTGTTTTTATTGTTTACGAAGTTTTTTCGTAGTGAGAACCCAATTCATAATGACTGAAAAGCCATGAGTGAGGTCGCATGCGCTCATGATGAAGGCTCCTCAGATTTTAAATGCTCTGCGCGGTAGATTCAAACTACGGCGAATTAGTGTTTGAAGAGGATGCCTTATGTAATAGGCATGTTCGTCAATGATGGAGGGGCCACTATTAAATATGATATATTTAATCACTTAAGAGAGAATATTCTTCCCAATCTTGCCTAAAGATATTGTATTTGTAGAAACTTGAAGTTGTGTATTCGTACTGTAGACTACTTCTTGATTAAACCGTTTTCTGATCTCATCTGCACATCATTACAACAATTATGGGACTCTGCCTGTCCACTTTGTCGGCCTTTTACAACAGGTTTAAGTTTTATAATTGACGAAATCGTCCATCAAGTCGATCTCTGTTAAACTCCATCGTGCCACGCCCACTTTCAAGTCTGTCTCAAGCCTACTCGGAGGTGGCTTAGGCTCAGAGGCATCGGCTCGGTCTTAGATAATCTCAAGACTCGTTTTAGCATATCAGTTTTTTTTTAGCTCGTCTCTAGTCCGACTTGAGACAGACTCAAGACTCAAGTCGGTCTCAAGCCTTGTTCTGGAATTCGGGCCTTAGGGTTTAGGGGTGCATTGTTATTCTATGATATTTATATTATGCCCTCCCCCTTTTTTCCTGTGTTCTTTGGTTCGAGTTTCATCTCTTTCCTGGATCTCTAGGAGACGTTCTTATTTTGTGGGGGGTTTTCGGTTCAGGATTAGTGGTCTTGTGCTCTTGACTGTTTTTTCCAAGTTCCTTGGCCCGCCGGTCTTTTGTCTGCGTACTAGGCCCGGCTACTGCCGCACTGGCGTGCTTGGGCTATGCTTTCCCCTTCTTTGATTAGTAGTGTACCACTACCCTCCTTGCCGGCGGTCGTGCACGGACCGGCGGAAGGAGGACGGTATCGAACCGTTGATTATCAGACTCGCCCTGTGACTTACCAGTTTACCCCGCCAGCCCGGCGGCACAGTTGGGGTGACTTGCCAGTTTCCCCCGCCAGCCCGGCGGCACAGTTGGGTAAGAGGTGTAGCAGTGTCTATAGCTAGCAAGAAGCTGCACGACGACGCTCGCTAGAAGTCCGGTTAGGGCCAGTGACCCATGTCATAGGTAAGCAGTCACGCGTGACTTCCCCCCGATTGAAAAGGGCGAGGGGTTGTTCACGACAACTCCCGGGAGGCAGAAAAATGGTTGGGCTGTGGCTCACTAGTTTTTTCGGCGCCGGGGAGTAGGTAGGATGTTATTATCACCTCTCAGGTTATCCTTATGAGCATTGATTCCTGGAAATTTCTATTTCCAGACTTCTTCGCATCCGGAGCAGCACGGCTGAGTAACTGCCCCGGCGGGGAGGGGAGTCGGTAACCATGCCTAACTTCTGGATTTGCTCTACTCCTACTTGTTTGTCTGTCCCAGTAGCGGCGCACAGGTTGTGTATACGCTGTATAAAATGTTTGGACAAAACTACCTTTTCATGAACAGCCAGTAAATGTCCGGTTTGCTCGGACCTTTTTGATGAATGGTTAACCAGTCAAGATATGTCATGCTTGTTAACTTTGATTGAAATCAAGAATAAGTTTTCTTCTTATGCTGCAAGGGTAGCGGATGCTGAATTGTTCTACTTAGAATCATACGCCTGTACTCTTTTGAAGATCCCTTAGTCCATCAGGCAATTGTTCCTTCAGTACCAAATTCAAATCTTGCTTCCCCCCATTCATCCGAGTCATCTGAAAGTCGCCCCTCCCCACACTAAGAGAGCTCGCTCTGAGTTACCGGAGCTTGTACTTCCTACTCAACCGGACTCATCCCAGCGACTTCGTCAGAGGGCATCCAGTTTAGAACGCTTGCCGGCTAAGATACGAAAGTTGTCCAGTCTGCATCAGATCCACGATGCAGCGGACATCCAGGATAGCCCCCTCACCCAGATGTGTAAGTCAGCTTCGCCACCGGTGGCTTCGACATCCGCTCCGACGACGCCGGTGGTTTTCCCCGGTCTTGGCAGGACGGATGCCGAGCAACCTCTACCGGCGATGAGGGTTAGACCAAGAGTTAGAGTAAGACTACAAGGTTCTAAGCTAGTGCTATCTCAAACTAATTTACCGGACGGCAAAATAGGGCTCCATTTGTCTCCGGCGCCTGACACGGACCAAGGTCATGATACACCGGCGGGGGTACACACGCCTGTGATAGACGCCCCAGGTTTGTTCACTAGGCCGGAAGCCAGAAACACAGGTTTAGTAGTCCCGACCTGTAGGTCAGAGTCAGTCCCTGCAGGTTGAACAATGATGGAAACTGAATTGAGTAATGTCCCAAGGGATAGGGTTCTACAACCCTCTCGACAAGATAGTCAGGTGTCAGGGACACGCATTAAAAGGTCACCGGTAAAAGTTCCCCACCCAATAACTCTGCAGAACGAAGGTAAGGAACTGAAGGGACCAGGTCAAAAGGTATAGAGAGAAGAACCGACCTCTGCGGAAAAGGTAAAATCTAAGTCCCTCAAGCAACAAAGATCCCAATGTGTCATGGCGAAACAGTTAGATGAATTATTACACAGAGTCCTCCAACAATGTGCTATTTCCAAACGCCCTAGGGATCATACTGAGGCAACGATAACTCTACCGCAAGGATCTGTGCCTGTCTCCTCTGCGGACGATGAGGTTTTGTTTTTACAGTCGGTTCCCCCCTCCCCCCTGTCATCAGCCACTAACGTAATAATGCCGGAACACGGTCCAGTCCGTTCCCTGTCACCAACCACAATCAATGTGATCACGGACCCGGATATGCCACTAGCTCCGGCAGTGTTTAAATTACAACTCTCCAACGCTAGTAACCGTGCGGCGTATTTACAGACCGGGTCCGGAGTCACACCACGGGGGGTTATGTGGGCCCAACCGGGGGTCGATGGTTCCGATAGATTGTCACACACTAGCTCTCTGGCAGTTAACGCGGCGGAAACAAAGACAGCTTCTGACGCGCAACCTAAGGCCAGTACTTCCAAATTTACTGTAGAAAGTCACTCGGCGGCGGAACCCTTGAGGCCTCCGCCGGATCACGTAATATTGTCTGGCTCTAACCCCATTAATTGCTACACTCCTCCCATCTCAATCACAAACGGAAGGTCAGCTTCAGGGTCGTAAAGAACCGGGCAGGCTTTGGCTCCCTGTTACCTCATCTAAGGCAGGAGACAGGCACAGATCCATACATGGTGAGGTCCCAGTACCAAGGGAATGGACCATTGAAGTAAATAGACTAATAATAAAGTTTTCCGGGCCAAAGACTCCCAGGGTAAGGTCATAGGGGTCCCTATTATAGCAATGCCTAACTCTACCAGTTATCAGTACTTTGTCTATGAACCAGGGCTACTTGCCCCTCCTCCCCCAGATGTTCCTAGTTGCTCCGCTAGCCCTCAGCCGGATGCCAACAATGGTGGTCTTTTCCCGGGGTTGATTGAACCAAGTCTAGCCTTTACTCCAACTCATTCAGAGCTGGAGCAAAGGGAATTAAATCTAGGAGAGGTGGGACACGGCCCATGGGTGAACTGGGATCAAGAGGTCCAACAGTTTGCTATTGACGTGACGTCCAATGTTTCCCTACCAGTCCCACCACCACACCATATGGAGTTTGGCTTGCTGAGGCCACGGCCCGGCGGGGTCCCATGAGCTATATTGGAGTTCCTCATTGCCCCTCAATTAGAAGCTAGACACTTCCCAGCTCCTTTCCTAACTCCAGATTCTATTGAACTCCAACGGGAGTTCCTGGTGCGCGATAACGCTCACCGGAAGTTTATTGGTTTTCTGCTTACTAGGGACGACAATGACGTAATACAAAAATTGCAGTGGATAGACCAACTGGACATTGCACTGCTCAGCTGTCAACAAGATTCCTACCTGAAAGTGTTTACTACAATGGACAAACCAGCCGACAAAAGATCAACAATGTGGTGGAAACATCTAGCTGCCTGCACCCATTATCAACGACAAGACGACCTGTGGATTTTTTTATTTACAGCCACGAGGTCGTGGCTTTCACGAGGAAGAAGGTAGTGAAATAACAGAAAAACAGTTGCCCAAGCATTCACCACCACCAAGCCGTTTTCCCTCTCATCCTACCACACCTCATCTCAACAGTGGAAGAATGGGAAACAGTGGCCGAGTAGAGGAAAGGGCCGGGCGGAGTTCCCTACCGCACCGCCAGGAGACGCGTCGGAGGCGGAGTTCCCTACCACACCGCCAGGGGAAAGACAACTCGGGTCACCTCCCTCTACCAACAATGATATGCCCTGCAAAACCGGAACACGAATTGATACCATCGATATGACAAGTCCTGAAACATCAGAAGGGGACATAGGCCACTTATCACCATCAACAATTCCAAAGTCCAGGAAAACAAAAGCAAGAAACGAGAAAGACAGAATTCTCCCCATAACCCTCAACTCATCAAGGACACAACCAACAATGATATACCCTGCAAAACCGGAACACGAATTGCTTCTATCGATATGACATGTAAGTCCTGAAACATCAGAAGGGGACATACTCATCACCATCAACAATTTCAAAGTCCAGGAAAACAAAAGCAAGAAACGAGAAAGACAGAATTCTCCCCCTAACCTTCAACTCATCAAGGACACAACCCCCAGCCCAGACAAATGTGCTCGAACTGTTACCGAAGAGAGGGACTGTCCTACAACACCAGGAAAGGACAAATCATCAACCAAGACAATGCCAAAGCACCAAGAAAAGAGAGAAGCGAGATAGACAGGCGACAACAAGAATGGCACCATCAACACCGTATCTACCCTCGCCCTTGTTGCCCACCCCCGCATCACCTCTGGGACAAAAGAAGCCGAAAAGTAGGGTCCAGACAGTCCACCCCCACTCAGAACCACAGGGAATTAAACACTCCAAGACACCATATGGCTGCAGTTGCCAGGTGCCTTTCTGTCACCTAACCCATCCACCGACCTGGCAAGGTAAAAAGGTAGATATATGCTTCCACAGATTTCATTTAAGTATCTCAATTTAGAGCTGTTTCTTGGTGTCAATGGGCGGAAGTACAGTTTGAAGATTGGGGGCTCAGTTGAAGAATTGTTCCTATTGATCGATGGGCGTAGAAATAATTGCGATACTGTAGTCACTCACCAATATTAATTATTTTGAGTGGGTATCAACAAGGCCGGTTTATTAGACCCTTTCAGTGTGGAGCAAGCTAATATTCCCGCCCTACCCCAACCCCAGAGCTATTGTGGATATAAGTACACTACTGCTGTGGATAGTGGCTTTATCCGGGATAGACCAAAGTGCAAGAAATTCATCAAAGTTCTTTTAAAGACCAGAGTAGTCAGGAGTTACTTCTGCGTTAGCTCTGTTATGCCCTGATTTTATACAGGTTTAACTTGGTATAGGTGAGTTCTGCAAGACTGGGCTATTGGATATATTGTAAAGTACATAAAGGGAATCAACAGAGGACATAAATAATCACGGATCAATGGTTTGTAATACAGCTTTATTTGAACTGAGAAACACTCGGGTATAAGGTACGTAATAGGATTCGCACGAAACAATAGATGTTGAAGCACTCGGTTAGGTTATTGGTCTTTTTACAATCTCTTAGCATGCTCGCGGATTTGGAGAGATCTTCGCTTCCCACTTCCAACGTTCAGGAATTGTACTTTTGATCACCTTACTTCAACGATTCGTTATCTTGAGCTGGTGTGTTGGGGGCTAACAGCGGATCCGGGGCCGTCCAAGGTGTCCGGGAGTGTAGAGACGTTTACAGTTGGGCTAACTTGTCTAGCCGGTGACGACACGCCTTTTTGGTACTCCTACTGAAAGCCTTAAATCACACTGTCCTTGACGCAGCCAGAGGAGCAATGGATCGAATTAACGTAAGACAGTCGGGAGAAGCGACGATAATGATTTTTTTTTCTTAACTATCCTGGCCTTATGGGAGGTTCGGGGCGTGCGGCGGCTTTACGCCTTTTTGGTGAACCGACAGTTGTTAACCTAGGAATTCTTCTCGCCAGAGTTTTCTCCTAACTCGCGTTATCCCTTTTAACATAACCAGATCTTTCTACCTTAGACCGGTTATGAGTTATGATTGTTCGTAAACCCAAGGTAGGGGCAGTCTGCTTACAATAAGCTTATGATACAATCAACAAATTCGTAAATCGGTAGTTCACAGTTATAATCTTGCCCTTGGAGTCCCAGTTGCAAGAATATAATCGTGAAGGGTTTGTTTACTCATCTCACAGATTAACGTTGATCGCGAGCACCGTAATCACATGTAATCCTGAGGGTGGAGTGTTTGGCAAGCATCCACGAGAGCGTCTCACACGTCGCGTGGACTGTCTACTGGTTCAACTGGCTTGTTTTTGGTGCGGGAGTTTATATATAGTGGGGGAGGCAGGGACGGTTCCTTTGTCCTAACATTTGGATGTCGGAGGGGAACACTAGTTAATTTAATCCCTTGGTTGAAGAGGGTAGCATTAAAGGTCTAGTATAAAGTTAGTATGTAGGCCGCAATATGATTTACCTTCTGACATTGTTATGCCCTGTTTTTCTACAGGTTTAACTTGGGTAATGTGAGTTCTAAATGACTGGGTATATAAGGCTGCATGCACAATACAAGATATGAGGAATAGAGAACACAAAGAAACACATGGTAGCAAGTTACATGATCACGTTTATTTATATACCACTGCAGAATACTCGTGCAAGACAATATAATAGAATCGAACAACACTAGCATAAGTGGATCTGGATGGAGCCTAGTCTCCTACTTCCAACGTTCAGGTATTAATCTTCTGATCACTGGCTTAATTAGCAAGTTTTATTTTCTGGAAGACCTCAATATATTCATGTAATTCAATTTCACTGATTTGATCTCTTACTGGCTGGTCGCGTGCCCAAGTAGCAGCTCACAGTTAGGATTAGACACGCGTATATTGTAGAACACGGAAATCTCTAGTAACCTCATGGGGGTACTGATCTAAGTTTTATATTCTTATGGCAGAAATACGTAGAACACAAATCAGTGGGCGAACGTTAGATATCACTAGAGTTTTAATATCTGAATAAGGTAATTACGAGAGTCAATGTCGCCTGTTAATTAATGAGCACTGATCGCTTAGTACGTCCCAAATGGAATGGTTAAATATGAGTTACACTGGGCAAGGTTTTAGCCACTTTATAGAAAGTTAATAAGTGAGTGTCAAACTAGTACTATAACACTTAGTACTAGCAACATGAATCTTGAATAGTATTTGTAGATCTGGTCCTAGTTATCTTGCTTCCGGTGATGTTGGGGGCTAACGACTGGTTCCGCGGCCGTCCAGGGGGTCCATATGTGTGAAGTTCTCAAATACGTGGGCAGGTCCTTCTATCCAAATCTGCCACGGAGTCTGCCGGCTCTGGAATCTCTCAACTCCGGAACAACACAAGGGCAGAGCTAGAGGTTAACTGCAGGGTAGTGACCACTGGTTGGTGTCTAGCTTTCAACTGATTTGACTGGGGGCGGGAGCTAGATTTATAGGCTCGGTTCTGGACCCTGTAGACAGTAGGGATCTCGAGTCTTATGGACTTATTTGAGCTCTCAATAGATATGGGGACTAGGTAAGATGGTATTTACTGTTGTGGCACATGGCTATAGGAAGCCTTTATATTTTCATATAACTGGGCCTTAGTAAGAGGTACTATTTTGGCTATACTGGAAGTATTTAGGGGAGAGAGACTGGATCTACTTTGCGAGGAGGATGGGGACAGCTGTGATAGGAGCGTCTCTCTTAGATTGTTCAATCTTCATTCTATGGTATAGCTGAGGTGCTAATTTAGTGAACAGAGTATGCAAGAAAGGTAAATGATTTATTGTGAGTTAATAGAGGTTAGTAAAGGTGTTAGTCATGCATGGTTAGTTCATTGATAGGAAGAATTCCTGTGCTACCTGGCAATGACTCAGAAGTCAAAATAGGGGCCAGGTATACCTCCGCGGGGGTGGGGGTCTCACTCCTCGGGTGGGCAAAAAGGGGGGAGCTGGGCGCCCTCTCTCTGTGATAGTCGTCCGGCGGCTGTGGCTAGGGGCTTGCTATATCACCAGTGTTTGTAATAACCCTCTGTGTATGAGACAGATGTGGGTGTCCTTAATACCAAAACCGAAGGTGCCTTGGCTAGCTGGTTTTACTCGGCTGGTTGTTAATTGTATGGTTTGCTGGATGTGGTGGAGACGGGGTTGCTAACTCTGCCACATTTATCTGGAAGTATGGTAATAGAAGTTAGTTACTGGCGAGACGGCTAGCCTCGCTCCGACGACCATTGGGTGCAGGGTTGTGAATGGGTTGTAAGAGAATAGATGGCATGCAAGGGGCTAGTAAAGTTCTAATGTTGTTCTGGCCTACTAAGTGAAGGTAGGCTGGATAGGAGTATATATAAAAGGTTGGAGAGCGTTAGCAACGGACAATTCAAGGATCTTCAAGAGGTATGAGAGAGAGGCTAGGTCGGACAAGAGTAGAGAAGCGCGGGGTCCTATAATGAGAGGGGAGGAGTGCAGGGGGGCTATAGGGGAATTTGACCCTAAGGTCTCTGGGCGTGGGGGTGGCATTAAGCTGCAGTTGATATGGGAGTTTGAAAAGGCAGTAGAATACGTTAGCCAAATGCTACCGGGGAATGCAACTAAGGGGTGGTATATGAGTCTGGAAAAGATAGAGTTATGTGATCAGTCCGAGGGGTTATGGATACTATTAGTTGGCCCTGGGAACTGCGTTTTCTATGAAATATATATATACCAACAACAGCGGCAGTTCGTAGGGGTACTTATGACAGATACTGGTAACAAGGTTATCTTATACAATCTCTGGTTGGGGTAAGAGGTGTATGACACGACGTAAATTGGCGTAGTGTGGACTGTGGATACGAAGGAGGCAAGGGGAAGACGTATGACAATTGTGGAAAAGTAAATGGAAAAAAGGTGAACACAATGGCGAATAAAAATACTTAACCTAAGGATTGAATACATAGATTTATGGGGCGATGGGTCTTCAGAAGCTTAGTCTGGCAAGACAAGATGTTAGGGAATGTTAATATTAATACTTAAACTAAGGATTGCATACATCGATGAACGACGACATTATAGTCGTCGTCCTAATAAGGTGATGAAACCTGGTTGATCTGTACTTGGCACAATACGACACAAGGACAGTGCCGCTATGTCGTATCAATACTGGTGGCAGTTAATATTATAGAGACACTTAGTTACTAGAGGAACAATGCAAGGGGGCGACTGAGCACGGGTTACATATATCTATACTCGTCATGGGAAATGATATACAAGGTCTAGGGACAGGCGTGGGTGTTTTAACTTCTAAGATATATAACATCTACTTCTCGGATGTAAGAACATACATAGATATAATTATGGCTGTCTGATGTGTTGGCATTGGCTCAACATAGGGACAGGGCATGGGTGTTTTTAATATGAATGTATATTCCTGTTCATCATCTTTGTAGTTAAGAGTGTAGGACACGAGGGGGTAGTGTACGTGAGGTGTGGAAAAATGGTCAGTTTAGAAGGGGTATCTAGGTGCGGCCTGGAGCTGCTTAGCCCTGCGGGCTTGGGCCTGTCTGAATTGGCTGGCTCGGTCAGCTGGTCCTTTCGTTCTGTGGACCTTTCCTTTGGGTGTTTCTGTGTGGTGTTCGTTCGTGGCTTCTGTGGTGGGCTTCTCGTTCTGGGGCATTTTACTTCCCTCTCCTTCATTATAGGCTCGTCCTCGAGCCTCAAGGGTGAAGTAAAAAGAAGCATAGTCATGGTGGGAAGGTAGATGTTTGTCGTGGGACTTGAGTCGCTTGACGATGTTTTATTTTGAGGGGAAGAACGTTTTACAGGTGAAGGTAAAGTGTTTAACAATGTATAGAACAAATTTAAAAGATAGTCAGAAAAGTGTAGGTTAACAAGAAAAGTAGTATGACTAAGGGAAAAAATATAATATATATATTATATGGAAAACATGTAAATTTAAGAAAGAACAGATAATTAAGAACACAGGAAAATTAAGAAGAGGTAAAGTGTTTAACAATGTATAAAGCAAATTTAAAAGATAGTCAGAAAAGTGTAGGTTAACAAGAAAAGTAGTATGACTAAGGGAAGAAAAATATAATATACAGTATATGGCAAACATGTAAATTTATAGAATCAT
Source organism: Paralithodes platypus (assembly GCA_032716605.1). Classification (NCBI taxonomy): domain Eukaryota; kingdom Metazoa; phylum Arthropoda; class Malacostraca; order Decapoda; family Lithodidae; genus Paralithodes; species Paralithodes platypus. The sequence continues at coordinate 21,530,577 of CM064521.1, forward strand.
GCCCAATCGCTTAGGAATTGAAAACAATAAAACAAAATTAAGTACAATAATATCCTCATCATCATCAGGGGGGGTTATTTAGGGTCGCCGTTAGTCTGGGTGACGGTCTGGTAATAGGGGTGGTGGTGGTTGTGGCTTTGACCTTGGGGTTTCACTTTCACTTTGGAAGGGCGGGGTGGATATACCGTTAGTTCTGTCGTTAGGAATGTGGGTCTGGGGGCGAGCTGGCCCGGGGCCAGTTTTGGAGGGGGGTCTAAGTGGTTTCGGTCGGGGGTAGTGATAGGGGGGTTTTAAAGATGAAACGGGGAGGTCGAGTCGGGGTTGTTGTTGCTGGGGAGGGGTTGAATTGTGTAGAGAGTTGTGGTCGTGGGTGGGGTTTGGGGAAGGGTGAGTAAGGCTGAAGGTTGAGAGTTTACTATGATCGGGTGGTTTGGAGGTTTGGGGTGTGGGGATTTGATAGGGAGATGGGGGGGGGGGGTCTGGGCAGGCAGGGTTGTGGTTTGAGAGGGGTTGAATTTGGACTGATTTTATTTTCGGGAGAGACATGGATGGGATTTCGAGGAGTGGTTGAAGTTGAGAGGTTGATTATGTTGTTTGGGGCGAGAGAGAGAGTATTTTGGGGTTTAGCCAAGGTGGAAAAAGTTTTGTGGTTGGATTGGGATGGGAGTGGTATTTTGTCGAGCGGGATCTTTGGGGTGGAATTTGGGGCGGGTGGGGTAACGGTGAAGAGGGGGGTAAGATAGGGGGAAAAAGGAGGTAGGGGTTATGTACGGGGGTGATTGTTCGTTCTGAATGTGGTCGTGAGAGGTTAGGCTGGCAGGGTGGGAATTGGTGGAGGTTGAAAGTTTAGCTGGGCTCATGATGGTGGGGGACCGACTGGTGAGTAGGTGTTCGGTACGCATGAGGGGGGGGAAATCACTTTGGTGGGGGTCACGCGTGAGGGGGGGATTAACAGCGCGTGTGGGAGGATCAGAGTGGTGGGGGGTGTCGGTGGCAGTGACAGTTTGTTTAGAGGTTATATGGGATTGGTGGGTTTGTCTGTCATGAGGGGGTGAGTCAAGTGTGGGGTTTTGAAGTTTATTAGGGGTGTGAATTGTGGGTGGGTGGAAAGGAGCTACTGACGGAAAACTGTCACAAGGGAAATTTTGTTGGTGGGGGAATAGCTGAGCATTTCTGGGGGAAGGGGGGGAACATGGTTGGGTCCCTAGGTCGTCACGCGTGAGGGGAGGATTAACGGCGCGTGTGGGAGGGTCAGGGTGGTGAGAGGTGAGCGAGTTAGAAAACGGGATTTGTTGGGGGGACTGCGGCGGGTTGGTGGGGGAGGAGTTAGGTGTAGAACAGGGGTTATTGGTAGAGGACTGATGTATTGATTTGGGGTTGTTAACAGGACGAATTTGGGGAATTTTCTTGGTGTCAGTCTCGGTCTGGTTAAAGGTTATGTGGGACTGGGGAGGATTAGTGGGGGCAGAGTTAGGCATAGGACATGGGTTATTGAGGGAGGAGTGATGTACTGATTTGGGGTTGTTAACAGGACGAGTTTGGGGAATTTTCTTGGTGGCAGTCTCGGTCTGGTTAGAGGTTATCTGGGACTGGTGAGTTTGTTTGACATGAGAGGGCGAGTCAAGTGTGGGGTTTTGAAGTTTTCTAGGGGTGTGAATTGTGTGGGGGTGGAAGGGAGCTACTGACTGAAAACTGTCACAAGGGGATTTTGTTGCTTGTGGAATAGCTGAACATTTCTGGGGGCATGGGGAAAACATGTTTTGGTAGGCCTACATAGGTAGGCATAGCTAGAATACGGGGCTTGTTGGGGGGGCTGCGGAGGGTTGGTGGGGGAAGAGTTAGGTTTAGAACAGGGGTTATTGGTAGAGGACTGATGTATTGATTGGGGGTTGTTAACAGGACGAATTTGGGGAATTTTCTTGGTGGCAGTCTCGGTCTGGTTAGAGGTTATCTGGGACTGGTGAGTTTGTTTGACATGAGAGGGCGAGTCAAGTGTGGGGTTTTGAAGTTTTCTAGGGGTGTGAATTGTGTGGGGGTGGAAGGGAGCTACTGACTGAAAACTGTCACAAGGGGAATTTTGTTGCTTGTGGAATAGCTGAACATTTCTGGGGGCATGGGGAAAACATGTTTTGGTAGGCCTACATAGGTAGGCATAGCTAGAATACGGGGCTTGTTGGGGGGGCTGCGGAGGGTTGGTGGGGGAAGAGTTAGGTTTAGAACAGGGGTTATTGGTAGAGGACTGATGTATTGATTTGGGGTTGTTAACAGGACGAATTTGGGGAATTTTCTTGGTGGCAGTCACGGTCTGGTTAGAGGTTATCTGGGACTGGTGAGTTTGTTTGACATGCATAGAACAAGGATGGGGTTTATGGGGTAACACAATTGATGGAAGATGATCGTTGGTGGATGGCTGGGCAGGGGAAAATTTAGGGATGGTCAGAGAGGATAGAGGCAAGGAAGAGTGCACTGGGGTTGGACTTTCACCGGAAGTCATTTTGGAAGGGTGCACGGAGTCTTGGATAGGGGCTGAAGGGTTGGATAGGGGATTCATCGAACTGAGTAGTCATTCTTCTCTGATGGAGAGCATATGTTCTTCGAATAAGCCATACGGGTCGAGATGGGCGGTGATGTGGGGTGGGAGGATGTTTAATAATGCGGTGAATAAGAGTTCATTTTGTTGATCGTAATCTTCATAGCTATACGTGGTCCTCACGTATCTGTAGAGTTGGATGAGGGTCACATTTATATCCCCTTCATACTTGATCTCGTCGACTTTTATTATTTTGGGGGCGACGGGGGAACCCAAAAGTTGATCTAAGGTCCGGATCACGAAGGATCGAAACTGGTTCCAGGTAAGCTCTGGCGTACACTGTTTCACAGTTTGGCGAAGAAATTCTTTCCAGGTAAGCTTATCAACAATTTGGGAAACGGCTTCTCCCAACTGTATAATGTGCGAAACTGCAACGGCGATTTTTTCGCGGTCATTTTGAAGTGCCACATCCTACACTGGCTTTATTATGTCTAAGTAAGTGGCGATATCATACGTGTTTACATCATACTTGGGAATGTGTGTGAGTGGCTGCAAATTTCGCGATGTTGCCATGCTTCTACTGTTCCAAACTTGCAGTGTAATGCAACCTTTTATCCGAATCAAGAACCACCGCTGCCGCCAATGTTATGCCCTGTTTTTCTACAGGTTGAACTTGGGTAATGTTTTTTTTTTTTTTTTTTTTTTTTTAAGAGACAATGAACGGAGGAAGGAAAAACACAGATAAAACAAAAAGGTCCATGTGCCTAAAGGCATCCTCCATTCATAAAATGTTTGTAACAACTGGATTTAAACATTTGTAGATTGTAAGTTTGTGGAAAGCAATTCGAGGGAAGTGAATTCCAAAGAGTAGTAGCTCTGGGGATAAATGAATTCTGATAAGCAGAAGTTCTGCATTGTGGAGGAGAAAGTGTAAATTCATGGGCGCTCTCAGCTGCCCTAGTTCTACGGGGAAAGATGTGGAGAGGCGGCACAATTGAAGCAAGTTCCTCGGAACAATTGCTGCGAAAATATCTGTAGAATAATGCAAGGGATGCAACGTTTCTTCGTATGGATAATGTAGGAAGGTCCTGTGTGATTGCAGGGTTATTGATTAATCTAATAGCTTTATTTTGAATTTTGTCCAACTGCCTCAATGCAACCACTGCCCTTCCACCCCACAGAGGTGAATAGTAATCCATCTGAGAACGCACATGACTTTTATGACGGCCAACTGCTCGTCAGTGAAGAATTCTCGAACTCTATACAGGAGTCCCAGTTTTTTAGAGGCATTCTTAGCAATGCTTCTAACATAATGTGTCCAGCTCAAGTTAGTAGTTAATGTTACACCGAGAATGTCAATAATAGGGGAAGTGGGAATATTTACATCATTAAAAAATATATGGGAGTCAGTGAGATTCTGTCGGTTAGAAAATTGAATGTATTTGGTTTTCTGTGCATTAAAGGAAACTAGATTCTTTTGTCCCCATCCATTAATTCTAGAAAGGTCCTGGTTCAGAGAAATTGCAGTGTTTATTTTTGAATTTATAAGATCGGGTTGGGTGAAAGAATTGGTAAATGTGAAGGAACTGTGGAGTGTTGAGTCATCTGCGTAGGAATGTATTGGATTATGAGTGGTAGATATGAGATCATTGATAATGAGGAACAGAATTGGGGCCAAAACTGATCCCTGGGGAACACCAGCAATTATTGAGTGAAATTGAGAATAAAGGCCATCTACCATTACACATATTTTTCTGTTATGAAGATAAGAAGAAATTAGTGGAACTAATGATGCAAGGCCGTAGTGTGACATCTTCGACAATAAGGATTGATGCCAGACTCTATCAAATGCCTTTGATATCCAGTGCTATTGTATGTGTTTCACCATGTTGGTCTGTAGCTTGGTTGATTTGATGCGTAAGAAGGCAAAGCATGTCTGCAGTTGATCGACATCGTCTAAAACCATATTGCCTATCACTGATTAATTTATTATTCTCAAGATGCTTAATTATGTGATTATTTAATATAATTTCAAAGACTTTACCAAGAGTGGAAGTTATAGCTATTGGTCTGTAGTTTGATGGATCTGAAGAGGCACCTTTTTTAGGAACTGGATGGATGTTTGCTTCTTTCCAGGGTACTGGGAAGCATGAGGTATGAGTACACAGACGGAAAAATTTTGCCAATACAGGAGCGAGCACCAAGGAGCAATTCTTAAGTACTATTGGAGGAATTTCATCTGGACCAGGAGCCTTATCTACTGAGAGATTCTGCAAAATAGTTTTGACATGTCTGGTGTGGATCTTAAGTGAGGGAATTTCAGGCGAATTAAAATTAAGTACAGGGACATCTTGATTTATTTCATCTAAGGTTGAGTTGGTGGAGAAAATATCCGCAAGAAGGTTAGCTTTACCTCGTGGGTCACTTACAAGATTGCCAGTCGGAGATTTTAATGGTGGAATGGATGAAGCAGTAGTGAAGTTGGATTTAAATGAGTTAAGAGTAGACCAAAATATTTTGTTATCATTTGGATTATTTAGAAGTTTATTTGCCTGCTTGTGGAAAAAGTTTGATTTAGTTAGGTTTAATACAGTTTTGGAAAGATTTCTGATGTGTCTAAAGTAATTAAAGGCTTCATGAGTTTTTGATCTTGTGTATGCATTGTAGGCTATTGCTTTTTGTTCAGTTACTCTAGCACAATTATGGTCAAACCATTTAGGTGAATTAGATCTTTTACTGTACTTTTGATGAGGAATAAAAGTTTCCATTCCAATTTTTACAAAATCTTGTATGTGGCTCAAGGTGGAGTGTGCATCATTAGAAAAGAAAGAGGTCCAGGGAATATCAATAAAGAAACCTTGAAGACCCTCCCAGTCTGCCCTATCGTAATGCCATTTAGTCACCAAAACAGGTTCAGAGTGGGAAGGTGTGGTAGGTGATAGACAGGTGGCCTGTATCAGACAGTGATCAGAAGATCCAAGCGGGGACCTCACTGTAACATCATAATTTTCTGAATTGGTTGTTAAAAATAAGTCCAGTAGGTGGGAATTATGATTAGGATTATCTGGTACACGGGTGGGTTGGTTGACTAGTTGAGTGAGATTAAATGAGTCTGCAAATAGCTCACATTCAAGACCAGCATCATCAGTCCTGGCTGAATGAGTGAGCCATTCAACATTATGGACATTAAAATCACCCAACACAGTGATTTCAGAAGAAGCATTTAAGTTGAGGACACTGAGTTGTGAGGACAGAGAATCAAAAAGACTTTGCTCTGGAGGAGTATTTGGGGAATGGTAGATGCAACATATGTATTTAAATTTACCATCAGAAATTAATTTGTATATAGAATAATCAAAATAGGGACAATTGAAACTAGTAACCTCCTCCAGGGCAATTTCAGATTTTGCGAAGCAACATACACCTCCTTTAGGTCTGAAATTTTGGAGCAGTTGATAACCTGGAAAATTAAATCTAGACGTGTCAGATGTGGATGTTACTTGAGTCTCTGTCAAAAAAAGGAGAGTAGGGGATTCTGCTTGAAGAAATTGGTGTACAGAATTGATGTTAGAGTGAAGTCCCCTTATATTGCTAAAGAAAAAGCTGCACCGACGAGCAGCTTTGGGACGTTGCAATGCTCTTGACACAGTCGCATGATGACGACCGGGAGGGCCCTGTGTCAATGACCCAACCCTGCCGGGGGTGGATATCCGAGGGACCACCAGGTTTGCTCTTAACAGATGTGAGTTCTAAATGACTGGGTATATAAGGCTGCATGCACAATACAAGATATGAGGAATAGAGAACACAAAGAAACACATGGTAGCAAGTTACATGATCACGTTTATTTATATACCACTGCAGAATACTCGTGCAAGACAATATAATAGAATCGAACAACACTAGCATAAGTGGATCTGGATGGAGCCTAGTCTCCCACTTCCAACGTTCAGGTATTAATCTTCTGATCACTGGCTTAATTAGCAAGTTTTATTTTCTGGAAGACCTCAATATATTCATGTAATTCAATTTCACTGATTTGATCTCTTACTGGCTGGTCGCGTGCCCAAGTAGCAGCTCACAGTTAGGATTAGACACGCGTATATTGTAGAACACGGAAATCTCTAGTAACCTCATGGGGGTACTGATCTAAGTTTTATATTCTTATGGCAGAAATACGTAGAACACAAATCAGTGGGCGAACGTTAGATATCACTAGAGTTTTAATATCTGAATAAGGTAATTACGAGAGTCAATGTCGCCTGTTAATTAATGAGCACTGATCGCTTAGTACGTCCCAAATGGAATGGTTAAATATGAGTTACACTGGGCAAGGTTTTAGCCACTTTATAGAAAGTTAATAAGTGAGTGTCAAACTAGTACTATAACACTTAGTACTAGCAACATGAATCTTGAATAGTATTTGTAGATCTGGTCCTAGTTATCTTGCTTCCGGTGATGTTGGGGGTTACGACTGGTTCCGCGGCCGTCCAGGGGGTCCATATGTGTGAAGTTCTCAAATACGTGGGCAGGTCCTTCTATCCAAATCTGCCACGGAGTCTGCCGGCTCTGGAATCTCTCAACTCCGGAACAACACAAGGGCAGAGCTAGAGGTTAACTGCAGGGTAGTGACCACTGGTTGGTGTCTAGCTTTCAACTGACTTGACTGGGGGCGGGAGCTAGATTTATAGGCTCGGTTCTGGACCCTGTAGACAGTAGGGATCTCGAGTCTTATGGACTTATTTGAGCTCTCAATAGATATGGGGACTAGGTAAGATGGTATTTACTGTTGTGGCACATGGCTATAGGAAGCCTTTATATTTTCATATAACTGAGCCTTAGTAAGAGGTACTATTTTGGCTATACTGGAAGTATTTAGGGGAGAGAGACTGGATCTACTTTGCGAGGAGGATGGGGACAGCTGTGATAGGAGCGTCTCTCTTAGATTGTTCAATCTTCATTCTATGGTATAGCTGAGGTGCTAATTTAGTGATCAGAGTATGCAAGAAAGGTAAATGGTTTATTGTGAGTTAATAGAGGTTAGTAAAGGTGTTAGTCATGCATGGTTAGTTCATTGATAGGAAGAATTCCTGTGCTACCTGGCAATGACTCAGAAGTCAAAACAGGGGCCAGGTATACCTCCGCGGGGGTGGGGGTCTCCCTCCTCGGGTTGGCAAAAAGGGGGGAGCTGGGCGCCCTCTCTCTGTGATAGTCGTCTGGCGGCTGTGGCTAGGGGCTTGCCATATCACCAGTGTTTGTAATATTCCTCTGTGTATGAGACAGATGTGGGTGTCCTTAATACCAAAACCGAAGGTGCCTTGGCTAGCTGGTTTTACTCGGCTGGTTGTTAATTGTAGGGTTTGCTGGATGTGGTGGAGACTGGATTGCTAACTCTGCCACCTTTATCTGGAAGTATGGTAATAGAAGTTAGTTACTGGCGAGGCGGCTAGCCTCGCACCGACGACCATTGGGTGCAGGGTTGTGAATGGGTTGTAAGAGAATAGATGACATGCAAGGGGCTAGTAAAGTTCTAATGTTGTTCTGGCCTACTAAGTGAAGGTAGGCTGGATAGGAGTATATATATAAAAGGTTGGAGAGCGTTAGCAACGGACATTTCAAGGATCTTCAAGAGGTATGAGAGAGAGGCTAGGTCGGACAAGAGTAGAGAAACGCGGGGTCTTATAATGAGAGGGGAGGAGTGCAGGGGGGCTATAGGGGAATTTGACCCTAAGGTCTCTGGGCGTGGGGGTGGCATTAGGCTGCAGTTGATATGGGAGTTTGAAAAGGCAGTAGAATACGTTAGCCAAATGCTAACGGGGAATGCAACTATGGGGTGGTATATGAGTCTGGAAAAGATAGAGTTATGTGATCAGTCCGAGGGGTTATGGATACTATTAGTTGGCCCTGGGAACTGCGTTTTCTATGAAATATATATATACCAACAACAGCGGCAGTTCGTAGGGGTACTTATGACAGATACTGGTAACAAGGTTATCTTATACAATCTCTGGTTGGGGTAAGAGGTGTATGACACGACGTAAATTGGCGTAGTGTGGACTGTGGATACGAAGGAGGCAAGGGGAAGACGTATGACAATTGTGGAAAAGTAAATGGAAAAAAGGTGAACACAATGGCGGATAAAAATACTTAACCTAAGGATTGAATACATAGATTTATGGGGCGATGGGTCTTCAGAAGTTTAGTCTGGCAAGACAAGATGTTAGGGAATGTTAATATTAATACTTAAACTAAGGATTGCATACATCGATGAACGACGACATTATAGTCGTCGTCCTAATAAGGTGATGAAACCTGGTTGATCTGTACTTGGCACAATACGACACAAGGACAGTGCCGCTATGTCGTATCAATACTGGTGGCAGTTAATATTATAGAGACACTTAGTTACTAGAGGAACAATGCAAGGGGGCGACTGAGCACGGGTTACATATATCTATACTCGTCATGGGAAATGATATACAAGGTCTAGGGACAGGCGTGGGTGTTTTAACTTCTAAGATATATAACATCTACTTCTCGGATGTAAGAACATACATAGATATAATTATGGCTGTCTGATGTGTTGGCATTGGCTCAACATAGGGACAGGGCATGGGTGTTTTTAATATGAATGTATATTCCTGTTCATCATCTTTGTAGTTAAGAGTGTAGGACACGAGGGGGTAGTGTACGTGAGGTGTGGAAAAATGGTCAGTTTAGAAGGGGTATCTAGGTGCGGCCTGGAGCTGCTTAGCCCTGCTGGCTTGGGCCTGTCTGAATTGGCTGGCTCGGTCAGCTGGTCCTTTCGTTCTGTGGACCTTTCCTTTGGGTGTTTCTGTGTGGTGTTCGTTCGTGGCTTCTGTGGTGGGCTTCTCGTTCTGGGGCATTTTACTTCCCTCTCCTTCATTATAGGCTCGTCCTCGAGCCTCAAGGGTGAAGTAAAAAGAAGCATAGTCATGGTGGGAAGGTAGATGTTTGTCGTGGGACTTGAGTCGCTTGACGATGTTTTATTTTGAGGGGAAGAACGTTTTACAGGTGAAGGTAAAGTGTTTAACAATGTATAGAACAAATTTAAAAGATAGTCAGAAAAGTGTAGGTTAACAAGAAAAGTAGTATGACTAAGGGAAAAAATATAATATATATAGTATATGGAAAACATGTAAATTTAAGAAAGAACAGATAATTAAGAACACAGAAAAATAGAGGTAAAGTGTTTAACAATGTATAAAGCAAATTTAAAAGATAGTCAGAAAAGTGTAGCTTAACAAGAAAAGTAGTATGACTAAGGGAAGAAAAATATAATATACAGTATATGGCAAACATGTAAATTTATAGAATCATGCCCAATCGCTTAGGAATTGAAAACAATAAAAACAAATTAAGTACAATAATATCCTCATCATCATCAGGGGGGGTTATTTAGGGTCGCCGTTAGTCTGGGTGACGGTCTGGTAATAGGGGTGGTGGTGGTTGTGGCTTTGACCTTGGGGTTTCACTTTCACTTTGGAAGGGCGGGGTGGATATACCGTTAGTTCTGTCGTTAGGAATGTGGGTCTGGGGGCGAGCTGGCCCGGGGCCAGTTTTGGAGGGGGGTCTAAGTGGTTTCGGTCGGGGGTAGTGATAGGGGGGTTTTAAAGATGAAACGGGCAGGTCGAGTCGGGGTTGTTGTTGCGGAAGAGGTTGGTGCTGGGGAGGGGTTGAATTGTGTAGAGAGTTGTGGTCGTGGGTGGGGTTTGGGGAAGGGTGAGTAAGGCTGAAGGTTGAGAGTTTACTATGATCGGGTGGTTTGGAGGTTTGGGGTGTGGGGATTTGATAGGGAGATGGTGGGGGGGGGGGGGGTCTGGGCAGGCAGGGTTGTGGTTTGAGAGGGGTTGAATTTGGACTGATTTTATTTTCGGGAGAGACATGGATGGGATTTCGAGGAGTGGTTGAAGTTGAGAGGTTGATTATGTTGTTTGGGGCGAGAGAGAGAGTATTTTGGGGTTTAGCCAAGGTGGAAAAAGTTTTGTGGTTGGATTGGGATGGGAGTGGTATTTTGTCGAGCGGGATCTTTGGGGGTGGAATTTGGGGCGGGTGGGGTAACGGTGAAGAGGGGGGTAAGATAGGGGGGAAAAAGGAGGTAGGGGTTATGTACGGGGGTGATTGTTCGTTCTGAATGTGGTCGTGAGAGGTTAGGCTGGCAGGGTGGGAATTGGTGGAGATTGAAAGTTTAGCTGGGCTCATGATGGTGGGGAACCGACTGGTGAGCAGGTGTTCGGTACGCATGAGGGGGGGGAAATCACTTTGGTGGGGGTCACGCGTGAGGGGGGGATTAACGGAGCGTGTGGGAGGATCAGAGTGGTGGGGTGTGTCGGTGGCAGTGACGGTTTGTTTAGAGGTTATATGGGATTGGTGGGTTTGTCTGTCATGAGGGGGTGAGTCAAGTGTGGGGTTTTGAAGTTTATTAGGGGTGTGAATTGTGGGTGGGTGGAAGGGAGCTACTGACGGAAAACTGTCACAAGGGAAATTTTGTTGGTGGGGGAATAGCTGAGCATTTCTGGGGGAAGGGGGGGAACATGGTTGGGTCCCTAGGTCGTCACGCGTGAGGGGAGGATTAACGGCGCGTGTGGGAGGGTCAGGGTGGTGAGAGGTGAGTGAGTTAGAAAACGGGATTTGTTGGGGGGACTGCGGCGGGTTGGTGGGGGAGGAGTTAGGTATAGAACAGGGGTTATTGGTAGAGGATTGATGTATTGATTTGGGGTTGTTAACAGGACGAATTTGGGGAATTTTCTTGGTGTCAGTCTCGGTCTGGTTAAAGGTTATGTGGGACTGGGGAGGATTAGTGGGGGCAGAGTTAGGCATAGGACATGGGTTATTGAGGGAGGAGTGATGTACTGATTTGGGGTTGTTAACAGGACGAGTTTGGGGAATTTTCTTGGTGGCAGTCTCGGTCTGGTTAGAGGTTATCTGGGACTGGTGAGTTTGTTTGACATGAGAGGGCGAGTCAAGTGTGGGGTTTTGAAGTTTTCTAGGGGTGTGAATTGTGTGGGGTGGAAGGGAGCTACTGACTGAAAACTGTCACAAGGGGAATTTTGTTGTTTGTGGAATAGCTGAACATTATGGGGGCATGGGGAAAACATGTTTTGGTAGGCCTACATAGGTAGGCATAGCTAGAATACGGGGCTTGTTGGGGGGGCTGCGGAGGGTTGGTGGGGGAAGAGTTAGGTTTAGAACAGGGGTTATTGGTAGAGGACTGATGTATTGATTTGGGGTTGTTAACAGGACGAATTTGGGGAATTTTCTTGGTGGCAGTCTCGGTCTGGTTAGAGGTTATCTGGGACTGGTGAGTTTGTTTGACATGAGAGGGCGAGTCAAGTGTGGGGTTTTGAAGTTTTCTAGGGGTGTGATTTGTGTGGGGGTGGAAGGGAGCTACTGACTGAAACCTGTCACAAGGGGAATTTTGTTGCTTGTGGAATAGCTGAACATTTCTGGGGGCATGGGGAAAACATGTTTTGGTAGGCCTACATAGGTAGGCATAGCTAGAATACGGGGCTTGTTGGGGGGGCTGCGGAGGGTTGGTGGGGGAAGAGTTAGGTTTAGAACAGGGGTTATTGGTAGAGGACTGATGTATTGATTTGGGGTTGTTAACAGGACGAATTTGGGGAATTTTCTTGGTGGCAGTCACGGTCTGGTTAGAGGTTATCTGGGACTGGTGAGTTTGTTTGACATGCATAGAACAAGGATGGGGTTTATGGGGTAACACAATTGATGGAAGATGATCGTTGGTGGATGGCTGGGCAGGGGAAAATTTAGGGATGGTCAGAGAGGATAGAGGCAAGGAAGAGTGCACTGGGGTTGGACTTTCACCGGAAGTCATTTTGGAAGGGTGCACGGAGTCTTGGATAGGGGCTGAAGGGTTGGATAGGGGATTCATCGAACTGAGTAGTCATTCTTCTCTGATGGAGAGCATATGTTCTTCGAATAAGCCATACGGGTCGAGATGGGCGGTGATGTGGGGTGGGAGGATGTTTAATAATGCGGTGAATATGAGTTCATTTTGTTGATCGTAATCTTCATAGCTATACGTGGTCCTCTCGTATCTGTAGAGTTGGATGAGGGTCACATTTATATCCCCTTCATACTTGATCTCGTCGACTTTTATTATTTTGGGGGCGACGGGGGAACCCAAAAGTTGATCTAAGGTCCGGATCACGAAGGATCGAAACTGGTTCCAGGTAAGCTCTGGCGTACACTGTTTCACAGTTTGGCGAAGAAATTCTTTCCAGGTAAGCTTATCAACAATTTGGGAAACGGCTTCTCCCAACTGTATAATGTGCGAAACTGCAACGGCGATTTTTTCGCGGTCATTTTGAAGTGCCACATCGTACACTGGCTTTATTATGTCTAAGTAAGTGGCAATATCATACGTGTTTACATCATACTTGGGAATGTGTGTGAGTGGCTGCAAATTTCGCGATGTTGCCATGCTTCTACTGTTCCAAACTTGCAGTGTAATGCAACCTTTTATCCGAATCAAGAACCACCACTGCCGCCAATGTTATGCCCTGTTTTTCTACAGGTTTAACTTGGGTAATGTGAGTTCTAAATGACTGGGTATATAAGGCTGCATGCACAATACAAGATATGAGGAATAGAGAACACAAAGAAACACATGGTAGCAAGTTACATGATCACGTTTATTTATATACCACTGCAGAATACTCGTGCAAGACAATATAATAGAATCGAACAACACTAGCATAAGTGGATCTGGATGGAGCCTAGTCTCCCACTTCCAACGTTCAGGTATTAATCTTCTGATCACTGGCTTAATTAGCAAGTTTTATTTTCTGGAAGACCTCAATATATTCATGTAATTCAATTTCACTGATTTGATCTCTTACTGGCTGGTCGCGTGCCCAAGTAGCAGCTCACAGTTAGGATTAGACACGCGTATATTGTAGAACACGGAAATCTCTAGTAACCTCATGGGGGTACTGATCTAAGTTTTATATTCTTATGGCAGAAATACGTAGAACACAAATCAGTGGGCGAACGTTAGATATCACTAGAGTTTTAATATCTGAATAAGGTAATTACGAGAGTCAATGTCGCCTGTTAATTAATGAGCACTGATCGCTTAGTACATCCCAAATGGAATGGTTAAATATGAGTTACACTGGGCAAGGTTTTAGCCACTTTATAGAAAGTTAATAAGTGAGTGTCAAACTAGTACTATAACACTTAGTACTAGCAACATGAATCTTGAATAGTATTTGTAGATCTGGTCCTAGTTATCTTGCTTCCGGTGATGTTGGGGGCTAACGACTGGTTCCGCGGCCATCCAGGGGGTCCATATGTGTGAAGTTCTCAAATACGTGGGCAGGTCCTTCTATCCAAATCTGCCACGGAGTCTGCCGGCTCTGGAATCTCTCAACTCCGGAACAACACAAGGGCAGAGCTAGAGGTTAACTGCAGGGTAGTGACCACTGGTTGGTGTCTAGCTTTCAACTGATTTGACTGGGGGCGGGAGCTAGATTTATAGGCTCGGTTCTGGACCCTGTAGACAGTAGGGATCTCGAGTCTTATGGATTTATTTGAGCTCTCAATAGATATGGGGACTAGGTAAGATGGTATTTACTGTTGTGGCACATGGCTATAGGAAGCCTTTATATTTTCATATAACTGAGCCTTAGTAAGAGGTACTATTTTGGCTATACTGGAAGTATTTAGGGGAGAGAGACTGGATCTACATTGCGAGGAGGATGGGGACAGCTGTGATAGGAGCGTCTCTCTTAGATTGTTCAATCTTCATTCTATGGTATAGCTGAGGTGCTAATTTAGTGATCAGAGTATGCAAGAAAGGTAAATGGTTTATTGTGAGTTAATAGAGGTTAGGAAAGGTGTTAGTCATGCATGGTTAGTTCATTGATAGGAAGAATTCCTGTGCTACCTGGCAATGACTCAGAAGTCAAAATAGGGGCCAGGTATACCTCCGCGGGGGTGGGGGTCTCCCTCCTCGGGTTGGCAATAAGGGGGGAGCTGGGCGCCCTCTCTCTGTGATAGTCGTCCGGCGGCTGTGGCTAGGGGCTTGCTATATCACCAGTGTTTGTAATAACCCTCTGTGTATGAGACAGATGTGGGTGTCCTTAATACCAAAACCGAAGGTGCCTTGGCTAGCTGGTTTTACTCGGCTGGTTGTTAATTGTAGGGTTTGCTGGATGTGGTGGAGACTGGATTGCTAACTCTGCCACATTTATCTGGAAGTATGGTAATAGAAGTTAGTTACTGGCGAGACGGCTAGCCTCGCACCGACGACCATTGGGTGCAGGGTTGTGAATGGGTTGTAAGAGAATAGATGGCATGCAAGGGGCTAGTAAAGTTCTAATGTTGGTCTGGCCTACTAAGTGAAGGTAGGCTGGATAGGAGTATATATATAAAAGGTTGGAGAGCGTTAGCAACGGACAATTCAAGGATCTTCAAGAGGTATGAGAGAGAGGCTAGGTCGGACAAGAGTAGAGAAGTGTGGGGTCTTATAATGAGAGGGGAGGAGTGCAGGGGGGCTATAGGGGAATTTGACCCTAAGGTCTCTGGGCGTGGGGGTGGCATTAGGCTGCAGTTGATATGGGAGTTTGAAAAGGCAGTAGAATACGTTAGCCAAATGCTACCGGGGAATGCAACTATGGGGTGGTATATGAGTCTGGAAAAGATAGAGTCATGTGATCAGTCCGAGGGGTTATGGATACTATTAGTTGGCCCTGGGAACTGCGTTTTCTATGAAATATATATATACCAACAACAGCGGCAGTTCGTAGGGGTACTTAGTTATTGTTTCGGGGTACTTATGACAGATACTGGTAACAAGGTTATCTTATACAATCTCTGGTTGGGGTAAGAGGTGTATGACACGACGTAAATTGGCGTAGTGTGGACTGTGGATACGAAGGAGGCAAGGGGAAGACGTATGACAATTGTGGAAAAGTAAATGGAAAAAGGTGAACACAATGGCGAATAAAAATACTTAACCTAAGGATTGAATACATAGATTTATGGGGCGATGGGTCTTCAGAAGCTTAGTCTGGCAAGACAAGATGTTAAGGAATGTTAATATTAATACTTAAACTAAGGATTGCATACATCGATGAACGACGACATTATAGTCGTCGTCCTAATAAGGTGATGAAACCTGGTTGATCTGTACTTGGCACAATACGACACAAGGACAGTGCCGCTATGTCGTATCAATACTGGTGGCAGTTAATATTATAGAGACACTTAGTTACTAGAGGAACAATGCAAGGGGGCGACTGAGCACGGGTTACATATATCTATACTCGTCATGGGAAATGATATACAAGGTCTAGGGACAGGCGTGGGTGTTTTAACTTCTAAGATATATAACATCTACTTCTCGGATGTAAGAACATACATAGATATAATTATGGCTGTCTGATGTGTTGGCATTGGCTCAACATAGGGACAGGGCATGGGTGTTTTTAATATGAATGTATATTCCTGTTCATCATCTTTGTAGTTAAGAGTGTAGGACACGAGGGGGTAGTGTACGTGAGGTGTGGAAAAATGGTCAGTTTAGAAGGGGTATCTAGGTGCGGCCTGGAGCTGCTTAGCCCTGCGGGCTTGGGCCTGTCTGAATTGGCTGGCTCGGTCAGCTGGTCCTTTCGTTCTGTGGACCTTTCCTTTGGGTGTTTCTGTGTGGTGTTCGTTCGTGGCTTCTGTGGTGGGCTTCTCGTTCTGGGGCATTTTATACATCTTACTCTAAGACAAATTATTAATAGGGGATTTAGAGGAGGAGGTTAGGGAGGGGAAAAAAAACTAGTTATCTTGGCGCCCCCGGGTGGGCGGTAAGGCAATATACGTTAATAGTTACTCAAGTATCCTCTGATCTAGCTGAATGGCTATTAGGAATCTAAGACGGGTTAAGGAGAATTTAGAGGGTTAGTTAGGGACGGGATAGGATAGGAGTTTTGAGGCTGGAATTAGAGCTTTGAGTTTGGTATAGGTTAGGGATGCCCGAAATTTATTGGCAAGAATTCGGTGGGCATCAGTGATACCTGTAGGGCCTGCGCGAGGGGGAACAGAGGCGCTGGTCGGGGGCTGGGGGTATCCTCTTGGGTAGGGTGCCAGCTAGGCCTGGAATATTGGGGTATGGCGTTTTTTACGTTGATGGGGTTACTATATTAGTTGAGGATATTGGGAGTTATATATTTCGTTATGATTGATCATTGAATCTAGCTCTCACTCACGAGACTCACTCGTGGGTATCATGAACCGTGATTTTGTAAAAATGCAAGTCAGGAAGGGGGAGCTTGCCCTCTTCGAGGGGAGTGAGGGGGGGGACTAGCCTCATGTGCTTCATTTTGCTGTCCCAGGTTGTAGTGGTGGTTAGTGAGGTTAGAGGATAGTTAACCTCTTAAGTGTGCATGGGGGTAATTAGACACCTCTGCCTGTGCGCATGTATTTGAGCTGTTTCCATCACTAAAATATTCATTTTACCATAAATAGCATTAATACTTATCCATATGCGCCTATTATAGGTTGATTATAAAGGTATTAACCTGTTACAACAATAAAACGAGTGAAAACAGCGTTTGGATGGTAAAAATCGGCGATACAGGCCACGAGTTACATAATGTATGGGTGAGGCAACCTCCTTTCCCGCCAATTTCCCCCATGGCCACTGAGACACTGTCGATCGATACTCTCTCTCTCTCTCTCTTGCACTCGCTTGCTAACAGTGATGACAATGCCCTGCTTGCAACTCGCTAATATTAGCACGAAAATATACCTCAGAATAAGGGAATAACAGGGAAAATAGGTGATAACTGAAGGAGGGGAGGAAAGTGGGGAAGGAGGGGAGGTAGAGGACTGATATTTTGCATGGCCCAAGGGCAAAAAAAAAAAAAAATATATATATATACCGGTATATATATATTTTTCGATGTTTAAAATTTATTTATTTTTTCTCTGACTTTTAAGAGTCTTCCCGCAGTCCGCCGGGGGAACTCTTAAGAGTCTTCCCGCAGTTCCCGGGTTAAAGGAGGTACCAGAATAGGTTTGTACTCTGTTTACGGAAGCTTGAGAAATGACCTACTCGGCACGAAATAAAACATCCTGATGGCGTCCTTTTAGGGGGGGGGGGGTTGTGGATTTGGGTTGGTATGGAAGAGAAGGATGACAGGGCTACTCAAAAGGTTACAACTGGGCACGCTGTTACTACGCAAAGTATTGGTGGATAAATGAGAGTTAAATGTTGACATGCATAAATGACGGTATTTTTGCCGTCGTTAATATAAAAGTATGGAACCTGGTTGAATAACTCAAGTTCAATTATATAACTACTTAGGTGCTAGAAACGAATCCCGGAGCATGGGGCTACATACGTTTATCTTCTTAAATGGAGAGAGAATTAGGTGGCTTCCCTGGATCTCTCTGGAGAGGATCGTATGCAGATTTGTCAATTAATTTATATAAAACAACAGAAATACGAAAACAGAGTAGTGTGGACTGTGGACTAGAAGGGGTGACTGATTAGACGTATAATAGGTGTGGAAAGAGACTGAAAAGAGAAACACAATGGTGAACGGAAAAATAATTAACTTACTAAAACGAATGCATGCATAAATGACGGTATTAGTCGTCGTTAATATAAGGTGAATGGAACCAGCTGGCGGGAGGCCCGAGTCCTGTGGGAGCTGGAGGGGGCAGGGGGAGCACCACGCCTTATGGCCCTGGGCACTGATTGGCCACTGGTCATAATGGAGTATTGCCAGGGCGTCACTCTCCGCTCATTCATCGACACCCATGGCACCCAGGACAGGTCACTGGTGTATGACATCTTGCAAAAAGTAGCCGTTAGCCTCGATGAACTGCACAGCAAAGGGTTCGGCCATAATGATGTCGGCGCTGACAACGTGCTGGTCTGTCATGATAACGGTAGCTTCATAACCCGTATCATAGATTTTGGGTATTCAAGCAAACTGTCGGAGGCTGATGGCAGTGAGGCCTTCAACATGTTCTGGGAGGACCAGGAGTCAGAGGACAAAGTTTGGTGCAGCCGCCCCGGGTTCCAGGATGTTTGCTTTGTTTTTGCCATGGTCCAGGAACTGACTGGGGACCTGACCTTGGACCAGGTTACGTCCATGACGGTCCAGGCCTTCAGCACTTCTTCGGGTGACGAGAGCCCCATGGTTCGTGTGGCAGCCATGTTGGAGGTTCTGGCCAGCGGTTGATGGGTTGCTAATGGTCTTCTTCTTCACTGTATCTTAACCCCTTCTGTACCGGCGACGTCTTTTTTATTTTATTCTTGCTATACCTAGACGATTTTGTACAGTTTAAAAAAGATCTATGGTAGTCAAATGGGTTCAGCGAGATAGTTCGAAACCTGTTAATTGCCGGAGACCCTTTTGAAACTGAATAAAATCGTCTACTAGTAGCCAAAATAAAGTTAAAGGAGGGCATAGGTACTGAAAGGGTTATCCGTGGTCTTTCTTATTATTATTTGTTTGTTTTTAGATTGAAGGAGGTATTATCTTTTAGCTTGACAGGGGTCTAAGGAGAATATCAACCAACAATCAAATCCCTCAATATTAATTTTCAAAAGCCCCAAATACGTCTGATCGAGTGTTAAAACTTCCAATAAGATTTTATAATGTAAAACTTGCAAAATTAAAAAACAAAACAGGGACGTCACAATATAAAGACGAAAGAACTTATCGAAATTTCTTTCGTAAAATACAATTTAGAAATAAAAGAAGAAATAAAACAGAAATAAAAGACCACCACATAGGGTATACATCACTACATGCGCAAGTGAATCTGTTTCCTTACTATTTGTTTTATGTGGATTAGGGAGATAAAAGGCAGAACTGCCTGTGACGAGTGCCTCCCCCAGAGTTGAAAGAGTGACAGGACCAAAATATTAAAAACCAATAAAAAAATAAAATAATATATATATAAAAAATATAATTATACTGTGTATATATATATATATATATTCTGACATACGGAGCCCTGTATGTTAATTTAAGAGTTAGAATTAGAGTTGAAGGAGCCAAACTACCCAAACGGTGAAGCAGACTAGCGAGCGAGTGGGTAAACCAGCTCGCCCGCATACCTGCAAACAAGCCTTCACACCTGCGTGCGTCATAGGGGACCCTGCAAACTACCTCGATGACCGATGCTATGACGTATGATCGACGCCAGGAGCTGTGAGTGGACCAGGCACCTGTTATGCGACTCGAGGAGCTATGATTGGAGCAGGCACCACCCCCCCGCCTCCTGATTCGTTCCTACACCATCATTGTTTGGTATATAAGACCCGAGTTGTGGGCATTCAAATCAGTCTCATTTGGAGTTGGGGAAGGTGAACTTGCAGCTGGAGGAAGACGGGGTGAAGTATTATAAAGGGTTTGTGACTGTCAGTCAGATTATATAAATGTGTGTTAAGTGTGTTCGGTGTAAACACTTACGTTATGTTGGTTAGTGAGATATGTGATTGGGAATTAACGTTTAACGCTACTATTATGTGTTTAACTATTTGATTGCGAATTAACGTTAACGCTACTATTATGTACGTAACTATTTGATTGGGAATTAACGTTAACGCTACTATTATGTGTTTAACTATTTGATTGCGAATTAACGTTAACGCTACTATTTATGTACTTAACTATTTGATTGGGAATTAACGTTAACGCTATTATTATGTACTTAACTATTTTAGTTGACTAACTTGTGGACTAAAAAGCAACTCTTTAAGTAATTGGGTTATGATGAAAGTAATACTATTGTTTTATATTAATACTTACGAGTTCTTTCATTTTCTTTGAATTAAGCTTACATTGCTTAACGGTGCTTAGTACGGTGATGCTATTGTCTCGTATTAGTAATATCGCCTGAGACTAACATGGCTGTGATAATATTACTTTTAGTGATGTCCTAAGCTGAAGAAAATTCTTTTGCTTCAAAATATTATATTTTGCTTTTCATATTATTTGAGTGAGACCTGAATCGAATCTATGAAGCGATCCTGTAACTTTATTTACTCATAATCAAACCTCAATGTTACGTGGTTAAGAAATACATTTAACTAATTATTAAATATATATCTAACTTTTTATGTGACTTTGATATTACTCCTGACGATAATAATATAATCCTATTAACGTAAGACAAGAACCAAGAATAATTACATTAAATATACATAAAAGGACATATAAGAAAACTATCTATTCATTTCAAAAAGGGTAAGAGACAGAAATATTCTTCCTTTAATATTTATCTTTCAAGACTTTTTATAAAATTTATAGTCCTTCTTTAGCTATAACTTATTCGGTTCATAACCATAGCCTACTAAGCTTCGGTTAAATAATTCTTTATAAATACTACATGACTTTAATTAGTTTCAGTATTTTTCATAATTAAAGAGTATCAGTCAATAAAGGATACCAAGTCCTAAGATCCAAAAGGAAAGGAAGCAACAACAGGAATTTATTTTATTAGATTTTACTTTTGTTTTGCCTTCAGCTGACTGATACCTTAATATATATCTCTGTGCTATCTAGATTCATCAAGTTAACCACTTGAGGATCAAGATACGTAACAGAAGAGTGGCGACCTTGCCAGGATCCGTTTCATACAGTTTCACTCAGTTTCATTAACGTTTCACTACTTAAAAATCAAATATTAATCATGCCTCAACTAATTAATGACGAAGATGCTCGAGTTTTCATAGAATCAGAACCCACAGCCCCTGATATTGACTGTCTGTCAAAATCCGAACTGAAAGTGCTTGCCTCACACCTCCAATTAACTGTCTCAAACATGTCTAAAGTAGAGGTGGCTCAGACCATAAAAACCCACCTGTTCCCTGTAGAAGGCGGGGAGGGTGACGGAGCAGTTGGTGGGATCCCAAGTAAACCTAGCCAACTTGATGAACAAGTGCCACCTGGTTTGACCGGTGATCAAGTACTGGAACTAGCCAGAATAAAGACCGAACAAACCAGACTAAATGCCGAAGCAAATGCCGAACAAGCCAGACTAAAAATAGAACTAGCCAGAATAAATACCGAAGAAGCCAGCATAAAAGCCAGAGCAAATATCGAAGAAGCCAGAATAAAGACCGAACATTATGAATATCAATATCGTACGGCTCAACTAAATGTCAATACAAATGCTCCCGTAATTGCTCCCCCTCTGGGATTGACTATGACTAGTGTCATTCCACCTTTTACTGAGGATAATGTGCAGGATTTCTTTGTTTTGTTTGAGGAAGTTGCTGGAGGTATGAAGTGGACAAGAGATCAATGGCCTTTTATGTTACAAACCGTTTTGACAGGGCAGGCTCGAGCCACGTATTTGTCAGAACTAGCAGAAGTTAGGCAGGATTATGACAATCTCAAAGAAGCTATCCTAAAAACCTATCAATTGCAGCCTGAGGCTTACAGGCAATCTTTCCGTAAAAACCAGAAGAAAGTAGAAGAAACCCATAAGGTATTTGCCAGGACCATGACTAAAACTTTCAATCATTGGGTCAAGAGTAAGAAAGTCACAAGCTACAACGATCTGAAGGAGTTGGTCCTGTTAGAAAATTTCCTCTGGAAAATTGATTCTTCTGTATCCTATCATTTAAAGGGGAAAAAGGTAGATTGTCTTGCCGACGCTGCTGACATGGCTGACACATACGTGCTCAACAACAAATTTCGTGGAAAGAAGCCCTACGGTAATTCTAGCTCTAATTTTAAGTATCCCAATCACAAATCTGACCGACCCAGTCACAAGCCTATAACGTCTTCCCCAGCTAGCCAAAATAGAATTGTTCCCCCAACTAAAAATGCGACTCAGGGCAATGGTAACAGAGGTGGGCCCCAAACTAATAGTAATGCTCAAAGAGGGAACGTTCCCGTATCCCCTAAAGTATGTACTTTTTGTGGCAAGAGAGGCCACCTAGCTTATCAGTGCTGGGCCAAGGAGAGAACCGAGAGATCGGGGCAGACAGTTGCCGCCGTATCTCAAACTCCATATGTGCCTGTAATGCAGGACTCCCGACAGAAGGAGTACCTAGCACCAAAAGTTCCTTTAATGCAGGACTCCCGACAGAAGGAGTACCTAGCAGCTAACGTAAATCATCTAGACAGGGGTGTAGTAGCATGTGTGGTGCAACCCACTAGGGTTAAGCCAATAATAATTTCACCATCAGTGCAGGACAGTTACCGTCCCTTTATTTCATCTGGCAACGTGAGATTAAATGGTTGTATGCATGAGGTAAAAATTCTGAGAGACACAGGTTCTACTAGCACCCTTATGGTGAATCCTTACACTGAGTGCCCACCTGGCGAACCAGTTGTAATGAGAGGTGCTGGAGGCCAGTTTTATGCATACTTGGTAAAAGGCGAAATTGAATGTGAGTTACTACAGGGTGAGGCCACCATAGCTTTGTGTAGGTCCCAAGATATCCCTGTGCCTGGGGTAACGCTCCTTTTGGGGAATGATGTAGCAGGTGAAAAGGTCCGACCAGACCCCATTTTGTCACTTTCCCCTGTTAACGAGCCACTAACCGGTGAGCTCGAAAAGGAGATGCCAACAGTTTTCCCTGTGTGTGCTGTCACACGTTCAATGTCTCAAGTAGCAGTTCCCTCAGACAGAAATGTACCGAATGTAAGAGTTGATGAAAGGGATGATGAGAGTGTGAATGACGCTCCAACTGTGCCTGATGATGTGACTGAGGTGGATTTATCTGACACCTTTATGGCTCATCTTGACCCTAACGATGACCATGAAACCCCTCCAAATTGTCCTAGTGGCCTGGTAGAGCTACAGAGAGATGATAGTGAATGCAAGGAGTTAGCTGCCAGGTCCGTGAGTGAAGAGGAATGTGAGAAGGAGGGTGGTGAATGTTTCTACCTCAAAGGAGGAGTATTGTGGCGAAGATGGAGACCGCCACACAGACCAATCGATGACGGGGCTTGGGACGTCCATCAAGTAGTAGTCCCCAAACCTTGTCGTAAAGATATCATGGAAATGGCACATTGTATACCATTGGCAGGACACCTAGGTGTGAGAAAAACTCTAGACAGAATCAGAGCCCACTTTTACTGGCCAGGAATGCATGCAGATGTAGTGGAGTTTTGTAGAGTGTGTCACACTTGCCAGATGACAGGAAAACCCAATCAGAAGGTGCCTGTACATCCTCTGGTGCCCTTGCCCGTTTTCGAGAATCCTTTTACTCGGGTGGTAGTGGACATTGTAGGCCCATTGCCTAAGACTTCCCAAGGTAACATTTATTTATTAACTATCATGGACATGGCAACTCGCTACCCAGAGGCTATACCCTTAAGGACTACCTCTGCTCCAACTGTCATCAAGGAACTGCTCAAATTCTTCACCAGAATGGGTTTCCCCCATGAGGTGCAAAGTGATCAAGGAACTAATTTTACCTCTAACATTTTCCAGCAGTCCCTGAAGGAGTTGGGTATCGAGCATGTTAAGTCTAGCACCTACCACCCAGAGAGTCAAGGGGTTCTCGAACGATATCATCAGACATTAAAGGGAATGTTACGTAAGTATTGTACAGAGACCGGAGTTGAGTGGGATAAGGGGGTACCTTTTCTTTTATTTGCTACTCGTGAGGTTCCAACTGAATCCCTGGGTTTTTCCCCTAATGAGCTAGTTTTCGGTCACCAGGTAAGAGGTCCTTTGCAACTATTGCAGGATAGCCTAGTTGGCCAGGAGGGGAACCAAAACCTCCTCAAGTATGTTTCAGATTTCAAAACCCGGCTGAGATCCTCATGTGAGTTTGCCGCTCAAAACTTGACAGTGGCTAAAAGCTCCATGAAGAAATGGTATGACAGAAAAGCCCGTGAGAGGGAGTTTAAGCCCGGTGATGAGGTTTTGGTCCTGCTCCCCCTTTTTGGCCAACCTTTATCTGCCAAGTTCAGGGGCCCATATAAGATCATTCGGAGGGTGAGCATTACCGATTATCTAGTAACTACCCCAGACAGGAGAAAGCCCACGCAAGTATTCCATATAAATATGTTGAAGCCCTACCAAAGGTCCCCTGATTCCTCTCCTCCAGATTCTCCCACTGTGGCAGTGAATGTCAGGACCTGTGAACAGCCTGGTGCGGACGAAGTCTTCAGTTCTCTTACTGACTCGCAACAGACTGTTCCAGAGCCTGAAGGTATCCATGCAGACTTTGACTTGTCATGTAGCCTATCCAACTTTCAGTATAATTCAGTGGCTTTGAGGGAATTACCATCTAAACTATGTCACCTTCCCTCTGATCAAGCGAACCAACTAATCTCTGTTTTATCTCAGTCTCCCAGTGTGTTCCGTGATACTCCAGGGCTCACTTCTTTGGCCGTGCACGACATCGACGTAGGGGATGCAACTCCCATTAAACTATCCCCCTACCGTGTCTCTCCACAACGCAGGAGTATACTGCAGGTCGAGCTTGACTTTATGTTGTCTAACGAACTGATCAAAAGGGCCTTAAGCCAGTGGAGTAGTCCGGTCATACTTGTGCCAAAGCCAGACGGGAGCCATAGGGTTTGTAGGGACTATAGGCAAGTTAATGCTGTCACAAAGAACGATACCTACCCACTGCCACGGATCAAAGATTGCATTTACCAGGTTGGCCTCATACCGCAGTAAGTTTAACTTAATGAGAGGATTTTGGCAATTAGCTCTCTCTTGTAGCGAGGTAAATATCATGCTTTTGTAGTGCGCTTTCAAGCCTTCAGCTGTGAGATAATGCCTTGCAGTTCGAATAACGCTCCAGCTACGTTCCGGCTATGTTCTGATGTGGTACCTGGAGACGTTGCCTACTTTGGGTGATATCCTTATTATATCCTCATTATAATCTTGCTGTTGCCAATCTGGTGGTGAATCTATTTATGTATTATGTTTAATATTATGTACTATACTCCTTAAACTCTTTTCTAGGGGGGAGGTCTGACATACGGAGCCCTGTATGTTAATTTAAGAGTTAGAATTAGAGTTGAAGGAGCCAAACTACCCAAACGGTGAAGCAGACTAGCGAGCGAGTGGGTAAACCAGCTCGCCCGCATACCTGCAAACAAGCCTTCACACCTGCGTGCGTCATAGGGGACCCTGCAAACTACCTCGATGACCAATGCTATGACGTATGATCGACGCCAGGAGCTGTGAGTGGACCAGGCACCTGTTATGCGACTCGAGGAGCTATGATTGGAGCAGGCACCACCCCCCCGCCTCCTGATTCGTTCCTACACCATCATTGTTTGGTATATAAGACCCGAGTTGTGGGCATTCAAATCAGTCTCATTTGGAGTTGGGGAAGGTGAACTTGCAGCTGGAGGAAGACGGGGTGAAGTATTATAAAGGGTTTGTGACTGTCAGTCAGATTATATAAATGTGTGTTAAGTGTGTTCGGTGTAAACACTTACGTTATGTTGGTTAGTGAGATATGTGATTGGGAATTAACGTTTAACGCTACTATTATGTGTTTAACTATTTGATTGCGAATTAACGTTAACGCTACTATTATGTACGTAACTATTTGATTGGGAATTAACGTTAACGCTACTATTATGTGTTTAACTATTTGATTGCGAATTAACGTTAACGCTACTATTTATGTACTTAACTATTTGATTGGGAATTAACGTTAACGCTATTATTATGTACTTAACTATTTTAGTTGACTAACTTGTGGACTAAAAAGCAACTCTTTAAGTAATTGGGTTATGATGAAAGTAATACTATTGTTTTATATTAATACTTACGAGTTCTTTCATTTTCTTTGAATTAAGCTTACATTGCTTAACGGTGCTTAGTACGGTGATGCTATTGTCTCATATTAGTAATATCGCCTGAGACTAACATGGCTGTGATAATATTACTTCTAGTGATGTCCTAAGCTGAAGAAAATTCTTTTGCTTCAAAATATTATATTTTGCTTTTCATATTATTTGAGTGAGACCTGACTCGAATCTATGAAGCGATCCTGTAACTTTATTTACTCATAATCAAACTTCAATGTTACGTGGTTAAGAAATACATTTAACTAATTATTAAATATATATCTAACTTTTTATGTGACTTTGATATTACTCCTGACGATAATAATAATATAATCCTATTAACGTAAGACAAGAACCAAGAATAATTACATTAAATATACATAAAAGGACATATAAGAAAACTATCTATTCATTTCAAAAAGGGTAAGAGACAGAAATATTCTTCCTTTAATATTTATCTTTCAAGACTTTTTATAAAATTTATAGTCCTTCTTTAGCTATAACTTATTCGGTTCATAACCATAGCCTACTAAGCTTCGGTTAAATAATTCTTTATAAATACTACATGACTTTAATTAGTTTCAGTATTTTTCATAATTAAAGAGTATCAGTCAATAAAGGATACCAAGTCCTAAGATCCAAAAGGAAAGGAAGCAACAACAGAAATTTATTTTATTAGATTTTACTTTTGTTTTGCCTTCAGCTGACTGATACCTTAATATATATCTCTGTGCTATCTAGATTCATCAAGTTAACCACTTGAGGATCAAGATACGTAACAATATATATATATATATATACTGTATATATACATACTGTATATACAGTGCAATCACAGTATTCGCGCATAGGTCATACCAGCCCCCTTCCGCAAATACGTGGTTTCGCGGATACAGTCAGTCCCCCCAATCCGCGCCTATATGGGCGGCATTACACGACGGGTATTGGGAATTCGCGCATTGGGGATAACATAACTTATGGAGAAAAATACTTATGGGCGGCAGCCCGCATTTCCACCCACATTTGACGGTAATTTTTTATAAAAATCAATACTAATTGGACAACCAAGCATACACAATAATAGAAACATAAACAAGTCATTCTATCTATCTATCTATCTATTGCCTGACGCTGTGATCCCCGAAGGGGTGGCCACGAACGAACCGCCCCCATGCACCTCTGTCCCCAGTCAGTCGACGCCCCTCCCCCCAACCAGCACCACCTTTGTTCATTTACTTCCTCACTCCATCCTTCCACCTCTCATTCGGTCTACCTCTCCCTCTCTGTCCCTCCACCTCACTCTCGTACACCCTCTTAGTCATTGTTTCGCTCTCCATACGTTCCATATGGCCGAACCATCTCAAGTTGTTCCTTTTCACACTTTCCAGCACATCTACCTCCACACCACACCTCCTTCTTACTTCCTCATTAGTCTGTCTATCCCTCCATGTAACTCCGCACGCACTCCTTAAGGCGGTTGTTACACAATAAATGGGTCAAGTCTCAGCGCACGGACACTTAAGGATATTGGGACTGAGAAGGAAGTGTACGTGTGGTTATATGTGTGTGTGTGTGTGTGTATGTATGTGTGTGTGTGTGTGCTTCCTTCTCAGTCCCAATATCCTTAAGTGTCCGTGCGCTGAGACTTGACCCATTTATTGTGTAACAACCGCCTTCCTACACCCTTCAACAACTTAATAAATGCCTAGGAAGAATAAACTGGTGAAGGCACTACTGCGATCGGGAAATCTATGGGTATATCCGGAGACGGGGACGGGGCCAGTGACAGTGACGGGGCCGGGGAAGCCTAGGCCTCCGAGGGGTGTGCGCGCGGAGTAGGGAGGGGGGGTGGCGCGGAATAAAAAAAACAGCATTTTTACACCACTCTTCAACTGTGATTCATGTTTTGTGGGGTCAATACGTGTTTTAGGGATTTTGAGTACCTGTTTTACCCCTCGGCGCGGAATAGGGTAAACTCGGATCACTGAGGATACGTGTATTAGGGGGACTGACTGTACGTGGGCAGTGTTTAACATAGGTTTCAATGGGAAATACGCTTTAGGTCGAACCAGACTCGGTCATCTTGGACCCTCAAACCATTATTATGACCTACTTTATGACATTAATATGGACCAAATGATTAAACAGATACGGTGACGGATCTGGATGAATGTGGAAGAAAGTGTGGTACCGGTACCGTCAGTGACGGTACCGGTACCACACTCTGATAGACCAGCCCATCACCACATGACTAGAACCCAATCCTCTCAGCATCAGCTAGGAAAGGCCCTAGAAAGCTGCCTTTGGCGGGGGGATAGCTCCCCTATTTCAACCACTTTCGGGGTTGGGCACCCGCCATACTATATTGGATAGTAATGACTGTAGGATCCCCCTTACCCCCTTTGGACAGAGACTATAACAGGAGATGAAGAGGCAGAGGAGGAGCATGAAAGAGAAAGTAGGGAAGATGTGAAAAGATAAACTAAATTAACCCCTTCTGTACCGAATTGTCCTTGCCGTTATATTTTGGATATTAATAGACGATTTGATCCAGCTTAGGGAGGACGTGTAGCAATTAAAAGGCTTCAAACTATCTCGATTATCCATTTTAAGTACTGTACCACGGTTTCCTCCTAAGCTGCATAAAATCGTCTGAATATAGCTGCAATAACACAATATACATCCTCGGTAAGGAAGGGGTTAACAGATAAGAAATACTAAAGCCAGTATCACACGAGCGCTTTTTCACTCAACATTTATCCTTAACACTGGTCTGGCATCTTATGAGGTAAACATTTAGATTATTTCGGTTACCTAAATTCATCTACCATCAGTCTAGCTTCCGATACCAGGACAAAATACTCCAGAAATGTTGCCAGAAAAATTTTGATCATCGTATGTTGACTACAAAAGCTCTCGTGTGATACCGGCTTAAGACAATAAGGTGTACAGGACTAACCCCTTAGAGAAGTATGACCCTCCGCACTCCTTCTGTCCACTGGAGACATAGTACTTGGCCCACCAGTCTATGTCCGAGTCCACTGTGCCGGGCTGGGGGCGGACACGTCTTAATAAATATACAGTATTTAATCTGTGAAGTATTCTACATGATTACAATGTTTAGATATACAGGTACTTAAAACAGGGGAGAACAAATATTAAACTTATTAACTTGTATATAAATGTAACAAGTCATATGTAAATCAATTAGGTACTTAAAACAGGGGAGAACAAATATAAAACTAATGAACTTGTAAACAAATGAAACAAGTCATATATAAATCAATTTTGCATAATACACAAACAAAACACTTACCTCTTGATAGTTCCCATAGAGTTGAACACTGAGTCAGCAACAACACAAACAC
This sequence comes from Paralithodes platypus, assembly GCA_032716605.1. NCBI lineage: Eukaryota > Metazoa > Arthropoda > Malacostraca > Decapoda > Lithodidae > Paralithodes > Paralithodes platypus. The sequence continues at coordinate 21,560,255 of CM064521.1, forward strand.
AAACAACCACAGAAAAACAAACCAATTAAACACAACAAAAAGAACACTCAGCTGCATACAACAATCATGCTAGCACATAGAACATTGATGCTGCAAATTATGAATAGTAGGAGTATTAAGCCCTTTAGTACAATGATGCCATGATTATTATGTTCTCTCCACTAACCAACTTTACTCCTAAACTCGATTAATGAACTTAACAAACACATGTGGCAGTCCGGGGATTCGAACCCAGGACGCTCACACCGAAAATCAACACACTTATGCATTGCACCACGAAGATTTTTTTTTTTATTATTCTGGCTTACATTAGATGGTATTATTCACATTAAGCAGGAACTCGTAAGAATATTTAAAACTTCCACGTCCTTCCATAGCTAAATTAACCATCATTGACTAATTCCTTCAACGTGACAATAGTGCGTTGTTACGTGTGCAATTAGTTTGCTTGGGAAACAGATTAACTTGCTCATGTAGTAATGTACACCCTATGTGGTGGATTGTGTTCTTTTATTTCATAACAAAACATTTATTTTAGTAAGCGTTATTTGATTATTTCCACATAGCGATTTTGATAAGTTATTTTACCTTTATCTTGTATCGTCCCAGTTTTGGTTTGTTTAGTTTGCAAGCTTTATATGTTAATTTTAATCTAATGGAAGCCAGAATTAATCTAAAATAGCACCATCTACTTCAAATGCTTAATACCAAAAGTGAAGAAATTAACAAAGTGTAACGGTACGAGATGAATGCTACTACGAATAAGATTAGTTTGTGAGGGGAGGGGATGTACGCAGCCGAATACCTTACCCTCTACGCATGCGTAAAAATGTAATCCTCCCTTGGCCCCGTTCTCCGCGTTTAAATAAACCCTTCAAACCGTTCCTGCCAGCTCGCTCTGTGGTACAGTCACTAGAGCTCCCGCCTGGCATCCAGAAACCCAGTGTTCAATCCCACTCGAAGTTTAGTATATTTTTATATTTATATTTTGTTATTTGTGTTATGTTATATTATATTTTATTATATTAGGGTTAGGTTAGGTTAGGTTAGGTTAATCTAATCTAATATAATATAATATTTGTACATTTTCGGCAGTGGGCGGGGCCTGGGGTAAGGTATTCGGCTGCGTACAGACCCTCCCGTTTGTGAGGTCAAACATTCAGAGAAGAGACAGTGACTCATTTCTAGCATTATGCAGGACTCGTTTAACAAGTGTTCCTAAATACAAATGATCTCCTAGCCATGACACATTATCAAGTTGTTTTGTCCCTATTGTTAACATACTATCTATCTATATACTCAGGCCCAATCCCCACTTTTCCTATTTTATTTTTTATTTGTTTTATCATACACATCTGTCTATTAGCCTTATCAAGCCTTTGGAAGTGAGGCTACCATGTATTGCGGTGCATATACGACAAGTTTACAAACCAAAAATAGGAGTCATCTTAGCCTAAGGCACATATTTTTGTTCCACATAGTGTATTTTCTTTCACAAGGTAGCAAGGTAGCATCAAACAACAGTTATTCACACAACACAATACCAGACATCTGGAAGCATGGTGTCATCATTACATTCCCCAAACCCAACAAAGACTCCACGCTACCCTCCTCACACCGCCCCATCACACGCCTTTGCACCCCCTCCAAAGTCATAGAACGCCTTGTACTACAATTGACCACACACGCTCTACCCCTAGCTCCAACACAACATGGCTTCAGGCCACTGGACTCCACAAACACTCTTCTTACAGACCTTTCACAAAGAGCTTTTGACGGCATCAACTCAGCCAAACCACCACACAGATCACTACTTGCCACACTCGACATTAGTAAAGCCTTCGATGCCATCCCCCACCACAACCTAACAAACAAAATCTACAACACAAACATGCACAACAACACAAAAAAGTGGCTGGCCAACTTCCTAGCAGGCAGATGTGCACACGTATCTTTTGCCGGTCAGTCATCTAGCATCAGAAATTTCCCAAACGGAGTCCCACAAGGATCCGTTCTGTCGCCCGCACTCTTCAATCTGTACATGCATGATATAATTACACCCCATACACCCCAAATAAACTTAGCCTCCTATGCAGACGACATAACACTCACATGCACACACCAAAACCCAGACACAGCAACACTTCTCCTTCAACGCTATCTCAACACATTACATGACTGGTGCACTACAAACAGACTCAATTTAGTCCCAGCCAAATCCACCGCAACCCTCCTCACAAGCTGGACAGCAGAACACAAATACACCCCGCAACTCACCATAAACAACACTTCCCCTAACACACACACACTCACCCAAAATCCTAGGAGTAACATATGATACTCTAATGACATTCAAACAGCATACCACAAACATGAAAAACAAACTTTGACACCCAGACTTAACGCCCTCAGGTCACTTGCCCACACAATATTTGGAGACAGCAAAGAAATCACCACCACAGTTTACAAACAATACATAAGATCAGTGATGGAATATGCAACACCCTGCGTGGGCTTCTAACATAGCTGAAACACATCACAAGACCTTACAGACTATTCAAAATAAAGCCCTAAAAATCATCACAGGCTGCACAGCTACTACACCTACAGATCACCTACATCAAGAAACCAAAGTCCTCAAAGTCAAAGACCATTTGGACATGAGAGGCACTCAATTCCTGGCAGCAGCCTCCATAAACCAACACCACCCACTACACTACATGGCAACACACCCACAGTCACCAAGGAATATCAAAACAACACCCAGCACACGGTATCACACACATACTGTCTTCTCTCCCTCCCTGCCCACCCCAAACCAGCTTCCAGAAGCACATCCATACTCATATCTCTCGCCGCTCCATCCAATCACTCATAGACAACACACAGCTGCAGGCACGACCTCCCAAAATCTATCCTTCTGAATCCTCCCTCCCTCGCGAGACAGAGTCCACCTGGCCAGGCTGAGATGCGGGCACCATCCAGCTCTTCTGAGCTATCAGAAGAGACTGGATGACTCCGTTGTCGACACCTGCCCAGGATGTAACACAGCACTCCATACTATTAAACACATCATAGAAGACTCCATTTCACACAATCACTTACGCCAACAACACAATCTACACTCCTTGAGAGCTCTGTGGGAAAGCCCGACTGTGGCCATGGCCTTCCTTAGGGACTCGGGGCTGTTCGGCCAGGCAGCTTAGGGAACGACAACAACAACAACAGAATCACTTGACTAACCAAATATGTTGTACAGTACAGTATATCAAGATAACAAAAAATACAAGGGCATCAAAGTATGATGTGAAGATTAAGAGAACACTAAAATAAAATTGCATATTACCTAAAAGGAGTACAGTATACAAAACCAGAATAAAAGCTGCCAGAGATGAGTGGGAAAAATCTCCATGAGAACCAGACACAGTTGGAAAAGATGCACCCAGCAAACCAACATAGCCCAGCCGGTCGTGTTATAAACCCAAGCCAACGAGACCAAACCAAGATGCTTTAAAACAACTTCAATCAGATGACCACTTCTTTACTTATTACTGCTACAAACAAAATACTGTATTCAGCTTAGGCAGGAGCTCAAGGAATCAAACGGGTATAAAGACTCGCCAATTTAACAAGAACTCTGACATGTTCAATTAAGCCTAGTCAGGTGGACTCTGTCCTCACAGGAAAGGAGGGTTTCTGAGGGATGGACTTCAGGGAGCCGTGCATGTAGCCGATTATGTTTGTGAGTGACTGGATAGATCGGTGGGTGATTTGAGTATGGATATACTTCTGGAGGCTGGCTTAGGGTGGGCAAGGGGGGAGTGAAGACAATAATTGTGTATGATAACGAGTGCTAGGTGTTGTTTTGATGTTTCTTGATGTGTGTGGATGTTCTGCCATGTAGTGTAGTTGGGATGAAAGGTTATGGGTCATAATTTCTTGAGTCATCATAATGAACAGACTACAGACTAAAAAAAAAAAAAAAAAAAATCATCTGATTGAAAAGGTTAAATCCCAAACCAACGTGAGCCAATCCATGAGCCTTATGATCGTGGCGGCGGCGGCGGCGGCAACACTAACCCCGCGGGAAGCTTGGGCGTGGGTGAGGGTCGGGCGGTGGGGAGAGGATGGGTCCTGGAGGGAGAGACAAAGAGGGGGGTAGGCAGGGGGAAGGGGGGTAGAGAGAGAGAGGGGGGAGAGGAGGGAAGGGGGGATGTTGCATAGTGGGGACGGCAGGATTTGGTAATGCTTAACGCAGTATAGTCACGCTCTTAAATCTTGTCCCACCTTAAAAACATCAAATTTGCTTTCCTCCCTCGATGAAAATAAAATAATCCTCAACATAATTAAACAAAGCTTGGATATAAAGACATTGTTGCTGTTTTACTAGAAAACACTGCTATTATGGAAGTAGGACAGAGCTTTTGAGTGTGACTGTAGGCCTACATATAATTTACTAACAATGACAGAATGTGATAAATTCAGATGTTTTTTGATGAAGAACAAATTTTTTGATTATTGATGAATGATTTTTATATTAAGTTACAAACAAATATTGCATGACTAAATTAGGAAGGCCTGGTTTATAAACTGACTGACTCACTACAAGATCATAATGGGGAGGAACACAATTATATTATTATGAAAACTTGACTTAGAATTTGTGTTTGGTGCTTAGGGGTACACAATAACATACTGTAAGTAATAAACAAACATACACATACTGTACATAAAGAAGAGTTGGGTACTTTTAACCAGAATAATTTAAACAATAATGCAATAATACACCCTATGTGGTGGATTGTGTTCTTTTATTTCAAATTTGATTTTGTTAAGCGTTATTTCCACATAGCGATTTTGATTAGTTCCTTTGTGTTTATCTTGTGTCGTCCCAGTTCTGGTTTGTTTATTTTGCAAGTTTTACATTATAATTATTGGGAACTATTTTAGAGTTGATTCACCACCATTTTTACTTCATACACTATGCTATTTATGCAATGATGAATTAGTATTTTGGTGAATTAGCAGAAGGAGAAGCAAGTCAAGAGTTTTATGGTAGTGGAAAAGGAGACCAAGAAAGTGGATATACAGTTAACCCCTTCTATACCGACCACGTATTTGTCAGTGAATTTCAGTGACATTTAGACAATTATATGAAGCTTAGGAAGGATAGGTGGTAGATAAAAGGATTAATTGAGATAGTTTGTAGCATTTTAATTGCTAGACGTCCTTCCCAACCTGAATGAAATTGTCTAAATGTAGCTGAAATCAAATTAAAAAGACGTCACCGGTATAGAAGGGGTTAAAAATAAAGAATGTTGAAGAAGCCATTATATCATAAGAATAGAAATGGCAACAGAATTGGAATGAATATTCTATTTGAAAAATTTCGCTCCTAGTTTTTCAGTTGTATAATAATAATAATAATAATAATAATAATAATAATAATAAAATAATAATAATAATAGTAGAAGTAAGAAAAGCTGACAAATTAAAATATTTCTTCCTGGATTTAACAGTCACACATTAATCTATAAATATTTCTTCCTGGATTTAACAGTCACACATTAATCTATAAATATTTCTTCCTGGATTTAACAGTCACACATTAGTCTATAAATATTTCTTCCTGGATTTAACAGTCACACATTAATCTATAAATTTTCACTTACAATCATTTTAATGAATAAACAAACATTCCCATATTTATTCAAGCCAAATCACAAGGACATTTAGCCACCAGGCGAGGACAATTAAAAGTCAGTCAAAAAAAGCATGGTCATTATACTCTGTTCACATTAACCGGGCAAGAAATGTTATCCCTATTGAGGCCTATTTCTTTACACTTAACATTTTCTGTATCAGCGACGTCCTTTTCATTCTATTCTAGCTATACTTAGAAGATTTTGAGCAGTTTAACACTTACGCTGCGGGCATGTTTCCGCCTATTTCCGCCATATTAGGGCTCATTCAGGCACTCCTGATTGATTAGGCAAGTGTCTGCATGATATGAAATGTATTCAGGCGAACACTAGAAGAAAATAGATTCAAAATGATGCCAGAACGAGCTTCGTAGCTCGCGGAGTTCACCCGCAGCGCTACCATAGACATTCGCTAAAATGAGAAATTATCGCTAATTCCGCGTTATTTTTGCCTTTGGTAGCACTGTATATCTAGCGAGACTCTGACTCAGATCCTTCAGTGTACCGGGCGGCTGCCTGGGAGAAGGACGGGTGGCCTGTCGGGCTCTCGCTCCCTCGTATTAGATTTTACAGGCTTTAATAGGCTTTAAAAGCCTGTATATTGCTGTAAATTGCCATGGCATTCGGGAATGTCTCCCGCAGCCAATGGGTTAAGAAGGATCTGCAGTACTAGAAAGGGTTAAGTGAGATAGTGCAAAGCCTGTTAAATGCTGAATAAAATCGTCTAATAGTTGCCAGAATATAATGAAAGGAATGTCACTGGTACTGAATGGGTTATTTACAGAATAAGAAATACCGTACTATATTTCTGGTACATACAGTGTTCATAGTTTGGCTTCACAATTAACTATACATTCCATTACTAGAATTAAGTCATAATTTAGTCATCATTCTAGGGACACAACAATTTCTCACTCGGTAAGTTGAAGAGTTACCGTATCTGCGGGCATAGAAGACGCACTTTTTGCCTACTTTAATTAATAATGAAAACTTTGTTGTTATTTTTATTATTGTTCTTATTCCTGTTTTGCCATACATATTCATATTTTTTCACCAACCAACTTTACTTCTAAACTCAATTAATGAAATCAACAAATACATGTGGCACTCCAAGGACTCGAACCTAGGATACTCACACCAAAATTCCGCGTATTTATGCATTACGCTATCAAGACAGTAACTCTTTTCTGAATTTTCATAGACAAATTTAGGGGTGCATCTTCTACAAAAGGGCGTCTTATATGCCGGGAAATACGGGAGACCACAATTGCTCCCAGTCGCAGTGAAGCAAGGGTTGAGAACAGTACACTATTTGGCCACGTCAAAATCATTAGGTAAAGGTAAGGAAAAGAGAGAGAGAATAAAAAGAATGGGAATAAGGGAAGGCAAATAGAGATAAGTGGGGGGATAACTGTGTATTGTCCACAATATAATAAGTTCCATGCAATAAACAATATAGCCATGTAAAGAGCAACCAATTACCTTGTCCCTGCCAATCTTGGAGTCCAGACGAGGCATAGTGGTCATCCCAACACTCTCCCTTCACAAAGAAAAATGAAATAACATATATATAGGGACCGTCCGACTCAGAGGCTTTAATACTTAAAGGTGGGGGTACATGGGTTGAGATAAACATGGAATAATAATCGCCAACCTGCACATAAGTATCTTGCAAAATGCAATCGCACCAAAATAATTATTAACAATGGTATAAAGGATTTTGTGGATCATCTACACCGGACCTGTGATGTCATAGGAGTGTAAGTCCACCATCCAGTCCAGGATGAAGATACGTGAAGGTCCGGTGTAGACGATCCACAAAATCCTTTATACCATTGTTAATAATTATTTTAGTGCCATTTCATTTTGCAAGATAATTATGTGCAGGTTGGCGATTATTATTCCATGTTTATCTAAACTCATGCACCACCAATTTTAATAGAAAATTATGCAACTAAAATGTCTGCATTATATTCATGCCATATTTTCATAAACAGCAATATACTGTAGTTTGCTACAAAATCTTTGTAATAGCCGAGTAAACAAGATACAAATTACTGTCACCTGGCAAAAAATATGGTATAATCCTGTGTAGCGGGCAGACCTGTACATATATCTTAATAATCTGGTAATGTTACAATATATTTTTACATTTTACATTCATAAATAGTCCACTAATATACTAGATTGGGTTAGGTTTTGGTTAGGTTAGGTTAAAGATATTGTTCAATGTTTCTTAGTAAATAGGCATCTGAAAAATAGTTCCTCCCGCTACACAGGATCTTACCAAAAATATATACAGTATAATCAATACAACCAATGTTCTATTTGGTAGACAGCAATCTATCCTCACACACAATATGGCAATAACCATAATTACCATAATACTGCCAAATTAATTTAATACAATTTGTGTTAATGCAACTACTGAATACTACAATATAACAAATATTACAAACACAAAACAAACTATGGTACTCTCAAACAGCTTCAACCTAATACTGTGAAACTACTTACTATATAATTTGCATATCTATAATAAGAATCTTAGTTGTTGAAAGAATCTCCCACTTTACAAACTCTAATATGAAAACATCAAATAATATATAATGGATTGTGTTCTTTTATTTATAAATTATTATTTGACTTAAGTGTTGTTTCCACATAGCGATTTTGATTAGTTGTTTTGTCTTTTTACTGTGTTCGTATAAGTTTTGGTTTGTTAATTTGCAAGTTTTACATTATAATATATGTGTTAAACTTTCACATTTCAGTACCCAAAACAAAACTTTCACATACATACAGTACCCAAAACAAAACATTACAATACTATGCCAAAACAAGCAGCTGAATAAAAACCCTTGTCAATCTATCTATCTATCTATTGCCTGACGCCGCGATCCCCGAAGGGGTGGCCACGAACGAACCGCCCCATGCACCTCTGTCCCCAGTCAGCCGACGCCCCTCCCCCCCAACCAGCACCGCCTTCGTTCATGTACTTCCTCACTCCATCCTTCCACCTCTCATTCGGTCTACCTCTCCCTCTCTGTCCCTCCACCTCGCTCTCGTACACCCTTGTCAAGCCACGTAAAACAATTAACAACAGGTTGAAGGATTAGTAAGAAAAATGAGTTACAAGCTTGAAAATATTTTTACAAGGTAATCAAAGAGCAAAGACTTTAGTTTCAGCAAACATGAGCAAGAGAGAGTCCTTCACCATCCCACCAAAAGTCAATGGAAAGTTTACACCCAGAACGAGAGCTTTAAAGGGCTATATATACCTTAGGGCCAGGGTAAATTTCTTGCCCTTGCGTTTCCTCCTGAAGAACAGAAGGGAAGATACATCATAGAAATTGCAAGGAATAATAAAGAATTAATATTATAACTTATACCAGTGGGAAATTCACAGTGTCATGAATACAAGACTGGAGAACTTAAACCCACATAACAACATAGGTTTTATTGTCAACAAACAACAGCTTGGTTGCTTCCAGCCAGGGCCCCACTGGGGTAAATAAAATAGCAAAGGCATTGGTGGAACTGCCATCCGGGTAAGGGACTGCTCTGGGTCTGCTCCTTCAGTGTTCATGGTCATAATTCACTAAGTGGAAATGGCACTGTGGAGTGGGTCAGTGGGGGCATGTCTGGGAGCCTGGAGGCAGTTTCTGCCATGGTCATCCCTTTTGGGGCGCTTCCTCTGGAAGCGAGGCGTCAGATTTGATGATGATGATTAACAATAGCTTAGGCTCATCCAGAGTAGAAACTGTTGTGTATATTTTTTTTACGTGGGTTTAAGTCTTTCTACATTAGAACTGTTACAGAAGCTTGTCAACAAAACACAAGAGAATATGATTGGCTGAAAAGGACAGGAGTAAATAAAAATAATTTACATAAAAGACTGTAAAAAGCTGTGTAAATATAAACTGCAGTGGAGTAAAAAGAACACAGTTACTGCAGACTTAAAAGCAGGGCAGACATCACAGCGCAGATCACCATGCAATACAAACCCATCCATTGGTGACGACTTACTGAATGTTCTAAACCTTTACCTACTACATTTCTCATTCAAATTTGATAACATAAGTAGCCTTTCCTCTATCTTCCTCTGCAAATATCTTGTTTCTTCTATGTAAGACTTAACTTTCATTCCCCTCACTAACCTAGTTGTCTGAATCAAGAAACACCAACCTCTCCTAACTCCTCTATATAGTACTGACTTTGTTTGACTTTAATCATGCTTATTAGCAAATTTAGGAGTGCATTTCATCACCTTAGGAAAAATACAGTACTCTCATGTGTGATAGGAATATCAGCAGATTTTAACTTGCATAACTCTTTCTGCTCTTTCAGTACTTAGTCTGCTCCTTCAGAGCCACTTAATGGAAGTGGCACTGTTGGGTGGGGTAGTGGGGAATGTCTGGGCTCCTGGAGGCAGTTTTTGTCATGACCATCCCTTTCGGGGTGCTTCTCTGGAAGCAAGGCATCATATTAATGTACAAATGTATGTAACTCCTTCTTACGAAGTTGACACCAGGAGGAATGTTAATTAACCAGTTCTATAAACAAGCTTATGGGACAACACATAAGTATGCATTTTTTTGTCACCTTATGACTGACCATTTTCCAGTTTGATACTGTATCTATTAATATCGTTTACTAAAATATCATCTTACATAAATAAAGACTAACTATTTTATGATAATCTATGTGATAAAAAATCTAGATGTAAAAATCTAAAAATGCAGTGAGCAAAAGTTAGCTGCAAAGTGGTATCAGAGGTTAGGTATGGATCATGAGGTTAGGTATGTAGCAGTGTGACTAACCTGGCAGCCTTGGCCTCAACAGTGTACTTGTGAAGGTCAGCGACGACGGCCGTGGCCACCACCGGCTTGCTCCCGAAGGCCCTATGGTCCACCACACGCAGGGTCAAGGGAGGCATGTACAGCTCCTCCTTCGGCAACTCCTATAACATTCATACACACTTTAGACAGTTCCGTAAAACAATTATCAGCTCCTTGTTGATTTTATATTACATGAACGAATTTAGGCCAAAAAAAGTGACTTAGTTGAGAGTCTGAAACCTATCCTTATTTTTTCCATAAGACCTTCAGTTAAAAGTGTGCGAAATACAAGCGCGCGGTGGGTCCATGGTACATAACCCCCGCACAGTTAGAGGGAGCACTGTATTCAATATATTACATACCGTACACCTTGATTCCTCTCCATACATTCAACTTTTCAAAAACTGCACATCTCAATCCTAATCCGCTTATTCCGCTTATTTTGGCTTTTTACTGTGTTCGTTAAGGTTTTGATTTGTTTATTTTGCAAGTTTTACATTATAATATTCAACTTACCACATCAAACACAAGGTGAGGTTTGTCGTAGTTAGGATTGAGTCGGAGGTTGGCCATGATGGGTGACGTGACGCGCTCCCCGCCACACACAAACTCGATAGACGGCCGGGTGATGGACTGTAGCTCAAAGGTCGCCATATTTCTCACGCCCCAACATAGCACCTGAAGATAAACAGTAAACAAAATAAAAATCCATTTCACAGGATCCCTACAGATTTTCTTATTAATTATAATTTTTCACCAACCAACTTCACTTCTAAACTCAATGAATAAAATCAACAAATACATTTGGCACTCCAAGGACTCGAACAGAGGATACTCACATCGAAATTCCGCGCACTTATGCATTACGCTATCAAGACAGTGTGTGATGGGCCTCACGGAAGGTACGGTATTTAAGGGGGGGTGGTTCACTTTTTGGGCGATTTTTTGCATGTATTCATTATTTTTCTAGTTTCCTCCCTAGACCTCCATCAAATTCAAACAAAACATCCATTAGATCCCCCTTCTAGATTAATTTGTACATTGTTCGTTTTTTTGTTATCTTTCTCTCCCTCTTTCTTTGGCTTTTATCCTTTCGGCCCCATTCAGCCTACTGTTTTAAGACGTTCACCCCAATACTACTATTATCACCATCATCACTATTACTAGTGCCATCATCACTACTACTGTCATCATCACCACTATCATCACCACTACTATTACAATCATCGTTACTACTAGTACTGTAACCATCATAATTTCTACTGTTTACTACTACCATCACCATCATCACTACTATTAACACCATTATCACAACTACTATCATCATCATTAATACTACTATTACAATCATCACTATCATCGTCATCACTAGTACTATCAAGATCATCACTACTACTATCACCAACAACACCACCACTACTATTCTCTAATAATCCAGATCGAAGCAGGAGACTTGACACTCGAATATGCTAAGGTTACCCATTAAAAAAAGTTTTCTTTAAACAAGATGATTGTAGAAAATAAATATTAGCAGTAACTTATTCAAATAAATTAAACTCCTGATCTTAATTATTTATATTTATCCTAGAAACCACTGTTTTAAATATAAAATCGTTTGTTTTAGCAACTCATATAATATTGCGTATATATTTATCAACACCAACCCCATTTTAATGCAACAAAAAAACAAGATTTACAACTAGATAAAATAGCTGCTTGACCAGGTGAGCCACACTTCACTCACGCCCAGAAAGTCATCACAGCAGCATCTAAAATTACTTTGCAGTATATTTTACGATGACGGGTACTTGTTCTGAGGTAAGCATTGCGCTTAAAAAGAATACAAGTGTATCTAGTGGAAATATCAGTAAGTACTTTGCGTGTTTAAATGTATACAGTGACAAGATGTGTTTTTTGATAGACTCAGGCAGTTTTAGGTCAAAAATAAGTTTTAAAAATGTAATAAAATGTGGAATAACCAAGGAAGATATTATTCCCATTAATAAAAAAATTGAATTTACTGAACAAAATTCAAAAACTTATAAAAATGATAGCCAATATTATGAGTTAGGTAATATATATGGGGTTAATGTACAGAGTCCTGGTTCTACAACTAAACTTTCTGTAAATTTTGTTGTAGCCACTGGAAAAACTTCAGTATTAGGTTGTGACTTTTTATATCAATTTAACTGTACAATAGCGCTATCTCAATCTTCCCCACGTCTAATTATTAGGAATACTTTAACAAAACCACCTGAAAAAATACCTCTTCCTGTTTGGCAGCGATGGTGTGATAACTTATGATAAATGGACAGTTGGTGAAGGATGTTCTGATAGATACGGGGGCCTATGCGAACATAATAAGTCGTACCTTGGCCGAGTCGCTTAAATTAAATATCACACAAAAAAAGGAACCATACAAGACCAATTATATCTTCTATAACAAAAGTTGTGTTATGGTGCAAAAAGCAATAAATGTTCCGGTAAAGGGATTATCATCAGGGATAAACAGTTTAATAAAGTTTAATATCCCAGACTTTATTATTGGGCCAGATATAATCATTGGGTTAGAATCCCTTACAGACATGATGTATAACTATGCTGACGGGTGCCACTATACTCCGTACCCGATCTCTGATCACAATGAGATAGTTAATCCCCTGGAAGTTAATCCTTCTCTCACCATTAATCCCTCTGACACAGCTAGTACCCCAGGTACGGTTAATCCCTCTGACATGGTTAAGCCCTCAGACACGGTTAATCCCTTTGGCCCGGTTAATCCCTTTGGCCCGGTTAATCCCCCTGTCACGGTTAATCCCCCTGAAACGGTTAATCCCTCAGGCATGGATACTCCCCCTGACACGGTAAATCCCTCTGACACGGTTAATCCCCCTGACACAGTTAATCCCCCTGACACGGTTAATCCCGCTAGCCCAGTTAAACCCCCCTGTAAACCTTCTTCCTCCGTAATCCAAACCATCAAACAGAGGATGACACGGGGCTTCAAGAGAGTTACCAATGGCGTGCGTCAGTGTTTCCGCCGGAAGCGCACTTAACCCCTTCCCCGCGAGGACAGAGTCCACCTGGCCAGGCTGAGATGCGGACACCATCCAGCTCTCCTGAGCTATCAGAAGAGACTGGATGACTCCGTTGTCGACGCCAGGCAGCTTAGGGAACAACAACAACAACCCCTTCTGTTCCGGCGACGTCTTTTCAGATTTATTCTCGCTGTATCTAGACGATTATCTGCAGGTTTACCCCTTCTGTACCGGCGATGTCTTTGTAACATTATTCTAGCTATATTTAGACGATTGTCTCTGCAGTTTAACAAGGATCTGTGGTAGTAAAAAGGGTTAAGTGAGATCGTTCAAAGCCTGTTAATGGTTGGAGGTCCGTTTTAAACTGAATAAGATCGTCTATTAGAAGCCAGAATAAAGCTAAAAGGATGGTACCAGTACTGAAAAGGTTAAGGGGGATGGTTGATTTTTCTGGCCCCCCTTCTTCCTCATGTTTAGCCCCATTAGTTTTCAGATTTTAAGACGTCAGGCCCATTAGTTTGGTGATTTTATTCCCTATCGCCACATTTATTTGCCAATATAAAGAGTTTCCATGTCATTTACTATGGGTTTCAGAGGCCGTGTTACATCGTTTTTCGGGAATAACTTATTAACAAACAGTTGGATCAGTATGATATTTTGCCACAACTTGTTTCACACCGTCCCCTAATTTTTGTTAATATTGTGCATTACCAAAAGTGGATAATTAAGCCACTTGTCCCTGTGTCACGAGGTTAAAGTCACACCTCAATGACTAGGAAACGGACAAGGCTACCGTGGCGTACCTGTGAAACCACCAAACCAATATTGCTCCTCCATCAAACACGGTAGTCAATATAAATATATACAAAATATGTATTTTTGCACTTGCTACAGACAGTTCTGCCTTTTGTCTCCCTCACTCACATAGAAAAAAAACACAAATATGGTTAAAAACTAGAGTTGAAGAAGTTTAACATCAGTATTCATAAAAACTCTTGTACCGTATGTTAATGGTAACTTCTACTTTTAATAAACTTTCTTTAAAAGTCATAAATAGGTCTTAAAAGATCTCTCTCTCTCTCTCTCTCTCTCTCTCTCTCTCTCTCATATATACCGGACCACGAAAGAGATCCTTACCAGGCTGAAGTAATGAGAGGAGTTGAAGAGTCGGCCTGTTTGGTGAAGGTAAGTAACAGGACTAAGGAGCCAGTTTGGTTAAGGGGGCCCACCTCGGTTTTTTTCTCACTTTCTCTCCCTCTCTCTCATTTTAAGTTACAGGGGTTAGGATTCATAATTGTTTGACCTACTTATAATGAACGACCTATATTCACCGATACCTGTACTATAGTGTATTCGCTGTAAGTAGGCGAGAAATCATGACCTCTATCCTCTGTAACTCAAAAAGGGCTAGAGCAAATGGGCTGTGAATTTCAACATCTATTCCTTGACTGACCCTTCCCAAATGGTAGAAATGTTAGCTTGAGTACTCTAGTCATTTTTGAGTTACAGAGGCTAGAGGTCATAATTTTTCGCCTACTTACAGCGAATCGACTATAGGTAGCCTACTCTCAAAATGCTACCAGTAAAAGTTTCCAATTAAAGCTTGCTGGAATTACCTCTCACAAGTTAACGGAAAAAACGCTCCAACGTCCCCAGAAAAAGTGCTTAACCCATTGGCTGCGGCTATGTTTGGGCTATTTAGGGCATATTCAGGCACTCCTGAATGATAAATCAAGCATCTGCATTAAATGAAGTGTATTCTGCCGAAAACTAGGCGAAAATAGCTTCAAAATGACACCAGAACGGACCCTGTACGTGGTCTGGTTCAACCGCAGTGTGTACCAGTGAAACGCGTGAACCCCGCTATTACGTAACACTCGCTCGCTTGGCTACACTGTTGAGAGGCAGAGAGAGACTCGCACGAGACACAGTCAACCTCAGTGAGCCGCTCGGTGCTCTGAGGGTCGGAGGTGGGCCCCTCATGCTCCCGCCCACTGACACTCGATTTTTACGTTTTTTACAGGCTTTTAAAGCCTGAAAATTGCTGTAACTTGCCAGGACGTTCCGGAACGTCACCCGCAGCGAAATGGTTAACGTTCCTAGAAAAAGCGCTTAAACGTTCTCAGAAAGAGCGCTTGATAGTTCCCAGAAAAAGCGCTTATTGTTCGGGGGTGGCCGTGCTTGCGGGAGATTATAATAGATTTGCTTTCAGGTGATTTGGTCGCGAGGTCTGGTATTTGCTTAAGCTCGGTTCACACATACACGAATTAACGTCCCGTCCGGCCCCGACCTCTTAATTTGCCTGCAAACGGGCAAGGACGCCGGCAAAATCGCCAATGGACGGTACAGGGATGTGTGGTGTCGCCAGCACACGGGAGGGGGGGTGGGAGGCGGCGACCATTTTGTGCATGCATAAAATGGTCGGTGTGGGCCGGGGCAATTGCCACAAAACGTGTCAGGCCGGGACACACATGGGAGCATTCGGCATCTAGACGCCAACTGGGGGGGTCTAGACGCCGACAAATAGGATGAGAACGGTGGCAAAAAACCGTTGGAAGGAGAGTCGGCGATGTGGCACCGTCACGTCACGTGAGCTGGTGACACCTCACGTCCGTGTACCGACCATAGGTAATTTTGCCGGCGTCCCTGCTCATTTGCAGGCGAATTAAGGGGTCGGGGACGGACGGAACGTTAATTTCGTGCATGTGTGAACCGAGCAAAAGGGGTCGGGGACGGACGGGATGTTAATTCGTGCATGTGTACCATGGGGCCTCCAGATTGATGCCGTCCTGCCTATTTTTTTGGTCGTGGTCGGACGTGACGTTAATTCGTGCATGTGTGAACCGAGCTTTAGGAGGCGTGATTGCTTGATTGTGTACATGATTGTTCGGCTCTTTGGCTGGTTGCTTGATTGTTTACATGATTGTTCGGCTCTTTGGTTGGTTGCTTGATTGTATACATGATTCTTTGGTTGCTTGATTGTGTGTGATTGCTTGGATTGTTAGGCTCTTTGGCTGGTTTTCATTTTTACGGCCCCTTCTTCTGCCTACAGCTACGGGAGAGAAGGAAAGTGGTTTGTTTGGTGGAAAGCGAGCTAATGTGTACTATGACAGGTCCTTTCAAATGTCCACTCTTGACTGACAATGATCTATATTAGCTGGAAGATTATAATCTTGTAAATATTTATTTTTCTTCCAACGGACAGTAAATTGCTATCCCACCATCTTGATTGCTTAGCTATTTTGAAGATGTAGCGAAAAACGTTATTCAAAAACTCATTTCGGCTGTTTTCTGGTGAAATCGCTAAAATGAGCAAAAACCGACCTAATTCGACGTTTTTCACCAAAAGTACCCCCAAATAGTGAAACACGTGTTTTGGGAGCGTTTTATCCCAATGTATTTATTTTTCTAAGGATCGAGATACCCATATCGATTCATCTTCCCTAAAACTCGTGGGATGATTCTGCAAGCTTTCTTCTGGCTATAATTGTGAAATGATGATTGCAAATAGCCCTTGGAAAACACCCCCCCCCAGGCAAGCTAACTTAAGCGATTAGACCGCACACAACTTTCCTCTCATAATGAAAGCGATTTGTTCCGTCCAATCCCATCTCATTGACCGCCATTTAGCCATCGGAAGGCAATGTGGAGCACAATTGAAATCCATTATAAGCGGTGATAGAGTGCGGCGCGTGTGGCTGTCCCTACCTCCGTGTGTAAAGAAGCCAAACCAATTGCTGGCTTGTTGATTTAGCTTTCTTATGGCTTTCTGATTTGTTTGAATGTTTAGATCTGAACTATTAGATTGCTTGTTTGATTTAGCTTTTTCCTGATTTGTTTTGTTGTTCAATTCTGGACTACCCTAATGATGAAAGTTTACTGAAGCTTTATGATAGTAAAAGTAATTGAGGGGATATTTATTCAATTGCAAGATGGGAATGATGACTTAATTTATCTGTTTGTAAGGGTTAAATATAAGTTATAACATGTTGTTGTTGTTGTTTTTGTTCCCTAAGCTGCCTGGCCGAATAGCCCCGACTCCTTAAGGAAGGCCATGGCCACGGTCGGTCTTTCCCACAGAGCTCTCAAAGAGTGTAAATTGTGTTGTTGGCGTAAGTGGTTGTGTGAAATGCAGTCTTCTATGATGTGTTTAATGGTATGGGGTGCTGTGCTACAACCCGGGCAGGTGTCGACGACGGAGTCATCCAGTCTCTTCTGATAGCTCAGAAGAGCTGGATGGTGTCCGCATCTCAGTCTGGCCAGGTGAACGCTGTCCTCGCGAGGAAGGTAGGATTCAGAAGGATGGATTTCGGGAGGTCGTGCTTGCAGCTGCGTGTTGTCTATGAGTGAGTGGATGGAACGGCGAGTGATATGAGTATGGATGTGCTTCCGGAAATTGGTTTGGGGTGGGCAGGGAGGAAGAGAAGACAGTATTTGTGTGTCATATTGTGTGCTGGGTGTTGTTTTGATATTTCTTGGTGTCAGTGGGTGTGTTGCCATGTAGTGTAGTGGGTGGTGTTGATTCGTGGAGGCTGCTGCCAGGAATTGAGTGCCTCTCATGTCTAGATGATCTTTGACTTTGAGAACTTGGTTTCTTGATGTAGGTGATCTGTGGGTGTAGTATCTGTGCATCCTGTGATGATTTTCAGGGCTTTATTTTGAAGTCTGTAAGGTCTTATGATGTGTTTCAGCTAGGTTAGAAGCCCAGGCCGGGCTTGCGTATTCCATAACTGATCTTATGTATTGTTTGTAGACTGTGGTGGTGGTTTCTTTGTTGTGTCCATATTTCGTGTGGGCAAGTGATCTGAGGGCGTTAAGTCTGGGTGTCAGTTATTTTTCGTGTTTGTGGTGTGCTGTTTGAATGTCATTTGGGTGTCGTATGTTACTCCTAGGATTTTGGGTGTGTGTGTGTGTTAGGGGTGTGTTGTTTATGTTGAGTCCCGGGACGTAATCGTGCTCTCCTGTCCAGTTTGTGAGGAGGGTTGCAGTGGATTTAGCTGGGGCTAAATTGAGTCTGTTTGTAGTGCACCATTCATGTAATGTGTTGAGAACTTGAGATAGTCTTGAAGGAGTCTTGTTGCTGTGTCTGGGTTTTGGTGCGTGCTTGTGAGTGTTATGTCGTCTGCGTAGGAGGCTATGGTTATTTGGGGTGAATTTGGTGTATTTATATCATGCATGTACAGATTGAAGAGTGCGGGCGACAGGACGGATCCTTGCGGGACTCCGTTTGGGAAATTTCTAATGCTAGATGACTGACCGGCAAAAGATACGTGTGCACATCTGCCTGCTAAGAAGTTGGCCAGCTATCTTTTTGTGTTGTTGTGCATGTTTGTGTTGTAGATTTTGTTTGTTAGGTTGTGGTAGGGGATGGCATCGAAGGCTTTACTAATGTCGAGTGTGGCAAGTACTGATCTGTGTGGTGGTCTAGCTGAGTTGATGCCATCAAAAGCTCTTTGTGTAAGGTCTGTAAGAAGAGTGTTTGTAGAGTGCAATGGCCTGAAGCCGTGTTGTGTTGGAGAAAGGGGTAAGTCAGGTGTCATCAGTTGTAGTACAAAGCGCTCTATGACTTTGGAGGGGGTGCAAAGGAGTGTGATAGGGCGGTGTGAGGAGGGTAGCGTGGGGTCTTTGTTAGGTTTGGGGAATGTGATGATGATACCATGCTTCCAGATGTCTGGTATTGTGTTGTGTGAGTAGCTGTAGTTTGATATGTTAGTGAGTGCTTGTATGCCTTGTGGTCCCAGGTGTCTGAGGTGAATGTTACTTATGTTGTCTAGGCCACAGGTAGGTGAGAGCTTGAGATTGTTGATGATATGCTTTGTCTGGTTGTTGGAGAAGGGTGTATAGTCAGGGTCTGTGGGGAATTGTCTTTTTCGTCGATTGACACGTCGGTCGTCTTTGTGAGGTTTTAGATGACTGACATGAGAGAAGTGATTGATGAGAGTATATGCGCCTATTATAGGTTGATTATAAAGTTATTAACCTGTTACAACAATAAAACGAGTGAAAACAGCGTTTGGATGGCCAAAATCGGCGATACAGGCCGCGAGTTACATAATGTATGGGTGAGGCAACCTCCTTTCCCGCCAATTTCCCCCAAGGCCACTGAGACACTGTCGATCGATACTCTCTCTCTCTCTCTCTCTTGCACTCGCTTGCTAACAGTGATGACAATGCCCTGCTTGCAACTCGCTAATGTTAGCACGAAAATATACCTCAGAATAAGGGAATAACAGGGAAAATAGGTGATAACTGAAGGAGGGGAGGAAAGTGGGGAAGGAGGGGAGGTAGAGGACTGATATTTTGCATGGCCCAAGGGAAAAAAAAAAAAAACAATTCGATGTTTAAATTTGTTTTCTTTTTCTCTGACTCTTAAGAGTCTTCCCGCAGTCCGCCGGGGGAACTCTTAAGAGTCTTCCCGCAGTTCCCGGGTTAAAGGAGGTACCAGAATAGGTTTGTACTCTGTTTACGGAAGCTTGAGAAATGACCTACTCGGCATGAAATAAAACATCCTGATGGCGTCCTTTTAGGGGGGGGGGGATTGTGGATTTGGGTTGGTATGGAAGAGAAGGATGACAGGGCGACTCAAAAGGTTACAACTGGGCACGCTGTTACTACGCAAAGTATTGGTGGATAAATGAGAGTTAACTTAGGAAATGTTGACATACATAAATGACGGTATTTTTGCCGTCGTTAATATAAAAGTATGGAACCTGGTTGAATAACTCAAGTTCAATTATATAACTACTTAGGTGCTAGAAACGAATCCCGGAGCATGGGGCTACATACGTTTATCTTCTTAAATGGAGAGAGAATTAGGTGGCTTCCCTGGATCTCTCTGGAGAGGATCGTATGCAGATTTGTCAATTAATTTATATAAAACAACAGAAATACGAAAACAGAGTAGTGTGGACTGTGGACTAGAAGGGGTGACTGATTAGACGTATAATAGGTGTGGAAAGAGACTGAAAAGAGAAACACAATGGTGAACGGAAAAATAATTAACTTACTAAAACGAATGCATGCATAAATGACGGTATTAGTCGTCGTTAATATAAGGTGAATGGAGCCTGGTTGAATACACGAAATACGATTCGACATGGGCAGTGCCTCTGTGTCGTAGCAATATCGATCGGGCAAATTCTGGTTCATATTATATCTTAGGCACCAAACGGAACAGCTGAGCCTGTAGTCGGCGAGGGGACATTTGTAGGCCTCTCCTCTTTCAAGGGAAGGGGGAGGGGGACATAGCCTCACGCGGTTCCCCTTACGGTTCAGGTGTGGGGTGTGGTTTACTTAGGTGAGAGGATAGTTTAAAAAGATACAAGAATAGGTTTGCACTCTCTGTATACTGGGGTTCGAGTCGGAACTGACTCGGTACGGAATAAACATCCTGAGGGGTGTCATGCGAGGGGGCGTTGCGAATTTGGGTTGGTACGGGGGGAGGAAAAGACAGGGTGGCTCAAAAGGTCACGATTGGGCACGCGGTTACTAAGCAGAGTATTGTAGATAAAAGCTTTTTCTTTAACTTAGGAATGGGTACATGCATGAGTGACATCGATCTATCTCGTAATGGAAAGAGAGAGACTAGGTAGTTTTCCTGCACTTCTCTGGAGATGATCGTATGCAAATTGGCTTATTATTAATTATATAAATCAACAGATATGGATTAGTACAAGCACAGGGGTAGGTTAGTTTTCTGTGGATCGGTGGCATACATAGAAAAACGGTTTTTCATGGGGTAACAATTTTTGAGGCGGTTGTACCGAGTTTGACCCGTAGCCAAACTCACGCGAAATCAATACGACGATATTGTCCGGCACGACCTTACCTAAGCACAGGCCTGCATACGAAATGGGGGCTGGTTTGGGGCTTACCTAATCACCACAGTCCGTGGACACACACACGACGCGGGTATTATAGTTTACGTCGTCTAAATAGGGGGGGCAGGGTTGCTACATAATTAAATACATGACTGACCTAATCACGATCTGATTTGTTGTGAATGGAGACTAAGGTGTCTTTAGATCGCCGTTGTACCTACACAATTAAAGTAATATAGTATGTATGCATGGTTCGTGCCTTAATTAAATACATAATTAGTCGGTACGTCAAGAATGTTAATTGTTAAAGGAATGTGGTTTGTATACTAGAAGGCTGTGATTGGAGAGACGTATACATATGTGAAGTTATGTGGAAATGAGACAACCGAAGTTGGTGTGGTGATCCTTATAGCTATCCTGACCAGTCACGCCGGTCCTTTCGTTCCTGTGGCATTTTAAGCTCGATTCTATTTTGCTACGGCGATGGCTAAGTAAAATAGTATTTAAGGTCCCAAACCAAATAATTCGAGTTAAACTGTGCTTACCCAGTCACGTCAGGACAACCCCTCCGGCCAACGCCTCTACCCAAGATTGGATTACTACTTCTACACACATTGGATTACTTATTCTACAGATTTAAAGTGAAGTTATTATACCGTTAAAAGTTATAGAAGATCTAGCTGTAGAAAGAATATATACTTAGTGTATTATCCGAGAGAAAGTATAAAAAG
Source organism: Paralithodes platypus (assembly GCA_032716605.1). Taxonomy (NCBI): domain Eukaryota; kingdom Metazoa; phylum Arthropoda; class Malacostraca; order Decapoda; family Lithodidae; genus Paralithodes; species Paralithodes platypus. The sequence continues at coordinate 21,582,387 of CM064521.1, forward strand.
ATCAGAAGTGAAAGTAGTACAAATATATCTGTTAGGTATATCATAAGAAGTATTCTAGAAACATCGGATATAGGCCTACTATACGCATGTATGCAAAAAGCGAGAGAAAGGAAGTACTAGTGAAACCCAAAGAAATCAGGGAAGTAGGCCTACTGATAATAATTCTGTTAAAGTTAATAAAAAATAAATTCAAGTTAACTTCTGCTTAAGCACCACCGTGAATTAACATCAGAAAAATAATTACGTTCAGCTCCCATATCCAGAACAACTCTACGCAGGTAAAAACCAACAGTTCACATATATAATTACTACATAGCCTTTCTAAGCACAAGTGTAAATCCTCGATTGAAAGGAGTGCTATTCTTATCTCTGAAATAAATACAGGACAAGTGTAGGCTAATCTTTCAAATAGAAAGCCGTCCCCAATACTCACTTAGATATTGTATAGAATAATCCAGTCTTGCGAGTCAGACGTAGTGGAGCCTCGTTCGTGCACTATTATTGTTTTGTTCTTGACCATTGTTGTCCTAGCTTTTACGTATGCGATATTTTTGTGCGAATAAACGAATATAAATGCATGTCTTGTGATAATTATCCTCTATTGTCTTTCTGTGTCTGTGGTAAAGCAATAAAACTTCTCCAGTTAGGAAGAACCCACTTGATCAAAACCAATTAAACCCCAGTTAAAAACCTGGCATAACAGAAAGAATGAAATCTATAGAACTACAACAGCCATACCAGGAAGATGAACTGGGAATAATAGGAGATTATTTATTCAAAGAAGAAAATCTAGAAGAGAAAAAAGAGATTTTATATAAGATGTGGAAGAAGAGAGAAATTGTTATGCCCTGTTTTTCTACAGGATTAACTTGGGTAATGTGAGTTCTAATTGACTGGGTATATAAGGCTGCATGCACAATACAAGATATGAGGAATAGAGAACACAAAGAAACACATGGTAGCAAGTTACATGATCACGTTTATTTATATACCACTGCAGAATACTCGTGCAAGACAATATAATAGAATCGAACAACACTAGCATAAGTGGATCTGGATGGAGCCTAGTCTCCCACTTCCAACGTTCAGGTATTAATCTTCTGATCACTGGCTTTAATTCAACAGGTTTATATACCGAAGACCATCAATGTTACTTATAGAATCATATTCACTGTTAGATTTATTACTGGTAGCTCTGGTGCACAAGTAGTAGTTCACAGACTAGATTAGACACGCGTATTTTAGAGCATGGAAATTCTAGTAACCTCAGGGGGTACTGATCTAAGTTTTATATTCTTGTCTCAGAAATACATAGAACGCAAATCAGTGGGCGAACATTCAGATATCACTAGGGTTTCCTTCTAGGTAATAATATCTGGGTATATGGTTGATTACGAGAGTTAGTATCGCCTGTTAATTAATGAACACTGATACGCTTAGCACTTCCTAATTGAATGGTTATATGAATTATACTGGGGCAAAGAGATAGCCACTTCGTAGAAATATTAATTAGTGAATCTCTAAACAGCACTGTAATATGTAGTACTGATAAAGGGAATCTTGGGTAGTATCTGATGGGTCTGGTCCTGGTTATCTTGCGTCCATGATGTTGGGGGCTAACGACTGGTTCCGCGGCCGTCCAGGGGGTCCATATGTGTGAAGTTCTCAAATACGTGGGCAGGTCCTTCTATCCAAATCTGCCACGGAGTCTGCCGGCTCTGCAATCTCAACTCCGGAACAACACAAGGGCAGAGCTAGAGGTTAACTGCAGGGTAGTGACCACTGGTTGGTGTCTAGCTTTCAACTGATTTGACTGGGGGCGGGAGCTAGGTTTATAGGCTCGGTTCTGGACCCTGTAGACAGTAGGGATCTCGAGTCTTATGGACTTATTTGAGCTCTCAATAGATATGGGGACTAGGTAAGATGGTGATTACTGTTGTGGCACATGGCTATAGGAAGCCTTCATATTTTAATATAACTGAGCCTTAGTAATAGGTACTATTTTGGCTATACTGGAAGTATTTAGGGGAGAGAGACTGGATCTACTTTGCGAGGAGGATGGGGACAGCTGTGATAGGAGCGTCTCTCTTAGATTGTTGAATCTTCATTCTATGGTATAGCTGAGGTGCTAATTTAGTGATCAGAGTATGCAAGAAAGGTAAATGGTTTATTGTGAGTTAATAGAGGTTAGTAAAGGTGTTAGTCATGCATGGTTAGTTCATTGATAGGAAGAATTCCTGTGCTACCTGGCAATGACTCAGAAGTCAAAACAGGGGCCAGGTATACCTCCGCGGGGGTGGGGGTCTCCCTCCTCGGGTGGGCAAAAAGGGGGAGCTGGGCGCCCTCTCTCTGTGATAGTCGTCCGGCGGCTGTGGCTATGGGTGTTTGTAATAACCCTCTGTGTATGAGACAGATGTGGGTGTCTTTAATACCAAAACCAAAGGTGCCTTGGCTAGCTGGTTTTACTCGGCTGGTTGTTAATTGTAGGGTTTGCTGGATGTGGTGGAGACTGGGTTGCTAACTCTGCCACATTTATCTGGAAGTATGGCAATAGAAGTTATAGTTACTGGCGAGGCGGCTAGCCTCGCACCGACGACCATTGGGTGCAGGGTTGTGAATTGGTTGTAGAGAATAGATGGCATGCAAGGGGCTAGTAAAGTTCTAATGTTCTGGCCTACTAAGTGAAGGTAGGCTGGATAGAAGTATATATATAAAAGGTTGGAGAGCGTTAGCAACGGACAATTCAAGGATCTTCAAGAGGTATGAGAGAGAGGCTAGGTCGGACAAGAGTCGAGAAGCGCGGGTGTCTTAACCCGTGGAGCCCCGGCTAGTTTTGTAATGTTTGCGCACCAGAACCCGGCCAGTTTTCAAAAAATGGTTTTATTCCAGAAACAATAGCGAATGGGTTAGGAATGAAGGAAAAACCACGAAAAACCGCTCAAAAAGCTTAAAGAATGGTCCTACAGAGCCCCCGAAAACGTATTTTACAAGAGTAAAAAATTGAAGGCAATTATCCCAAAAAAACAGGTTATTGCGCGCTCGCGCGCACGCACGTGGACTTTGAGAGTTTTCAACCATCGGCACGGTTGCGTGGGATACGTACACAGTTCCCATACAAATCTGAGCCCCCTTGAGTGGCTACACCTGAGGTTACGGTCGGCGCAATTAGGGTGACGCGCCAGGCGCGTCTCTGGGGCTGTGCGTTACATACATCGCCGACGCGTCAGGCGCGTCGCTGGGGCTGTACGGGTTAATGAGAGGGGGGGAAGTTCAGGGGCTACAGGGAAATTTGCCCCTAAGGTCCCTGGGCGTGGGGGTGGCATTAGGCTACAATTGATATTGGAGTTTGAAAAGACAGTGAAAGTACGTTAGTCAAATGCTACCGGGGGATGCAAATACGGGGTGGTATATGAGTCTGGAAAAGATAGAATTATGTAGTCAGTACGAGGGGTTATGGATACTATTAGTTGGCCCTGGGAACTGCGTTTTCTATGAAATATATATATACCAAAAAAGCGGCAGTTCGTAGGGTTAATTAGTTTTTGTTTCGAGGTACTTATGACAGATACTGGTAACAAGGTTATCTATACAATCTCTGGTTGGGGTAAGAGGTGTATGACACGAAGCAAATTGGCGTAGTGTGGACTGTGGATACGAAGGAGGCAAGTGGAAGACGTATGACAATTGTGGAAAAGTAAATGGAAAAAGGTGAACACAATGGCGGATAAAGATACTTAACCTAAGGATTGAATACATAGATTTATGGGGCGATGGGTTTTCAGAAAGCTTAGTCTGGCAAGACAAGATGTTAGGGAATGTTAATATTAATACTTAAACTAAGGATTGCATACATCGATGAACGACGACATTATAGTCGTCGTCCTAATAAGGTGATGAAACCTGGTTGATCTGTACTTGGCACAATACGACACAAGGACAGTGCCGCTATGTCGTATCAATACTGGTGGCAGTTAATATTATAGAGACACTTAGTTACTAGAGGAACAATGCAAGGGGGCGACTGAGCACGGGTTACATATATCTATACTCGTCATGGGAAATGATATACAAGGTCTAGGGACAGGCGTGGGTGTTTTAACTTCTAAGATATATAACATCTACTTCTCGGATGTAAGAACATACATAGATATAATTATGGCTGTCTGATGTGTTGGCATTGGCTCAACGTCGGGACAGGGCATGGGTGTTTTTAATATGAATGTATATTCCTGTTCATCATCTTTGTAGTTAGGAGTGTAGGACACGAGGGGGTAGTGTACATGAGGTGTGGAAAAAAATGGTCAGTTTAGAAGGGGTATCTAGGTGCGGCCTGGAGCTGCTTAGCCCTGCAGGCTTGGGCCTGTCTGAATTGGCTGGCTCGGTCAGCTGGTCCTTTCGTTCTGTGGACCTTTCCTTTGGGTGTTTCTGTGTGGTGTTCGTTCGTGGCTTCTGTGGTGGGCTTCTCGTTCTGGGGCATTTTAGAAATAATAGTTAAAAGTTTGACATCTAATTAAAAAAGATTAAATAATTAGGAAATATTAAATAAACTTAAACCTTCAGGGAGCTGCTGTTGCTAAGGCGTTCTGCCCCTTGGAGCCGACATCCGAGAGAAACAAAGATAAAAGAAACAGTGATATAGTCAACCTCAACTGAAATGAGCTCCAAGGAGGTCAAGGTCGCCCTGTGCGGTGGTGCCACATTTTTACCAAAACAAACCTATTAGAAAACGGGAAACCAAGCAACGTTCTCTTCTATCACATTTAGAAGGGAAACTTGTAATAAATGTAAAAGACGTTTTTATGTCTGGAAGGGTTATTGGTATTCTTGTATAAAAGTTACAGAAACGAAATAATAGGTAGGCTATATTTGTATATACCTATTTACATTGTACAGCATCTCCCTTAATTGTCTGGCTATAAAGATGAGAGTAACTTTTGCGAATTTTTCCTTCCTTGGTGGTCGCGCTATGAATGAGGGTTAGTGACCGTCTGACCTGGATGATGTTGTTGTCGTAGTTTGAGGCCATTTAAAGCGTTGCCATTACTCGTATCCAGCTCTCTCTCTCTCTCTCTTTTGATGGGATTACATTGTGCTATATTGCATTTTGGAGATTATGTATGTATGTGTGTGTATCTGTAGGGGTGTGTGTGAGTGCGTGCGTATCCAACAGAACCGCATTGACATTACTTGGCAACGTCGCATATCCTCCCATTCCTTAAATCTATTTATAGCTGTCCCCAGAAAAATGGCAGCATGTTCTAAATAGCGTGCCATATGTTGTATAAATTCCTTCTATATATCCTTAAAATTATATGTTTCTTAACACCACATAACCTTTAAAAATTGTAATATAATATATATAGTCATAAAAGCTAAAATTAATTTGTTAATAGCCTGAAAAACTAACATTTGTTGTTAAAGCTTTGAATATTTGACAACATCGGTTACACCGCACAGGGCGAGGGACTCCACCTTGTAGCTCATTTCATAGTAGGATGACTATAGTGAAAACGAGCACGACACTGAAAATTACAAAACCTAGGAAAGAGCCGTTGTAAAGGCTTTGTCTTCCGACTACCAAGTACCAAGTACAACTGAAAACCTTTTATTTGAGGAACAAACAAATAAGGAAGAAGTGAAACGAATAATTCAAAAAATATGGACAAAGAAGCAAACAAAAGTACAGTACATTTCACAAAACTAGAAAAAACTAAAAACCCGAGCTCGATCACATGTATTTGCAACGCCAATAGCGAGGGCCGTTGTAAAGGTCATCTCCCTGAACTATCACCAACAGGGGCAGACCAGACTGAGAAACAGGAGTTGCTCTGCACGTGGATCTTGCTGAATACTTCTTATAAATAGTGTGTGAGGGCCTGAGGGGTTATATTTGAAAATTGAACATCACTGCGGTTGTCAACGTTTAATGATATGAAGTGTAATTTCATTCAAACGTAAGTGGTTTTCTTAGCCTATTGGGCTAGGCCTAGGCTACATTCTGATGATTGTTGACTGGTTAGCCTATAGGCCTAGGCCTAGGCAGCTAGGCTAGTCCATCCAGACTAGTCCATCCATTATAGGATAGTTTGGCCAAAAATCTTGAACACTAGACCTAGGCCTATCCTCTATTACTCAGAGTAGAGTAAGGTAGCCTTCAAGGAGACTACAGCAGGACTCTTCGGTTTAGGCCTAATGTTATTTTAATACCACAAATTTTGTTGATATATTTGAAGATAAATAATGAATCTATAGGCCCTATGCTCTAAAGATCATAAGAAAATTTGGGTTCAATGTTATTTTAATAGGCCTACCACGAATTTTGTTGATATATTTGAGGATAAATATTGAATCTATATGCTCTAAAGATCATAAGAAAATTTGTTTTAACCCTCGGCAAAACCTAATAAAAAAGTATGGTACTAAAATGTCTTTTTCGTAACAAGGTTGTCAATAAGGTACTTTCAGTCATCGATAGCTCTAAAGATCATATGAAAATGTGTTAAACCCTCGGAAAAACCTAATATAAAAGTATGGTAGCCTACTAAAATTTAATTTTCGTAACAAGGTTGTCAATACGGTACTTTCCCGTTATCAATGTACAATCAAGCTGAAGATTGCAGAGTAAACACACCGTAGACTTCATCGACTTTTCTTAGTATAACTAAATAGGCCTAAGTTGGTCACCAATTATTTTGCAATACAGTATTTGAAAACAAATATGGATTTTATATGCTCTAAACATAATATGAAAATGTGTTTTAAGCCTCGGCAAAACCTAATAAAAATATATGGTACTAAAAGGGAATTTTGTCGAAACATGGTTGTCAATACCTTCCTATAGACGGCACCGATTCGTACACACGCCATTTTCACCTGTGTCCCGAGGTCTGTCCACCAGATTTTTTAGTCCACTCCACCTGCCCATCTCTGTCGATAGGTTGGATTGTTTGGTTAGGTTAATATACTAGGTTTCAGAATTTCAGAAACAAGATTAGGTAACATTCAAGGAGACTACTGCAGGACTCTTCTTCTTCTTACCTCTGACCGGGTATAGGCTATCCTAGCGTTTACTAGCCAATACCCCTTTGAAAGGACATTAGCCTAACCTAACAACCTTACCTAACCTATCCTAGAATTATAGGTGGGGGGGAAAAACTAAATAAGATGGTCACCAATTTTCCCATGGATTTTTTTATTTTTCCCTGTTAGTTTTCATCAATGGAGAATGCTTGTGAATAGTTGAGTGAACACGTGGTCATTTGGAGTAAGGGGTCGGGCGCAAGTTGGACTAGATAATAGTCCATCAGGCGCCTGGCCCGAGGAGACGATTAATATGAAGGGTGTGCCTGGAAGTGTGGTGGGAGGGCTTGTGGCTTTGGCTCCGCTGCATGTCTGCCTGCCGAGATCGGAACCTCTCCGGGTGGTCAGGGGCCGGGGGAGTGCTGGAGCGACCTTGGTAACCCTGGTCTCTGGGTCTTCTCCTGGGTGACCTGGATGTGTGAGAGTTTGTGTTTTTTATCTGTGTTTATTTTTTGTTTTATGTTGTTTTTGTGTTTTCCCTGTTCTTGCTCTGTCTTGAGTCGGCTACCCCCAAAATGGGGATTGGGCCTGAGCATATAGATAGATAGATAGAGATAGTTTTCATCAATATATAGTGTTTGGAAATAATTGCAACCCTCGGCGAAACCGTTTTCTCCATTATACAACCATCTTAAGACACGCCGCCCGATAGTGGGGAGGGCTATGAAGTACAGGGAAAATGAGGGGTTAAATGCGTAAAATGGCGATTAAAACGTATTTTAGCAAAACTTGGCTCGGGTTTTAAGGTATTTTTAAAGCCTAAAACCCAATATTTCGAAAACCCGAGCCAAGTTTTGGCCAAAGCTGGCTCGGATTTTGAGAGTTTGTAGACAACAAAATGACAGTAACCTCATTTAGAAATTTGGCTCAGGTTTCCCGAAATTGCAAAGGCATAAAACCCGAATTTTGGAAAACCCGAGCCAAGTTTTGGCAAAACTTGGCTCGGATTTTGCGAATTTTAAGAGTAAACAAATTACAGTAACCTAATTTAGAATTTTGGCTCATGTTTCCCTAAATTGCAAACCCCAAAAAGCATAATTTTGGAAAACCCGAGCCAATTTTTGGCAAAACTTGGATCGTATTTTGAGAATCGAAAAAGACTAACTACATGTCGGAAATCGGCTCATGATTTCCCTAATTGCAAAGCCATATAACCAGATTTATCAAAAACGTAGCACTTATTTAAATCATAAATATCCAGTAACATAGACCTAGTACATTGGATACAAGCCTAAGCCCATAAATGTTTCCAAGCTACCAAGAGTCTATGATCACACAGTTGAGTTTATTTCCAAAATAATTAATAAGTGCTTCTCTGAAGGTAGCTTCCCACATTCTGAAAAGCATGCACTACTCCGACCTACTCTAAAGAAACCTGGACTTGATGTTGAGAACATGTTGAACTATCGTCCTGTCTCCAACCTGTCCTTCATATCAAAGATATTAGAGCGTGCAATACTTGACCAATTACAACCACTACTTCAGCAGAATGAAACTATCCCAATTTTTCAGTCTGCTTACCGACAGCATCATTCAACTGAAACAGCATTGATTAGAGTACATAATGATCTAGTTGAGAACATTTGCAATGGTGTGGCCTCACTATTGGTCTTGCTTGATCTCTCTGCGGCCTTTGACACAGTGGATCACGAGTTGTTATTGAGTGATCTTTATGATTGTGGTGTGCGTGACTCCGCTCTCTTGCTTCTTGGGTCGTACTTGTCAGGTAGATCCCAGAGTGTGATGGTAAATCAAGTGGTCTCGGACTCGACACCCCTGCAGTATGGTGTTCCGCAGGGATCAGTTTTAGGTCCTATCCTATTTATAATTTATATTAGCAGTTTGTCTCTTCTGCTTCGTGCACATAATGTCACCTTTCACTTTTATGCAGATGACACCCAGATTTATGTGAGAATCACAAATATAGTTGATATACGGAGTAGGATGGAATTGTTGATGTCTGATATCAAGAAGTGGATGAGAGCGAGAAAACTTAAACTAAATGATGGTAAAACTGATATTCTCATCATCCGAGGAAATAGAAGAGCTGATGATATAGTGGGTGCCCTCTCCATCAATGTGGGTGGATCTCAGCTGCGACCGGCCAACTCTGTTCGAAATCTGGGTGTATATGTGAACTCCCGATTAGATTTCAAAGAGCATGTAAACCAGATAGTTAAAAGTTGTTACTTGCACATCAGAAATCTCTATTTGGTGAAGCCGTTTTTAACCAGACGTTGCCTCCTGACGTTGGTTCACTCATTGGTCTTCTCTCGTGTTGATTATTGCAATGCCCTGTTGGTGGGTCTTCCAAATTATATTTTGAAGAAAGTTCAGTCTGTTCTTAACAGGGCCGCAAGACTAATTTTGGTGTTCTACCTAGAACTCCTACTACATCTCTTCACATAGAACTGCACTGGCTGCCAGTAAGAGCAAGAATAGAATTTAAGTTGTGTTTGGTGACTTTTAAGGTTCTCAAATTTGGTGAGCCTAGGTACCTTGCGGAGCTTCTCAGGCGCCCACCGGCACACCATGGTGTAGTTGTGCGTCATGACAATGACCCTTTTCGTCTTGATGAACCAAGGGCTTTCCAGCAGTCTTCTTTCTTTGAGAGGTCATTCTCCTACATGGCTCCGAGGTTGTATAACAGGTTGCCGCTGTCCATGAGACAACTGAGTTCTGTTGAATGCTTCAAGAGACAACTTAAGACTTTTCTCTTTGAGAGAAGCTATGATCTTGAGAGAGGTGTCATGACAGATGGCTATAGAGTTTAGGCTATTTTGCCACTGCTAGTGATTGTTAAATGTGTGTTGTATATAAGCCTTCTTTTGATGCATTGATTTTTGTTCTTTTTTCTTTCTCTTTTCGAGCGCTAGTGAATTCTTCGGAAAAATTGGCGCTTATGAGAAATAAGTAGCATGCTTATTATTATTATTATTATTATTAATCCACACCTAACACCTACAATGTGTCCGTAGTACCTAGTAGGCCTACGTGGGATACAACATGGCGGTTGGGCCGGCGCCCATTTAGTAGCCTACCGGTATTCGGCCGTATCTGTAAATACGAATGCGAGGAACTTTGAACGAATTCCTGATCGAGCGGATGCACAATCTAACCTAACCTAACCTAACCTAACTTAACTTAACTTAACCTAACCTAAATGCGCCTCCGCTCGAAAATGAATTCGCTCGAAGTGTCCAGATACCGTAAATACTACCGCAACTACGAATCTTGTTTCTCAAACCTAGTTTATTAACCTAACCAAACAACCCAACCTATCGACAGAGATGGGCAGGTGGAGTGGACTAAAAAGCTGGTGGACAGATCTCGGGAGACAGGTGAAAATAGCGTGTGTACGAATCGGTGCCGTCTATAGGAAGGTATTGACAACCATGTTTCGACAAAATTCCATTTTAGTACTATATATTTTTATTAGGTTTTGCCGAGGCTTAAAACACATTTTCATATTATGTTTAGAGCATATAAAATCCATATGTGTGTTCAAATATTGCAAAATAATTGGTGACCAACTTATTTAGTTATACTGGTGGGGGCTGCCGCCCCCACACCCCCGCTTTGACTTAGATTTTTGGTGTATTTGTCTGTGAAGTGGGTATTTTTCAATTTGTTGATAACGAAAATCCTCCATGCGGACTATATGGAGAAAAATATGACGAATCTATTGGTGCCTATTTTCCCTAATAAATTGTTTCTCATAACATAAGAACATAAGAAAGTGAGAGTCTGCAGAAAGCCGATTGGCCTAAGCAAGGCAGATCCCTGTCCCACACAACCCCAATTCATTACAAAGCCCAATTATAGGCTTCACACTCTAATACCCTGAGGATCATCTTACCAAAACGGTTAGAGATTAACGCAGGATTATGGAGGTCTGCAGAGCGCTGATTGGCCCAACCCGGCTGATCCCCCTTCACACCCAACCCTTCTCGTCCATATGCTTATCAAATTTTATCTTAAAGCTCCCTACAGTTTTAGATCCCACTATAGCACTTGGTAGTCCATTCCACCCGTCTACAACTCTGTTACCAAACCAATACTTGCCTATATCTTTTCTGAAACGAAATTTATCTAATTTGAAACCATTGGTACGAGTTCTTTCGCTATCACTGAGCTTTAGTACATTTGCCATGTCCCCTTTGTTAATCCCACTAACCCACTTGAACACCTCTATCATATCCCCTCTAACTCTGCGTCTCTCTAACGAATGTAAACCTAATTTCTTCAACCTTTCTTCATACGAAAGATTTCTAATATTATGGATCATTTTTGTCATTCTACGCTGTACTCTCTCCAATGAATCTATGTCCATTCTGTAATAAGGACACCAAAATTGGACAGCATAATCCATATGGGGTCTCACTAATGACAAGTAAAGTTTTAAGATAACATCAGCAGTTCTGTTACTCACACTCCTAGAGATGAACCCGAGAATCCTGTTTGCCTTATTACGAACGCTTATACACTGTTTTCTAGGCTTCAAATCATTGCTAACAAACACACCTAGATCTTTCTCGCAGTCTGAATTTTCTAATTCTAAATTAGCTAGTTTATATTTAACATTTGTTTGCATCTTCCCTATCTTTAATTCCTTGCATTTGTCAATGTTAAACTTCATCTGCCAATTTACTGACCATTCATGTAAGGTATCTAGATCCCTTTGGAGGCACTCTATATCGCTATCTGAATCAATTGATCTCCCTATTTTAGTATCGTCTGTGAATTTACTTATCCTACTAGTTATACCTAAATCTAGGTCATTTATGTATATAAGAAACAACAGGGGACCTAATACCGATCCCTGGGGGACACCACTTTTGACTGCTCCCCATTCTGACTTGGTACCATTTATGCTGACTCTCTGCTTCCTACCAATTAGCCATGACCTAATCCATCCTAACAACGCCCCACCTATTCCATGTGCCTCAACCTTTCTCATCAATCTCTCATGAGGGACTCTGTCGAAAGCTTTACTGAAATCTAAATATATAATATCATATGACTTGTCATTATCTACTGCTTCATATACCTCTGAGAAAAAACTAAGCAAATTAGTAAGGCAAGACCGTCCCTGAGTGAATCCATGCTGAGAAGAATTGATTAAGTTAAATGTTTCTAAGTGGTTTCTCATTTTCCTAGCAATAATTGACTCTAGTAGTTTTCCTATGATTGAAGTGAGACTAATGGGACGGTAATTGGATGCTATTGATTTATCACCTTTTTTGAAGATCGGAACTACATTTGCAAGCTTCCAAGCTTCTGGAACTATACCTGTTTCTAATGACTTGTTAAATAGAAATGTTAATGGATAACTTAACTCATCTCTGCATTCTTTTAATACTCTAGCATATACCTCATCAGGACCAGGCGATTTATGAGGTTTCAGTCTGTCAATTTCCTTAACCACATCATTTCTACTTATAGTAACCGTACTTAACCTATTTTCTATACTATCGCTGTATACCTTACGGACTTCTGGAAACTGTGCCAAATTTTCATTAGTGAAAACGGAAAGAAATTGACTATTTAATGTACTGCACATTTCTAAATCACTTTCTGTCAATTTTCCTATCGAAGTTTTAAGGGGACCAATTACATCTCTAACCTTGGATTTATATAGTTGGTAAAAAGCTTTAGGATTATTTTTTGAATCATTGGCAACCTTAATTTCATAATTTCTTTTTTCTTTACTAATATCCTTTTTTACCTGTCGTGATAGATTCTGATAGTAAGCAAGTAGGTGAATTTCGCCTTTTTTAATTTTTCTATATATTCCTCTCTTTTTTCCTAGAATATCTAATAGTCTATTATTCATCAATTTGGGTTGGTTCTGTGTTGATCTAAATTTTCTTTTGGGGATATATTTATTTTGCGCATTGAATACTGACTTGATAAAATTATCGTATGTATCTACCAAGTTTGACGTCTCCTCCTGACTTAAGATGACAGGTGCCTGAGAAAGGATACACTCATTTGGACACCTGGATCGACTTAATTTTTTGACCATAGGGTCCGCTAACAGGGCTTCTCTTAACCCACCATAATTGGCTTTTCTGAAGTCAGGTATTAATGTTGTATTCTCTCTGATATTACCTTTCCATTGTATATTAAAATACACAGAATTGTGATCACTATTTCCAAGGTGGTCCCCGATTTCTACACTATTTATCATATGTTCATTGTTACTGAAAACTAAATCGAGAATATTATCACCTCTAGTCGGCGTATCTATGAATTGAGATAAAAAACTATCTTGTACTACCTCAATAAACTCCTTTGAATCAGAGTCGCCTATTTGTTGCTGCCAATCTATATTAGGGAAATTAAAATCCCCCATAATGCACACGTTGCTAAGCCTTGATGCTATTTTACTTTCCTCCCATAATGATGTTCCGTCATTTCTACTCATATTTGGCGGTCTATACATAACTCCAATAACTAAAGTCTCACTACCTTCGTTAACTTCTACCCAAACACTTTCATTTTCATTATTTACTCTAATACCTGATTTAGTACAGCTTTTTAATGAACTCCTGACAAACACTGCTATACCGCCACCCCTCTTACTTGTTCGGTCATATTTAAACAAACTATATCCTGGTATATCAAACTCTGCTAAAAAATGCCTGGTTTCTGTATTAATCCATGTTTCAGTTAGCGCTATTATGTCTATATTTTCTTTGCTAACCAGTGCTCTAAGTTCGTTCATTTTGTTACATAAACTCCTGCAATTTGTATAATAAACACTCAAACTATTACTTGTATTTGCAACTATTTTTCTATTGTTTTTAACTAATTTATTTTTACCTGTTGAACTACTGGACCTAGACGGAAAATCTACGCTATCAGAATGTTCGTTATTACTATCAATTTGATGTGGCTGGGATTCTATTTTACTTACACACCTATGGTTTATTAACCAAACCCCGCAACAAACTTGTCAACATTTGTTGCACTACTGTCCTTGAATATTATCCAAGATTCGTAGTTGCGGTAGTATTTACGGTATCTGGACACTTCGAGCGAATTCATATTCGAGCGGAGGCGCATTTAGGTTAGGTTAGGTTGGATTGGATTGTGCATCCGCTCGATCAGGAATTCGCTCGAAGTGACTCGCATTCGTATTTACAGATACGGCCGAATACCGGTAGGCTACTAAATGGGCGCCGGCCCAACCGCCATGTTTTATCCCACGTAGGCCTACTAGGTACTACGGACACATTGTAGGCGTTAGGTGTGGATTAGGCTTGTATCCAATGTACTAGGTCATGTTACTGGATATTTATGATTTAAATCAGTGATAGTTTTTGATAAATCTGGTTATATGGCTTTGCAATTAGGGAAATCATGAGCCGATTTCTGACATTTAGTTAGTCTTTTTCGATTCTCAAAATACGATCCAAGTTTTGCCAAAAATTGGCTCGGGTTTTCCAAAATTATGCTTTTTGGGGTTTACAATTTAGGGAAACATGAGCCAAAATTCTAAATTAGGTTACTGTAATTTGTTTACTCTTAAAAGTCGAAAAATCCGAGCCAAGTTTTGCCAAAACTTGGCTCGGGTTTTCCAAAATTCGGGTTTTATGCCTTTGCAATTTCGGGAAACCTGAGCCAAATTTCTAAATGAGGTTACTGTCATTTTGTTGTCTACAAACTCTCAAAATCCGAGCCAGCTTTGGCCAAAACTTGGCTCGGGTTTTCGAAATATTGGGTTTTAGGCCTTAGAAATACCTTAAAACCCGAGCCAAGTTTTGCTAAAATACGTTTTAATCGCCGTTTTACGCATTTAACCCCTCATTTTCCCTGTACTTCATAGCCCTCCCCACTATCGGGCGGTGTGTCTTAAGATCGTTGTATAATGGGGAAAACGGTTTCGCCGAGGGTTGCAATTATTTCCAAACACTATATATTGATGAAAACTAACAGGGAAAAATACAAAAATCCATGGGAAAATTGGTGACCATCTTATTTAGTTTTTCCCTTTTCTTTCACCTTCGTAGGTAAAACGCCGATAAAAGTACCGTCGGTCAATTAAAGAACCGATTTTCATTTGCACATTACGCATGTAAAAACTTTTTGTATATAACTTTCATTGGTATATTCATAAAGAGCACACTAAGCTATTCATAAGTCACTTAAAACACTAAAATCGGCTTACGGTAGCCATGTAATAACATGGTGAACCTTCGTGAAAGTGGCACGAAACGGCGAATTTATTGGTGGATGGTGGAAAGTTCTGGATTTACCGGATGTATGTACCACCTATAACATTGGTAATTTAATTCATATCTTTCTTATACCCCTACATATGATTCAGAAAGCCTTCAGCTTTGCATATATATGCATATTTTTTACCTAGGTCACATAATAATACTGTACTTTATTCGAATACTTACCAAAGTCGATGTTAGGCCATCAGAATTGTCTCAATATTATCCTATTTTCACCAATTTAAGCAGCTCCTCGTTGTCATACACAATGTTCATTTATTCACAATTGTAAATCATGTGTGGAAATGCTGATACTAAAGCTACATTCTCCATATTAGCCTGAAATATGACGAGAAACCGAAAATCCGCCATTTTGCTTCACTGAAAGAGTAAGACTGGCCTCTTAGTTCTTAATCCATTACACTATTCTTCAATTATATACGAAAACTACATAAAAGCATTTCAATAAATAAATTTAACACATATTTATTACACAATTCGCGATTTATAGCCATTATTTGCAAGGTAATTACAAAAAAATACCATTAGACATCGTAGTTCGGAAAATGGCTTTGGCTTCAACTTGATACACTTATGGTGACCATATCTTACTTTGAAATATATAGAATATAACATATAAGCGGTAGATTTATGCGATAAAGGTAGCATCAGGCCACCCAAAACAATGGTACATTTATTGACCGACCGCAAAAATTACGTACGTTTTTATAAAAATCTGTTTGTTGCCACATGGTACATTTCATACCTCAAGAATTCGACCACACTGAGCCAAAACCTTACCAGTCTTGTCCTGGCAGCCATTTTGCATGCAGGTGATCTAGTTTTGTGAATATGAAGAAAGTTTTAGACCTTGTCTGCACCGTGAATCGGCGAATCTTGCTCTGCCTCGCAGATATATTCACTTAACCTAACAAGTGCGCATGGGGGTAATTAGACACCTCTCCCTGTGCGCATGTATTTGAGGTGTTTCCGTCACTAAAATATTCATTTTACCATAAATAGCATTAATACTTATCCATACGCGCCTATTATGGGTTGATTATAAAGGTATTAACCTGAAACAACAATAAAACGAGTGAAAAACAGCGTTTGGATGGTCAAAATCGGAGATATAGCCCGCGAGTTGTATAATGTATGGGTGAGGCAAGCTGCTTTCTCGCCAATTTCCCCCAAGGCCACTGAGACACAGTCGATCGATACTCTCTCTCTCTCTCTTGCACTCGCTTGCAATCAGTGATGACAACACCCTGCTTGCAACTCGCTAATGTTAGCACGAAAATATACCTCAGAATAAGGGAATAACAGGGAAAATAGGTGATAACTGAAGGAGAGGAGGAAAGTGGGGAAGGAGGGGAGGTAGAGGACTGAGATTTTGCATGGCTCAGGGGCCATTTTTTTTTTTTTTTTTTTCGATGTCAAAAGTTGATTTTTTGTTTTCTCTGACTCTTAACCCGTATAGCCCCAGCGACGCGTCTGATGCGTCGGCGATGTATGTAACGCACAGCCCCAGAGACGCGCCTGGCGCGTCACCCTAATTGCGCCGACCGTAACCTCAGGTGTAGCCACTCAAGAGGGCTCAGATTTGTATGGGAACTGTGTACGTATCCCACACAACCGTGCCGATGGTTGAAAACTCTCAAAGTCCACGTGCGCGCGAGCGCGCAATAACCTGTTTTTTTGGGCTAATTGCCTCCAATTTTTTACTCTTGTAAAACCCGTTTTCGGGGGCTCTGTAGGACCATTTTTTGAGCGGTTTTTCATGGTTTTTCCTTCATTCCTAACCCATTCGCTATTGTTTCTGGAATAAAACCATTTTTTGAAAACCGGCCGGGTTCTGGTGCGCAAACATTACAAAACTAGCCGGGGCTCCACGGGTTAGAGTCTTCCCGCAGTCCGCCGGGGGAACTCTTAAGAGTCTCCCTGCAGTTCCTGGGTTAATACCTTGTAGGACCTATGGAAATGCTTAAATATGATATATTTTACCTTTAAAGTGACAATTGATAGTGTGTGCTTCCAGCTGTTTTGTGTAAACAAACCGATGAAGGAAAAAAGGAAGTAGGGTATATTCCTGCGAAACGGCATGCATTATATCTCAAGAACTGGGCAGTGTTATAGCATATTTGTTGTTTGTACATATATATGTATTATGTATGTTGCTTCGTAGTATACTATAAATGGAAAATATACTTGGTAAATGAATAATTAGAGGGCATCTGTGGACTCACTTTTACAATTTCCCAGCTCAGCTGGTGGGCGACGAGTGGAGGTGAGTCGAGTTGTATACTGATATTCTATTGGTCAATAAACTGGGTGTGACGTCACGAGCGATGATGGTATATGAATGGTTGTTGTGGGAGTACGTCACTGTCTAGACGGTGACGTCACAAATTCTCGCAACATTTTAACGGGTGTAGAAATACACGTCAGTCCATATAATGAGCCTCTTTTGTTTCTCAATCCCTCTACGACGTCACATTGATTCATTTATTATCCTTGGTGTTTATAATCTCTCGGATTCGGGCCAGTCGGCCATATTTGAAATGGTGGAACTGTTGTTCAATGAATAGTGAAGTATTTTTGCTTGATGAAAACACCTACAACATCTTCTATTTAACGGGATTACCAACGGAGCTTCCAGCGGCATTGTGTTAATTTGGCTGCAGACCATCATTGTCCAGTACACCAAGGGTAAGGGTTTTATACCGTCGTTATTTGGGTCCAAGCCTAGGGAATCTTTAATGAATATCCTGAATACAGACTTATTTCCTTCACTTACCTCGTCAATAATAACCCATATAGGTGGAGAGGCCCTGAATTATATCAAAGAAAAAGTGATGTTGAAACATTATCTGCAATTTAGCCATGTTGATTAACTCTTAACCCACTTAACCCCTTCAGACTCATATGACGCAGAGGTTGGCAGATTAGCAATAAGAAATAGAGTTCTCTCACTCTTATAATTACCTCTTTTGGCGACCGTCAATCTTTTATGAATTAAATACCAAACCAGCGGGGTGTGGGGGCGGCAGCCCCCACCTAATATACTAGGTTAGGTTAGGTAATGTTGTTAGGTTACGCTAATATTACCCCTTATTTTATTTCGTCTTTTACCCCTCAATTTCCCTGCCTCCCCACTATCGGGGGCCGTATCTTAAGATCGTAATTGTTTAATCGAAGTCCTCTTTTTCTAGTTATTAAAAAGTATTCTATGGTGTATTATATGATATATAGAAGCAATAGAACTGTTCAAATTACCTGGGAAGTGTATATTAAACAAAATACAAAACTTTGAATAATGAGGTAAGAGATAGGCTATGTGTTGTTTATAACTTTTCAACTGAAGACCAGCGGGGGTCTGGGGGCAGCAGCCCCCAGGATGCCCAGGTTACCTTAGGTTAGGTTAATGACCAGCTATGTAAATACAGTAGTGAACATTTGGTTCAGTCTGTGCTCAAAAATCCATTTTCTTTAGGAGGAGGCCATACAATAAACAATTACCGTGATGTTGAAACATTATCTGCAATTTAGCCATGTTGATTAACTCTTAGCCCACTTAACCCCTTCAGACTCAAATGACGCAGAGGTTGGCAGATTAGCAATAAGAAATAGAGTTCTCTCACTCTTATAATTAACCCTTTTGCCGACCGTCAATCTTTTATGAATTAGGCTAAATACCAAACCAGCGGGGGGGTGGGGGCAGCAGCCCCCACCTAATATACTAGGTTAGGTTAGGTAAGGTTGTTAGGTTACGCTAATATTACCCCTTATTTTTGTCTTTTACCCCTCAATTTCCTTGTACTTCATAGCCATCCCCACTATCGGGGGCCGTATCTTAAGATTGTTGGATAATGGGGACAACTTTTTTTCCGGAGATTCTAATTAATGACAACCACTGTATAATGATGAAAACTAGCTAAAAAAAACCCAAAAAACTCACGAAATAAAAGTTGGCCAGGTTCCTGGATATGTTCCTTAATTTGCATGAACAAATTGTACTAGGCTTATAGAAACCTAATAAATCATATAAATAACAAATCCACAAAAATACAATCATTGAAAATAGCTGTGGTCCATCTCCTTAACCCTTGTTAGAGAATACAACATTAATACCTGACTTCAGAAAAGCCAATTATGGTGGGTTAAGAGAAGCCCTGTTAGTGGACCCTATGGTCAAAAAATTAAGTCGATCCAGGTGTCCAAATGAGTGTATCCTTTCTCAGGCACCTGTCATCTTAAGTCAGGAGGAGACGTCAAACTTGGTAGATACATAAGATAATTTTATCAAGTCAGTATTCAATGCGCAAAATAAATATATCCCCAAAAGAAAATTTAGATCAACACAGAACCAACCCAAATGGATGAATAATAGACTATTAGATCTTCTAGGAAAAAAGAGAGGAATATATAGAAAAATTAAAAAAGGCGAAATTCACCTACTTGCTTACTATCAGAATCTATCACGACAGGTAAAAAAGGATATTAGTAAAGAAAAAAGAAATTATGAAATTAAGGTTGCCAATGATTCAAAAAATAATCCTAAAGCTTTTACCAACTATATAAATCCAAGGTTAGAGATGTAATTGGTCCCCTTAAAACTTCGATAGGAAAATTGACAGAAAGTGATTTAGAAATGTGCAGTACATTAAATAGTCAATTTCTTTCCGTTTTCACTAATGAAAATTTGGCACAGTTTCCAGAAGTCCGTAAGGTATACAGCGATAGTATAGAAAATAGGTTAAGTACGGTTACTATAAGTAGAAATGATGTGGTTAAGGAAATTGACAGACTGAAACCTCATAAATCGCCTGGTCCTGATGAGGTATATGCTAGAGTATTAAAAGAATGCAGAGATGAGTTAAGTTATCCATTAACATTTCTATTTAACAAGTCATTAGAAACAGGTATAGTTCCAGAAGCTTGGAAGCTTGCAAATGTAGTTCCGATCTTCAAAAAAGGTGATAAATCAATAGCATCCAATTACCGTCCCATTAGTCTCACTTCAATCATAGGAAAACTACTAGAGTCAATTATTGCTAGGAAAATGAGAAACCACTTAGAAACATTTAACTTAATCAATTCTTCTCAGCATGGATTCACTCAGGGACGGTCTTGCCTTACTAATTTGCTTAGTTTTTTCTCAGAGGTATATGAAGCAGTAGATAATGACAAGTCATATGATATTATATATTTAGATTTCAGTAAAGCTTTCGACAGAGTCCCTCATGAGAGATTGATGAGAAAGGTTGAGGCACATGGAATAGGTGGGGCGTTGTTAGGATGGATTAGGTCATGGCTAATTGGTAGGAAGCAGAGAGTCAGCATAAATGGTACCAAGTCAGAATGGGGAGCAGTCAAAAGTGGTGTCCCCCAGGGATCGGTATTAGGTCCCCTGTTGTTTCTTATATACATAAATGACCTAGATTTAGGTATAACTAGTAGGATAAGTAAATTCGCAGACGATACTAAAATAGAGAGATCAATTGATTCAGATAGCGATATAGAGTGCCTCCAAAGGGATCTAGATACCTTACATGAATGGTCAGTAAATTGGCAGATGAAGTTTAACATTGACAAATGCAAGGTATTAAAGATAGGGAAGATGCAAACAAATGTTAAATATAAACTAGCTAATTTAGAATTAGAAAATTCAGACTGCGAGAAAGATCTAGGTGTGTTTGTTAGCAATGATTTGAAGCCTAGAAAACAGTGTATAAGCGTTCGTAATAAGGCAAACAGGATTCTCGGGTTCATCTCTAGGAGTGTGAGTAACAGAACTGCTGATGTTATCTTAAAACTTTACTTGTCATTAGTGAGACCCCATATGGATTATGCTGTCCAATTTTGGTGTCCTTATTACAGAATGGACATAGATTCATTGGAGAGAGTACAGCGTAGAATGACAAAAATGATCCATAATATTAGAAATCTTTCGTATGAAGAAAGGTTGAAGAAATTAGGTTTACATTCGTTAGAGAGACGCAGAGTTAGAGGGGATATGATAGAGGTGTTCAAGTGGGTTAGTGGGATTAACAAAGGGGACATGGCAAATGTACTAAAGCTCAGTGATAGCGAAAGAACTCGTACCAATGGTTTCAAATTAGATAAATTTCGTTTCAGAAAAGATATAGGCAAGTATTGGTTTGGTAACAGAGTTGTAGACGGGTGGAATGGACTACCAAGTGCTATAGTGGGATCTAAAACTGTAGGGAGCTTTAAGATAAAATTTGATAAGCATATGGACGAGAAGGGTTGGGTGTGAAGGGGGATCAGCCGGGTTGGGCCAATCAGCGCTCTGCAGACCTCCATAATCCTGCGTTAATCTCTAACCGTTTTGGTAAGATGATCCTCAGGGTATTAGAGTGTGAAGCCTATAATTGGGCTTTGTAATGAATTGGGGTTGTGTGGGACAGGGATCTGCCTTGCTTAGGCCAATCGGCTTTCTGCAGACTCCCATTTTCTTATGTTCTTATGTTCTTGTCTAGCGGGGTGTTTTGGGCTCATTTGGGCATATTCAGGCCCTCCTGCATGATAAATCAAGCATCTGCATGAAAAACAAAATATTTAGCAAACAACTAGGCACTAAAAGCTTCAAAATGAGACCAGAACGAGCTACGTAGCACTCGTGGTTCTCTTGCAGTGGTGCCACAAACATGGAAGTTTAGCATATATCGGTATATTTTTCCCAGCTATGCTCACTACTGACTACACTGCCAGCCTCTCGAGAACACAGGGAACATGAGTTAATGGGCGGCGGTAAGCCCTGGGAGTCGGCTGTCTGGCCCGCTGCTCTCCCGGCCATTTGCACTCGATTTTAACCCTTTAAAAGCCTTAATAATGCTCCTAACTTGCTGCAAATTGGTGCACGACTTAAGTCGAGCGCCGCTCTTTAAGGGTTAATATTGACCGAAAAAAACGCCCATTCTAATAAATCTCAGAGCTCTTTCGGACAGTCACAGTTTACAAACGGCTTCTTTATGCAGTGTAATCAATATTTACCCCCTGCTGGCAACATAGATGACGATTTCAATAATTCATGGGGGGTTGAGGGGGGGAAAAGCCCCCCCTCAACCCATCGTGTATCCAACATTGGCATTATAACTAAGACCATGAATAGGGCCTACACTCATTTCTCAAAATCTGGAGGAAAAAACATAACAAATAAGGGTGCGAGCCTATTCCCTATAATTACCAATATATCACTTCATCTTGGGACGATACCACTCTCGCAAATTAACCTAACCGTTCACGAGGCAAATACGGGGGTGGGGGATACTAATTAGTATTGATAAATAGAAACGGTTTGAATATCAAGACGCAAATTACACAGTGCACTAATGACATTATAATACACGTTGTGTGAAACATATACACCGCTGATGTTAAATTAACCGGGTGTAAGATTAAGCGGGTGTAATGACGACATGTTGGCCGAGGGCTGGAATGACGTCATCGCTGAGGCCCGCCTTGGCTGATGACGTCACGATAATCAACAACCAATCACAAGCAAGGATAGACAACGTCTTGGCTTGGTTAATCAAGATGGCTATATTCTAGTTAATCTCTGTGTTTCAACCCCTCTCTTTCCCTGATATATTTCATACCCTCCCCAGCTATCGGGGTTTAGTATTGTTGATGTAAGTGAAGAAAATAACTAAGAGATATGAGGATATAAATAAGGATCCTTAGTTAATGGGCAAACAAAATACGGTGACTACCGCTACATAGGATCTTACCGGAAGTAGGCCTATAAACCCCGGCTGAAGTTGGAGGTTCGCAATTGTGGTAGGTGAGACCGGAGTACTTTTATCGGCGTTTTACCCCTAGCCTAATCGACAGCCAATTTTTAATTGTTTTTATTAAGGGATTAGTACTCAACCAGCGGGGGTGTGTGGGGCGGCAGCCCCCACCCATAATACTGTACTAGGTTAGGTTAGGCTAATGTCTTTTCAAATAACTATAGAGGGGCTGTCTCAACATCGATCGATAGGCCTAATGGGGAAAATAAGTTTTCCCGAGATTTATAATTAATAACAAACACTATAATGATGTAAATGACCAATTTTGTTTATAAAAAACACTCGGAAAATTTGTGGTATTAAAATAAAATAAATCCGATTCTTCTTCTTACCTCTGACCAGGTAGCCTATAGGGTATCCTAGTGTTTACTAGCCTAGGCCTATACCCCTTTGAAAGGACATTAGCCTAACCTAACAACCTTACCTAACCTATCCTATCCTATCCTAGTAGGGTAAGGTGGGATGAATCCGCCGCGAAACGTGTTTTTTTAATAACAGCATCCAACTGAATCAGAATTCAGAATTTTTTGTTTACATAACTTTAACATTCTCGCTTTCCTGCACACGCTCATATAATTTTTATTTGAAAAAACAAAACATTAAGGTTTGTAATGGGTGGCGAAAACCGTTACTCGCGCGGCGGATTCACCCGGCCCGGCGGGGTGAATCCGCCGCGGTTATATATTATTCTTACAGTTTCTTACAGTAGATCCTCTGGAAAAAGGCAAACTATGCCTGTGTATCCAGCTCAGTACCGGTACTTGCACTGCTGCGGTCGTTCACGGTGTTGGCGGCGGCGGTAGCAGACGCAACATTTTTACTATTCTGTATTTTTGTTTTATAATCAAACTTCAAATCTTGTCTTCCCCATGCTTTATCAAGATTACTTTCAAACTCCCTTATTGATTCGGAATCGACTACATACTGGGGCAGTGCGTTCCACTCATTTACCACTCTATCACAAAATGAGTTCTTTGCCTTCTCAAGCCTATTTCTTTCTTTGTAAATTTTCTTAGAGTGTCCTCTCGTTCTTGTTCCCTCCCGCATCAAGAAGATACCTTCACACACATCCTCATCGTACTTTCCTGACACTATCTTAAAAGTCTCTTATCATATCCCCTCTCTTTCTCCTATATGCCAGTGTCCTCAACCTCTGCTCATAGCCCGCGTTCTTCAACGTTGGTACCAGCTTGCTAGCTCTCCTCTGCACTTTCTCCACTGCTTCTATATCCTTTACCATATATGGAGCCCACACCTGGTTCGCATATTCCAGGTGCGGCCTAACCAGCGCTGTATAGAGATTCCTGAAGATTTCTTCGTTAAGTGACACAAATGTCCTCCTTATCAGCCCTACAATTCTATTGGCTTTGTTTATCTTTTCCGCTAAATGTTCTGAGAAATTTAACTTATTGTCTTATCACTACTCCTATATCCTTTTCTGCACTCACTTCCTCCATCGCTTCATACATACTGTATCCTACCTTGTCTATCTTGCTGGTCCCAATCCGCATGTACTTGCATTTTTTTGGATGAAAAGGCATTAACCAATGCTCAGACCATCCCTTCATGCCCTCCACATCTCCTATCTTCCTTACTCCTCACTCTTCTATACAGTTTAGTGTCATCCGCATACAGGTATACCTCACTTCCATTAGTTATAACTTCAGGCAAGTCGTTGATAAATATAACGAACAGCAGTGGTCCCAACACAGATCCCTGAGGTACCCCACTTGTAATTTCTCTCCACCCCGAGCCTATTCCATTCACCAGTACCCTCTGTCTCCGATCTTTCAGGAAGGCTTCTATCCATTTCACACATTTCTCCCCTATATTATAGCTTTAGATTTAATCCTGCCACGGCAATTTTACCCCCAATTAATTAACAATTAAGATGTGTTATTATTAGATTGATATAATCCAAGTATTTTGGTATAATTATATATTATATATTTATATAATTATAGAATTTAGAAAATTATATAATTATATATATTTATGCCTGAAAAGATTTTATTTTTTTTTTTTTTTAGTTTCCACTTAGAAATCACAGACAACCATCTTGTAACGAAAAAAAAGTGTATTGGGAG
Source organism: Paralithodes platypus (assembly GCA_032716605.1). Taxonomy (NCBI): domain Eukaryota; kingdom Metazoa; phylum Arthropoda; class Malacostraca; order Decapoda; family Lithodidae; genus Paralithodes; species Paralithodes platypus. The sequence continues at coordinate 21,607,599 of CM064521.1, forward strand.
ATGTAAAGTCGCCGCCACGAAAAATGTTCAAGACCGGTTACATATTTTTCAGTTTGAAATATTATGGAAAATATTGTTCTTCGTTAAATAAATGACAACTACACATTTTTGTGTTCTATCATCATCTACACATAATATAAACATACCTAGAATCAATTCCATACGTATTTGGATTTATGACGAATTGTTTTAGACAAGTATCTTACGTCCGCGGCGATTCCACACCCCTCCCCCCCGGCGGATTCACCCCACCTTACCCTATTATCATATTAGGCTTAGGCTATGGGTGGGAGCTACCGCCCCCACACCCCCGCTATTTGACATCTTTGACAGATTTTTGGTGTATTTTTCCGTGAAATCAGGTTTTTTCAAGTGTCGATAACGAAATTCCTCCATGCGGACTAGGCTAGGCCTATAATGAGAAAAATATGGCAAGCCTAGGGTGTCACTAAAGTATGAAAAGTAACGAAATGTAGCAAAATGTAACCACAATTAGCCTACTGTACTAAAACAATATTGGATATCTTTCCTAATTAGACCTCCATAAAAATCATCTAAAGGTGCAGGGTCGTCTCCATAAAAATCATCTAAAGGTGCAGGGTCATCTCCATTAAAATTGTCTGACTGTGCAGGGTCGTCTACATAAAAATGCAAGTTTCTCATATATTTTGGAATAAAACTAAGGATTACAAATATATTGACAGCCTACTTTCATATTAGCCTATGAAGTCGACTTTGTAGTGGTAGTGGTGGTGGCTGCTCGCTTCCGCTTGACCTGACCTGGCTTCTTCCCCTTAGCAGCTGCAGTTGGGATATGTAGGGCCCCATCTTGGGATGAAGAGAGTGGAGTGGCAATATTTAGATGCTTCTGAAAACGATCCTTGTCTTTGGTCGTCGGTTTTGTTTGTCCAGGCTGCAGGGGTAACATTAAATTTATCAAATCCGGTAACTAGTTGGTAGTCGCCACGTCCAATGAAAGCCCGTTCGACATCTGTGTAGTGTCCTTCCACAATGGAATACTGTATATGGAGTTAATCAAGGTTGGAATGGACTCGGACCTCCAGTCTACTTTCATTTTAGCAACATGGTTCAAGCTCTCACAATTATTGTTTGTCCACCCTGCTGGGACTTCAGGCCTAGTTAATATGGTTTTGATGTTTTCTTGAAGTATTGGTAGCAGTTGAGTTTGAAAGTAGTTATTGAAAGAAGGGCTGTGTTGAAGAATGAGTGATATTGCAATGTCTCGTTTTTCATCAAATATTGGTTGAGATGATGACCTCGTCATTCCACATGGCCCAAACACAGCTTGTACCAGGATGCCGCGGGTTCTGGTTGTGGCTCCGATTTTATCCCGGAGATGAGATATCATATTATTTTTCAAATGCCATTCACACGAGATCATGTTTGAATTGTGAAACACGAATCTAGCTGCCTTTCTTATAGCTTTCTCTTCGTCTGAACCGATTACTGGTTGTGATGATGTTCCGATAAGCTTCATGGCTAAAATGTTGAAGAATGTGCCATATGTTTCCCAGTCTGAATTCCCATGGAGAAGAATAGGGCCAAAGAAAAGAGGATGTGTGTCAGTATCATTTCTAAGTAAGGCGAGGTGTTTGAAGACAGTTGCTGTGACATGCAGTTGCCCAAGATTAAAAGTTTTATCAATGCCAAGGACGGTTCCCTTACCGACAGGAGCAGAACAGCAAAAGCGTCGGATATCTTGCATCTGATCATCTGTATATAGCACAATACAGGGCACATTCCTTTGGTCGTGGTAGATGTGTTGAATAAAAGGATGGTTGTGCATAATGCTATGTATGTAAATGATATTGTCTGCCAGATTGTTACCACCGCTGCCATGTAGTCCTTCTTCCTTCTTCCTCTTTTGTTGGTCATGGAAGACCTTATTCTGTACTTGGCGGAGATCTTTGGGCCGATCAACATCCACAGGATTTCGTTTCATCTTTTCGTAAATTTCTCGGGGCACAGTGGTACTAGACTCTTTATTGATGGCCTCGAAAACAGTTGGTTGTGTTCGACTGTATGGCTTCTTCTTCGAACATTTGGCATTTCCATGTAGCTGGGGCCCTGGAAAACTTCCTATATATTCTACACATGCTAATGTAGTTTCCACCTCCATAGATTCTAACCGTGTAACTCTGCGTTTGTAATGACCATCACACTTTAGACTATTATAGTTTCTATGCACCTTCAGCACATCCTTCTCCTCTGGCTGTGGGGTGAGAGGCACAAAATCATTCTTCCCTTGTACCTGCTTTTCAGTGCAGTATATGCCATTGCGTTTTACTACAATCAGCCATCCCGAGCCATTTCTAAGAAATCTTGTCTATGGTGATGGGCTGGCCTTCCAAGCACCACAATCATCAACAAAAATCACTCTTAACTTTAGTTGCACGACGTTGAACATTACGAGAGTTGTCAACAATGAAGAAGACGTTTTCCTTAGCACCTTCGGGGATTGACGGCAAGGGGCTAGAGTCATAGTTGGTTAGGAGTGTAATCAATTCACCTACGGGAAGAAACCTACCACCTGTAAGTTGTTGGTCTCCTACAGCTGCATCTACATCCGCCTCTTCATAAGAACTATCTGCAGTTACAGGCTCGTTATCTTCAGCGTCTAAAGGTGGAGGGTCCTCTCCATAAAAAACATCTAAATGTGCAGGGTCGTCTCCATTAAAATTGTCTGACAGTGCAGGGTCGTCTCCATAAAAATCGTCTAAAGGTGCAGGGTCGTCTATAAAAATCATCTAAAGGTATATAAATATACTGAAGATAAATTATACTGATGATAAACTGATAATTAGCAATAAATTTCACAAAAAAATTGAGGTAACGTTGCAAGAGCATTGCAACGTCCCAAAGCTGCTCGTCGGTGCAGCTTTTTCTTTAGCAATATAAGGGGACTTCACTCTAACATCAATTCTGTACACCAATTTCTTCAAGCAGAATCCCCTACTCTCCTTTTTTTGACAGAGACTCAAGTAACATCCACATCTGACACGTCTAGATTTAATTTTCCAGGGTATCAACTGCTCCAAAATTTCAGACCTAAAGGAGGTGTATGTTGCTTCGCAAAATCTGAAATTGCCCTGGAGGAGGTTACTAGTTTCAATTGTCCCTATTTTGATTATTCTATATACAAATTAATTTCTGCTGGTAAATTTAAATACATATGTTGCATCTACCGTTCCCCAAATACTCCTCCAGAGCAAAGTCTTTTTGATTCTCTGTCCTCACAACTCAGTGTCCTCAACTTAAATGCTTCTTCTGAAATCACTGTGTTGGGTGATTTTAATGTCCATAATGTTGAATGGCTCACTCATTCAGCCAGGACTGATGATGCTGGTCTTGAATGTGAGCTATTTGCAGACTCATTTAATCTCACTCAACTAGTCAACCAACCCACCCGTGTACCAGATAATCCTAATCATAATTCCCACCTACTGGACTTATTTTTAACAACCAATTCAGAAAATTATGATGTTACAGTGAGGTCCCCGCTTGGATCTTCTGATCACTGTCTGATACAGGCCACCTGTCTATCACCTACCACACCTTCCCACTCTGAACCTGTTTTGGTGACTAAATGGCATTACGATAGGGCAGACTGGGAGGGTCTTCAAGGTTTCTTTATTGATATTCCCTGGACCTCTTTCTTTTCTAATGATGCACACTCCACCTTGAGCCACATACAAGATTTTGTAAAAATTGGAATGGAAACTTTTATTCCTCATCAAAAGTACAGTAAAAGATCTAATTCACCTAAATGGTTTGACCATAATTGTGCTAGAGTAACTGAACAAAAAGCAATAGCCTACAATGCATACACAAGATCAAAAACACATGAAGCCTTTAATTACTTTAGAAACATCAGAAATCATGCCAAAACTGTATTAAACCTAACTAAATCAAACTTTCTCCACAAGCAGGCAAATAAACTTCTAAATAATCCAAATGATAACAAAATATTTTGGTCTACTCTTAACTCATTTAAATCCAACTTCACTACTGCTTCATCCATTCCACCATTAAAATCTCCGACTGGCAATCTTGTAAGTGACCCACGAGGTAAAGCTAACCTTCTTGCGGATATTTTCTCCACCAACTCAACCTTAGATGAAATAAATCAAGATGTCCCTGTACTTAATTTTAATTCGCCTGAAATTCCCTCACTTAAGATCCACACCAGACATGTCAAAACTATTTTGCAGAATCTCTCGGTAGATAAGGCTCCTGGTCCAGATGAAATTCCTCCAATAGTACTTAAGAATTGCTCCTTGGTGCTCGCTCCTGTATTGGCAAAAAATTTCCGTCTGTGTACTCATACCTCATGCTTCCCAGTACCCTGGAAAGAAGCAAACATCCATCCAGTTCCTAAAAAAGGTGCCTCTTCAGATCCATCAAACTACAGACCAATAGCTATAACTTCCACTCTTGGTAAAGTCTTTGAAATTATATTAAATAATCACATAATTAAGCATCTTGAGAATAATAAATTAATCAGTGATAGGCAATATGGTTTTAGACGATGTCGATCAACTGCAGACATGCTTTGCCTTCTTACGCATCAAATCAACCAAGCTACAGACCAACATGGTGAAACACATACAATAGCACTGGATATATCAAAGGCATTTGATGGAGTCTGGCATCAATCCTTATTGTCGAAGATGTCACACTACGGCCTTGCATCATTAGTTCCACTAATTTCTTCTTATCTTCATAACAGAAAAATACGTGTAATGGTAGATGGCCTTTATTCTCAATTTCACTCAATAAATGCTGGTGTTCCCCAGGGATCAGTTTTGGCCCCAATTCTGTTCCTCATTCATATCAATGATCTCATATCTACCACTCATAATCCAATACATTCCTACGCAGATGACTCAACACTCCACAGTTCCTTCACATTTACCAATTCTTTCACCCAACCCGATCTTATAAATTCAAAAATAAACACTGCAATTTCTCTGAACCAGGACCTTTCTAGAATTAATGGATGGGGACAAAAGAATCTAGTTTCCTTTAATGCACAGAAAACCAAGTACATTCAATTTTCTAACCGACAGAATCTCACTGACTCCCATATATTTTTTAATTATGTAAATATTCCCACTTCCCCTAGTATTGACATTCTCGGTGTAACATTAACTACTAACTTGAGCTGGACACATTATGTTAGAAGCATTGCTAAGAATGCCTCTAAAAAACTGGGACTCCTGTACAGAGTTCGAGAATTCTTCACTGACGAGCAGTTGGCCGTGATATATAAAAGTCATGTGCGTTCTCAGATGGATTACTGTTCACCTCTGTGGGGTGGAAGTGGAGTGGTTGCATTGAGGCAGTTGGACAAAATTCAAAATAAAGCTATTAGATTAATCAATAACCCTGCAATCACACAGGACCTTCCTACATTATCCATACGAAGAAACGTTGCATCCCTTGCATTATTCTACAGATATTTTCACAGCAATTGTTCCGAGGAACTTGCTTCAATTGTGCCGCCTCTCCACATCTTTCCCCGTAGAACTAGGGCAGCTGAGAGCGCCCATGAATTTACACTTTCTCCTCCACAATGCAGAACTTCTGCTTATCAGAATTCATTTATCCCCAGAGCTACTACTCTTTGGAATTCACTTCCCTCGAATTGCTTTCCACAAACTTACAATCTACAAATGTTTAAATCCAGTTGTTACAAACATTTTATGAATGGAGGATGCCTTTAGGCACATGGACCTTTTTGTTTTATCTGTGTTTTTCCTTCCTCCGTTCATTGTCTCTTTAAAAAAAAAAAAAAAAAAAAAAAGAATAATCAAGATGGCAAGATAGCAATTTACTGTCAGCTGGAAATATAGGCTACAGTTACTTATAGTAACCTACACACGATAACTATATTTACCGGTGTATCCACTTGTTACACGGTGAGCAAAGTATCGTATCTTTCCTACACGCACAGCCACAAGTCCCACAGGGATACTTTGCCTTCTTCCTTGGTGGCATGTTGACAGAGAAATGAGCATTCTATGCATTCTAAAATATTAAACAGCCAGAAGTGCAATGAATCGAAATGAAGCTCAATTAAAATATATTTTTCTATGTTTGTGTGATCACAATATTTCTTTATATTTAGTAGGCTATAGAGTTTTAAATACCATGAATGCCATTTATAGTGTTCTATTTCTATTTAGAACACCATTTTACGCTACCGGTACTTTTCGTTACACATTTCGCTTGCGAGGTTCATTATTGGAGCTCAATTGTACCAGTCCAAGATTGTCCTCTAAAGATGGATTGCTTGTTTAAGTTGTTTGGAAGTTCCCGAAGTTCCCGCCCTAAATTCGTACGTCTGTTTCGTTACATTTTGCTACATTTCGCTACTTTTCGTTACATTTCGCTACTTTAGTGACACCGCGAGTCTATTGGTCCCTATTTTCCCTAATAAATTGTTTCTAATAAGGCGGATGTAGCATAGTGTCCTTGAAGATTATCATAATTTATTAGGGAAAATAGGGACCAATAGACTCCATATTTTTCTCATTAGGCCTATAGTCCGCATGGAGGAATTTCGATAATAGTCAAGGACACTACATCCGCCTTATTAGAAACAATTTATTAGGGAAAATAACGACCAATAGAATTGCCATATTTTTCTCATTATAGTCCGCATGGAGGATTTTCATTATCGATAACTTGAAAAAACCCAATTTCAAAGAAAAATACACAAAAAATCTGTCAAAGATGTCAAATAGCGGGGGTGTGGGGGCGGCAGCCCCCACCCATAATACTAGGATAGGTTAGGTAAGGTTGTTAGGTTAGGCTAATGTCCTTTCAAAGGGGTATAGGCTAGTAAACACTAGGATAGCCTATACCTGGTCAGAGGTAAGAAGAAGAAGAAGAGTCCTGAGGTAGTCTCCTTGAATGTTACCGGAATTTCGTTATCGACACTTGAAAAACCCGATTTAGACCTACACCGAAAAATAGGTCTTTCAAAGCATTGCGCACAATGAATCCTTCAATTTGACTCCTTCTTCTTCTTGTTTTGAATGATGGGGTGGGTGCGATTCACCCAATAAATGGCGTGAGCGTTAGGCCTACTCACAAAAACGAAATAGGCCTATAGGCTAGGCAACCTGTTTTTGCCCCCTTACTGATCTACATATAGCTATGAGGATGACAGTAAATCAAGGGGGGGCAACGCCAACGCCCCCCCCCTCAAGTTCCTCAACCCATCGTGTATCCAATGTAGCCTACCCCACAATATCCCTTACCTACTGTAAAAGCACGATTCACCCAATAAATGACGCAATTTGACGATGTATCTTCAGATTGATAGATAATGGGTAAGTTTATGCAAATCCTCCACTCAAACCATGCAAAACAACTATGAAACACTATAGGCCTATTCCTTTGAAGGAAAAACAAAAAAACATGGTAAATAGCCTAGGCCTAAGGCCGATGTAGCCTAGGTAACAAATTTCGGTCAATATACAGGAGACGCAACAATATAGGTAGCAAATTTCGGTAAAATTCTAGATCCGGTTTCACAGCGAATTTAGCGTTTTGTGTTTTTCTCAGTTTTCTTTAATAGCCTATACAGTGTTGTTTTATACTAAGGACTGGCGGAAATTAGTATTTACCCATTATCCAACAATCTAACCCTTTCACGCACATATGACGCAGAGGTTGCCAGATTAGCAATAAGAAATAGAGTTCTCTCACTCTTATAATTACCTCTCCAAAATTAGTTTTCTGCCCACAGCTAACTCAAAGACAACTGCAGAGGTTGAAGTAACTAAACTAAAGGTTTCTAAATACCCCTGATGGTAACAAAGGCTTTAAAGTATCCCCAATAGGCTCATAATTGCGTCATATGTCGGAGAGGGCTAAAAACACGGCCCCCCTAGTGGGGAGGGCTATGAAGTTCAGGGAAATTGCAGGGTAAAAGACGAAAATAAGGGGTAATATTAGCCTAACCTAACAACCTTACCTAACCTAACCTAGTATGTTAGGTGGGGGCTGCCGCCCTCACACCCCCGTTGGTTTGGTATTAAAATAATAAAAGATTGATGGTCGCCGAAAAAAAAAGTCGATGAAGTCTACGGTATTTAGCCTACTCCGCAATCTTCAGCTTTCGCTGTGGATAACAGGAGGTAAATATTAACTTTTTCACAGTAATTATTGGGAGGTTTGACGTACCTCCCAACCTACCAAATAGGAAAACCTACTATTTGGTAGTAGTCTTGGAAAATCCAACGTCAAGGCTATTAACCTCTGAAGTGCGCATGGGGGTAATTGGAAACGTCCCCCTGTGCTGACGTATTTGAGGTGTTTCCGTCACTAAAATATTCATTGTGCCATTAATAGCATTAATACTTATCCATATGCGCCTATTATGGGTTGATTATAAAGGTATTAACCTGAAACAACAATAAAACGAGTGAAAACAGCGTTTGGATGGTCAAAATCGGAGATATAGCCCGCGAGTTGTATAATGTATGGGTGAGGCAATCTGCTTTCCCGCCAATTTCCCCCAAGGCCACTGAGACACAGTCGATCGATACTCTCTCTCTCTCTCTCTTGCACTCGCTTGCTATCAGTGATGACCACACCCTCCAATCGGATTTCTAATGTTAGCACGAAAATATACCTCAGAATAAGGGAATAACAGGGAAAATAGGTGATAACTGAAGGAGAGGAGGAAAGTGGGGAAGGAGGGGAGGTAGAGGACTGAGATTTTGCATGGCCCAGGGGCCCAAAAAAAATAAAAAATAAAAAAACATTTTTTTTTCGATGTCAAAAGTTGATTTTTTTTTTCTCTGACTCTTAAGAGTCTCCCCGCAGTGCGCCGGGGGAACTCTTAAGAGTCTCCCCGCAGCTCCCGGGTTAACCTAATTGCAATGACGACTTGTCTATTTTGACTGCTATGTCGTCATTCCAACTGCGGTTAAAAAGAAAACGTCTAGAGTCTACTCCTTATCTTGCTCTAGGAGACGTTGTACATTAACCAAAACTACCACCGAAGGTGAAAAAAGTATAGAAGAGAAGAAAAAGGGGTTTACCTTAGTTACCGCTCAAGGCCCATCCCGTGTTCCGTCATGCGCCGATCCCTGTCGAACGTGCGCATGAGCGACCCTCTCTTGTTATCACATCTCACGTCAGCAGAAGAACGCGGATGGGCAGGGGTCCGGCGTGAGGGAGGGTATTATGTACGTTGGATTTTCCAAGACTACTACCAAATAGTAGGTTTTCCTATTTGGTAGGTTGGGAGGTACGTCAAACCTCCCAATTTGTTAGTAGTCTTGGCAAATCCAACGTCAAGGCTGCATAACAAATAGGAGGAGGACATCCAAGCCCAACCTACCAAAAAAACCAATGCATAAGACAAAATTATGAATGACAAAGAAACACAATTTAAACAAGAGAGTTTAATAAAAGAGTGAAAAACTGAGGAGTAGCTAAAAAGAGCAGTTTTAACACGTGCCCGTCATTCATAGTAATGCAAAACCATAGACTTGTCTTAAACCAAAAAGTACTGTACACAAAATCCCTTTTCTTCCAAAATGAACAAAAACACTGATCACAAAAACAAAACACAATTATCAATGAGGCAAAAACACTTATGTACTGTATACATATAACATAACCCCAAACTTGTAATCCAGTGTTGCAAACCCGTACTTCCCTCCCCCCCTTTTCGAAATAGAACAAAGGAAAAGAAAAAGTGACGAGGGGGGAAGACCAGGCAACTTCGCGAGAGCCCTAGGAAACACGACTCCCGAGAGCTATCACAGGCCGAGGGGGTCTAACAATGGACATGGAGAGGTAGGAGGAGACGAAGGTATGGACAGAAGACCACAAACCCGCCGAGGCGACGTCAGGCAACGAACGAGTCTGCAGGAACCGTAAGGAGGCAGCAAAGGATCGCACATCGTGCGCAGAACCCCGACAAGCAGGGTTACTGACACGAATGACCCGACAAATGTGGCGTCCTATCTGTACCTTCGAGAGCCTCCTACCAGTCCGAGGAGACACCCACACAGCAGTACCCGAAGTCGGAGCCACAGACTCAACATAGGAGTGCAAGGCCTGCACCGGGCACAACACATGGTGAGTATGCCCACGCTTTAAAGCCTGGATGGTGAAAGGCTTGAAAACGTGGGTCTCTCTCTCATTCTTGGCAACAAAATGAGGGGAGGGGGCTAACGTGACGACATTCAAGGACGGGGAGAATCGCATGCATTCCTGGGACCGCGACATGGCAGCTAGTTCAGACACCCTATCCCCAGTGGCCAGAGCGACAAGGAAGAGTGTACGCTCGAGCAACTGAACCGGTGTAGTGTCCCGTGTATATGTGTGTGAAGCCAGAAGGTCCAGAGCACGCCCCAGATCCCACTGAGGAGGGATCTGGCGCGGAGGCGGTCGCTCCCTGAAGGCAGCCTTCATGAAGGAATCCAGCTCCTTCGGTGGAACGACCAGCCCAGTGACGGACTCAAAGACCTCCCGGATGGCAGACAAGTGGTTACGTATAGTGTTGACTTGAGAGCGACGTGTACGGAAGAGGTGAAACAAGTAGTGTAGGACGAGGGAAGGAGAGCTAACAGTCTGGTGAGTGTCCTGTATCCACCTAGTAAAAGACCTCCAGTGGGACTCGTAAGTCCCCCAAGTCGAAGACGTCCATGAACGCTTCAGGAAGTCAGTCAGGTCCCGTCCGTGGACTGGGAGCCACCGTGCCTCACGAACATCCACGATGCGAAGGCCAACGAGGTCCGCAGGTCGCCAACCTGGCTCAAGTGGAAGTTTGAGAGAGGGAGAGGGACCGGACTCGGGCACCACCGCTTCAACTGGGAGTACCAAGCCTGGGCTGGCCACAGAGGCGCTATTAGCCAGACTCTGCCGCGGTACAGCCGCAGCCGCGCGAGGACTTTGCACATCAACAGTGCGTCTGGTGGCGGAAATATGTATATCGACTGCCACCTGTTCCAGTCTTCCATGAAAGCGTCCGGACCCCCCTCCGGAGTGCGAGTCCGGAGGGACAGGTACTGAGGCAACTTGCGCGTCTCCTTCGATGCGAACAAGTCGACCTCCGGAACACCCCAGGAAGCTGCGAGGTCGTCGAATACAGTCTGTTTCATTGCCCATTCTACAAGAACGCCCCGTCCTCGCGACAGGGCGTCCGCCCACAGGTTGGCAGTCCCGGGCAGGTAGGAGGCGTGCAGGGAGATGTTGTGTCGGTTCGCGAGGAAGAACAACTTCTCTGAGATCCCCAACAGAGTCAAAGACCTGGAGGACCCCTGCTTTTGGATACATTGGACAGCTGTCTGATTGTCCATCCTGAAGGCCACCGACTTTCCCCGAAGGGCCAGCGCGTGGTCCCTCAGGAAGAACAAGGGAACCAACAGTTCGAGGGCATTGATGTGTAGGTGTGTGTGTCCCACCCATCTGCCGTGATGTTGATGTCCCAGGTTGGATTGGTAACCCCACCCAACCTCGCTCGACGCATCTGTATCTACCCAGATCGTCGGCGGGGGGGCGGTCCAGGGCACAGCCGCAGAGAGCGTGCCCCGAGCAACCCAGTGTCCTAAGTGTCTGTGAATGGTACGCGGGATCGGCATGAGCCGATCCATAGGGGCCAACGGAAACACCTTGTTGCCCATGAGTATTAGGCGGCGCAGCCTGAGCCTCCCTAAGGGAATGGTCAGAGCGGCCCAATTCAGCGAACCCACTAACGAGTCCCAGATCCTCCTCGTGAGGGAGACCGAGTGCAACACGGCGAAGACCTTCCTGCGAAGTTTCACCGCGTTTGGCTGACTCTGGGTCACTGTAGCGTTGGTCAGATCCCATTCGAGACCTACCCACGTCACGACACGCGACGGGGTCAGGCGCGACTTGGGAATATTGATTTTGAACCCTAACTGTGTGATGTGTTGAACTACTGTGAGGGTGTCGCGGACGCACTGTTCTAGGGTGTCTGAAACTATCAACCAGTCGTCCAAGTAAAACAGGATCTGGAGGCCGCCCCTGAGGAGAGGATCCAGAGCCTGCTTTACCAGTTTCGAGAAGATCCGCGGCGCGATGTTGAGACCGAAGGGAAGTCTGTCGAACATGAACACACGATCGGAAGTCTGAACGGCCAAGAATCGCTGGAAACGAGGATGGATCGGAACGTGCCAATACGCATCCTTGAGGTCCAGCGACACTACCCACGACAGAGGTCGCAGGGCCAGTCGTACCTGGTGCACCGTCAGCATCCGAAACCGTGTGTTCACGATGTGCCCGTTGAGGGCCGACAGATCCACCACCGGTCGCATCGCGTCGCAGTCCTTCTTCGGTACCAGAAAAACACGGGAGAGGAAAACCGGTAGACCGGCTTTCACCTCCTTGACGATTCCCTGCTCGTGCATGGATGTAATCACGTCGGCCACCTCCGAAGAGACAGGCCGGCTTCGTTGACAAGAGCTGAGTGGGGGTTTGGACTTCCATCTCCAGGTTAGACCCCTCCGTGCAATCTTCCGCCCCCACGTCCCTCGTGGCCACCGAAGGGCGCAAGGGCGAAAATAACCTGTGGGAGCCCCCGAGATGAGGTGAGCGACCCTTTCTGCGAGGCGAGAAAGGAGAACAAGGAGGAGACCGACCTGGAGAACCTACACATTTTTTGACGTGGAGGGTCCCCCGGTACGGTCCCTGCGGTCATAAGAGCCACGTTGACCACCCCTACCCCCCCCACCTCGCCGAAAAGGGCGGGTCACCCCATCCCCTGTCCGTCGTGCGGCCGGAAGTGGAAGGCTGGCCAGCCCCTTCTCGGCGGGGATGAAAGGGAGCAGGAGCAGAAGTGCGAGGCGGAACCGACGCTCTGGCCGGCAACTTCCCTTTCCTGCGCCCTTTCTTGGCGGCAGCAGTGGCGGCAGCACCCCGAAGGGGACCGGCAGAAGGACGGGACTGCGAAGACCCTGGTCGCGACACAGCGCGTCTTTGCGTGTCGTAAGCAGGGTCCGCTGACAGAGAAGCGTAGCGTTCCCAAGCATCCTGCGCAAAAAGCCCCGATGTATATAGCTCAGAGTATAACAGACCCTGACGAATATCCAAAGGGGCTCTCCGGCAGAACGAGGACCTTACCGTCTGGCGTTGTCGAGTTGCCTCGCACAAAACCGCCTTCAGCTCGGGAACCAAAGACACCGCGAGCTGAAGGTGGATCCGCCGAACGTGGTCCAAACCCTCGCGAAGATCGCCAGGTGCAGTCGCCTCGATAAGTCGCAGGTGGTGAACAGACGTCTGGAGGGAACCTAGAAGACAAGACAATAAGTTCGCCACCCTCTGCCGCAAGGTAAAATCCCTGTCGACAGAGGACTTATCTGGGTGGGAGAAGAACGGGTTAGCAATAGCACAAATTTCAAGTTTGGGAGCGCTAATCCAGGACCAGAACTTGCCATCCAATCCGCCGACAGATACCAGAGGAGGCAAAAGCAGTGACAACTCTGGGGGAGGGACTGAAATAGATCTGTCGACGGAACGGTTGGCAAAGTCTAAGGCCTCAGCAAACCAGGCCTCCAATGGGAGAGGGTTATCGAGCACGACGGCTAAGCCAGGCTTACCGTCGTCGCACAAACCCGTCCCATAGGAGGACAGTCCCGTTAACACAGCCAGGGACTGAACATCCTGAAGGATGTCCTGGCGGCTGAAGTCTGACCAGAGCTTAGTTCGAGGAGCAGACGGGGGCTTGGGCTTCACCGAAAAGTACTGAAGGTCAGTCCTTGTCGGGTACGCCCGCACCTCCACGTCGGCCACCTGACCATCCACCCTGATCGCCCTGAACTGCATCTTATCATTTATTTGGACCGACCAGTCCAAAGGTAGGGCCCTCTCACCTGACGGGAAGTCGGTAGCACGCTCCGGGTGGGAGGCCCGCACCCCCTTCCAAACAGCCAAGGAGCCATAGAGGAGCGGCATAGTCCGCGATGGGACCTTGGCCTTTTGGATGGGGGGCAAGCGCGGACCCTGCCCTAGCAGACGGAGGACCCCCGCATGTGAGACAGTAGGGGCAACCACCTGAGCCAGGGCAGGAGCAGTACTAGCCGACGACCGGGCAGGCGGAGAAGCAGGGCGAGAAGGAATGTGGTCCACCGCAGAGGGGAGGGGGACCAAAGCAGGGGCAGGTTGGGTGAGGCGCTGAGGTTGTGTCACCGCCAAGAAGCGCGATAAGAGGGATTCTTGCATCGCCTCCAAGCGCGCGTCGAAGTGTGACACAACCCACCCCTGCATAGCCGAAAATCGATCCGAGAGAGGCGACCCCCCCGAAGATAGTTCGGCCCGCAGGGGCGAGCGTGAGCGAGAGCGAGACCCATGACACGAAACAGCAGCGTCGCGGCTCAAAGAAGGCGAGCGACGACGGCCGTGACGGTCCTGAGGGTCTCGTTCCCGATCACTAACGCCCGAGGGGGAAACATCACCTTCCCCCTCTTCCAGCGACACGTCAGCCCCCGAGAAAGGGGACCCCGAAACCTCGCTATACTCTACCGAGTCAAGCGGCGGGGTACCCTCACGGGGAGCCGGCAAGCGAAGATCAGGAATAGAAGAAGGAAGAGGAGCAGGATGACGGGAGGGGGAAGGCTGGCCGGGTGAAAGGAGGTCAGAAGGAGCCGCGGGGGGAAACAGAGCAAGGATCCCCGGGGCTGAGAGAACAGGGCGGCCCGACACCGAGGCGGAGGAGGGAGGAACCTCCACCTTGGGACGAGACCTAGAAGGAAGAAGAGGCACCGAAGCAGGAGAAGTAGGAGGAGAAGCAACTACATCCTGGCGGACCCTCCTGGACAGAGTAGAAGGAGGGAGCAGAGGGCCAGCTACAGCATGAACATCCGCGCGCGTAGAGGACAAATGAAGAGGACGTCTTTTGTGCAGGGGAAGCGAGCGGAAGGTAGTAGAGCCCCTATCCGGAGAGGCCAGGGGAGGGCGTACAGGGGCAGAGACGCTAACCCCGGCCTCAGGGCGAGAACCATGACGAGGGCGAACGGCGGAGTCAAGGTGAGCAGGAGGACGAGGAGGGGCAGTAGAGGACGAGCGACGAGGAGAGCGAGAGCGTGGACGGAGCTGGGGATCCACCCGACGATGCGACGACCGACCACGGGACCCAGGGAGGAGGGCCCGAGCAGGGAGAGGGCCAGGTAAACGGCCCCCAGACGGGTCAGGGATGCCCAGGGCGACGCGGATCCGGTCGTCAACAAAGGCCGGGGAACGGTGGCCCACAGTCCTGATGTGGTGGGAGACCACCGCCCACACAGACTGAAGGGATGCAGAGGCCACTGCCGCGTCAGAGGAACCAGGGTGATGGTCCACCACATCCACCAGGTCCATACACGGGCCACACAAAGCCGGGAGGTAGGCCGTAGAGGACACACATTGCGAATGCCGTAAGCAGGACCTGTGGCAGTCCAAGCACGGGGAGCCACAGCCCTGGCGAAAGCAAGGCATCCCACCTGCAATGGAAGAACACACACCATAAGCAGCACGTTGACGGAGTAAGTGAAGATAATGTCCAATAAAAACCAGGGAATGAGCATGGGTAAACAGGAACACACATGCAAACTGGAAGTCGTACTCACTCTAAACCGGGAGCACCGATGGAGGTGAGGAGGGCGGGTGAGGCGGAAGAGCACAAGCTGAACCTGCAAAGATGGAGAAAGTGTTAACCACCACTCAACACCTCACATGCAGGGTCCATAACACCAGGCAAGTGCATACACCAATATAGTACCAGGCAACAAGATGACACAAAAAAGGGTCACCGGGAAAGCCAACTATAACCGCAAATTTGCGGGCCAATGGAGGCATAACCGTACCGACACAACCCCCCCGCCTCACCGCGAGACCCCCCAGCGATCTCCGCAAATTTGCGGGGAGCCGAATCGTCCGTGGACCGAATCGAGCACTCCGCAAATTTGCGGGACCGGCCGAGATGGTCCGGCGCCGAAAAAGCGAGAGGAGCGTCTAGGGAATACCAACACAGGCCCAGAAAAAAGCGTCAACTCCTTATGACTCCAAGCGACGATGGCCATCAAGCTGAGCAGTGTCTTCCTTGATAATATCCTGACTCAACCGGTCAAGGGAGAGGCAAGGAAGACACACCAGGGGAGAGGAGGCACATCCCCCAGGAACCACCCCACCCACAGAGATAGAGCAAAGCCCATGAGGAGAAGCGGCAGGAAGGGTGGTGCGGCACAAACAGGGGCCCCCGTAGGGTACCCCAGGATTGGGCAAAAGGGAATGAAAGGATGGAGGTGAAAACAGTAAGGGAACACAAAAACCAGTAAATGAAACTGGCGAGAAAAAGGGTGGCCTAGCCGTGAGTAGAGAATGTGTCAGGGGCGAAAAACCCTGTGGTGTGAGGGAGAGGCCCCCGTGGGGTACCCCTGGATATCACGAACCACCAAGCGCCCAGGCCCTTGAGACACAGTGAAGGCTCATAAGGGGGGACTCGGGAATAACGCTAATAATGCGGCCGACACAAACCCTACAAACAGCACCGCCACCACGAAATCTCAGATTGTGAACCAACTGTACACCTAGGCTATGAAAATATGAAAACTCATATTCATGCATAGCAATTCCTGAATGAGAAACAAGCTAGGCTAAAATAAGCTAAACTATGCCCAGACTAACAGGAAAAAAGAATATGAAAAGAGAAAGGAATGAAATACACATACGAGGAACGCCAGGCGCCCCCGTACCTTCGGTAGCTATTTCCACACGCGTCTCCATTAAACACACTGAGGAGCCCATTTACGTGTGTCCTAGATCACGTAACATCTGTCTAACAAAAAGAAGGCCAGAAAAGCCGAAACGAACCTAAAACAGGGTGAATTGAAGGAGCACAACAAAAGCGGACTCAACAATGGCGACGCGTGAAAAAATGATAACAAGAGAGGGTCGCTCATGCGCACGTTCGACAGGGATCGGCGCATGACGGAACACGGGATGGGCCTTGAGCGGTAACTAAGGTAAACCCCTTTTTCTTCTCTTCTATACTTTTTTCACCTTCGGTGGTAGTTTTGGTTAATGTACAACGTCTCCTAGAGCAAGATAAGGAGTAGACTCTAGACGTTTTCTTTTTAACCGCGGTTGGAATGACGACATAGCAGTCAAAATAGACAAGTCGTCATTGCAATTAGGTTAATAGCCTTGACGTTGGATTTGCCAAGACTACTAACAAATAGTTCCATTTGCGCCGCTACTGACCGATATAGTAATGAAGTATGGTTACACTTACACTTTGTTTCACTTTGTTACACTTTGTAGTATTCCGTCCGTTAGCGACACAGTTGAGCTGGGGCTCTACTGCGACCAGGCAGCTCCCTTTCTTCCACTCTCCAGTCCAGAAGTCGGTTGGAGTTGGCGCTGGGGTATCCTGGTGTTGGTGGCCGGTCCGGTATTTTGGCCAGCCACATGTCCAAGTGTTTCTTGAAGGCGTCTGGAGACACCCCGGTCATGTTCCTGAGAGGGGCTGGTATACAGTTGAACAGTCTGGTTCCATTGTATGCAAAGCTGTGATGGATCAGGGATTTGATTTATTGCGTTGATCCCGGCGTAGTCCTCGCATAGCACAGCCTCCCTCGCCTTTGGTGTTGAGTCTCTTTGATGTTTGGATTTTTTCCAAAATCTTCCAGACGTAGATGATGATGTATCTCTCCCTACGTCTTTGAAGTGAATACAGCTGCAGCTCCTTGAGTCTCTCCCAGTAGTTAAAGTGTTGAAACCCATGGATTTTACTGGTGAATGTCCTCTGGGTGGCTTCAATTTCTGTTATTTCTCCTACTTTTTGGGGAGACCAGAGCTGAGAGCAGTACTCCAGTCGTGGTAGGACCAGTGACTTCCACAGTGTTAACATACACCTCTCATTTCTTGTGTGGAAGGTTCTCAGGATCCAGCCTGCTATTTGTTTTGCTGTTGTTGTGGCTTTGGTAATATGCTGGGAAAAAGTGGCGTCACTGCTCATATTTACTCTCAAGTCCTTCACTGTGTCTTTGGCAGTAATTTCTTGCTGTCCACTTTTGTAGTTGGTGGCGTTTTGTAGTGCTCTCTTGTTTCCGTACCTTAGAAGCTCGAACTTGTCGCCGTTTAGGGCCATGTTGTTTTCTTCTCACCACTTAATGATTTTGTCTAGGTCTTGTTGTAGTAGCTGGGCATCGTGTTGTGAGGTGATTTTCTTCATGAGTTTGGTGTCGTCTGCAAACAATGTGGCTGTTGAGTGTTCCAGGTCCCTGTCGATGTCTCCTATCATGATGAGGAATAGGAGAGTCCCAGTACTGATCCTTGTGGTACACCGCTGATGACCCCGCCTGCTTCTGATAGGCTTCCTTGAACCGTGACTTTGTTTTCTGTTGGTGATGAAACTGTGGAGCCATCTTCCAAGATCTCCACCTATTCCAAGTTATTTGAGTTTATTTAGAAGGATCCCATGGTCCACCTTGTCAAAAGCTTTGGCGAAATCTAGGTAACAAGGCAAACAGGATTCTGGGGTTCATCTCAAGGAGTGTGAGTAACAGAACTGCCGATGTTATCTTGAAACTTGACTTGTCATTAGTAAGACCTCATATGGATTATGCTGTCCAATTTTGGTGTCCATACCGGTATTACAGAATGGATATAGATTCCTTGGAGAGAGTACAGCGAAGAATGACAAAAATGATTCATAATATTAGAAATCTACCATATGAAGAAAGGTTGAACAAATTAGGCTTACATTCGTTAGAAAGACGCAGAGTTAGAGGGGATATGATAGAAGTGTTCAAGTGGTTCAGTGGGGTAAATAAAGGAGACATGAAAAATGTACTGAAGCTCAGTGATAGTGAAAGAACTCGAACAAATGGTTATAAATTAGATCAATTTTGTTTCAGAAAAGATATAGGCAAATATTGGTTTGGTAACAGAGTTGTAGATGGGTGGAATAGGCTACCAAGTGATATAGTGGGATCAAGAACGATAGGGAGCTTTAAGATAAAATTAGATAGGCATATGGACTAGATTGGTTGGGTGTGATGGGGATCTACCAGGTGTGGGCCAATCGGCGCTCAGCAGACTCCCGTTATCTTGTGTTAATCTCTGACCGTTTTGGTGGGGTCAGTACTCAAGGTATTAGTGAATTAGGCCTGTAATTGGGGTTGGGTGTGACAGGGATCTTCCTTGTATGGGCCGATCGGCTTTTTGCAGACTCCCATTTTCTTATGTTCTTATTTCTTACAGTTTCTTACAGTAGATCCTTTGGAAAAAGGCAAACTAGGCCTGTGTATCCAGCTCAGTACCAGTACTTGCACTGTTGCGGTCGTTCACGGTGTTGGCGGTGGCGGTAGCAGACGCAAATTTTTTACTATTCTGTATTTTTGTTTTATAATCAAACTTCAAATCTTGTCTTCCCCATGCTTTATCAAGATTACTTTCAAATTCCCTTAGTGATTCGAAATCGACTACATACTGGGGCAGTGCGTTCCACTCTATCACCACTCTATCACAAAATGAGTTCTTTGCCTTCTCAAGCCTATTTCTTTCTTTGTAAATTTTCTTAGAGTGTCCTCTCGTTCTTGTTCCCTCCCGCATCAAGAAGATACCTTCACACACATCCTCATCATACCTTCCTGACACTATCTTAAAAGTCTATCATATCCCCTCTCTTTCTCCTATATGCCAGTGTCGG
Source organism: Paralithodes platypus (assembly GCA_032716605.1). Lineage (NCBI taxonomy): Eukaryota > Metazoa > Arthropoda > Malacostraca > Decapoda > Lithodidae > Paralithodes > Paralithodes platypus. The sequence goes on from CM064521.1 coordinate 21,627,298, forward strand.
AAGCCCCAGTGTCCTCAACCTCTGCTCATAGCCCGCGTTCTTCAACGTTGGTACCAGCTTGCTAGCTCTCCTCTGCACTTTCTCCACTGCTTCTATATCCTTTACCATATATGGAGCCCACACCTGGTTCGCATATTCCAGGTGCGGCCTAACCAGCGCTGTATAGAGATTCCTGAAGATTTCTTCGTCAAGTGACACAAATGTCCTCCTTATCAGCCCTACAATTCTATTGGCTTTGTTTATCTTTTCCGCTAAATGTTCTGAGAAATTTAACTTATTGTCTATCACTACTCCTATATCCTTTTCTGCATTCACTTCCTCCATCGCTTCATACATACTGTATCCTACCTTGTCTATCTTGCTTGTCCCAATCCGCATATACTTGCATTTTTTTGGATGAAAAGGCATTTACCAATGCTCAGACCATCCCTTCATGCCCTCCACATCTCCTTGAAGCAAACCCACATCTTCCTTACTCTTCTATACAGCTTAGTGTCATCCGCATACAGGTATACCTCACTTCCATTAGTTATAACTTCAGGTAAGTCGTTGATAAATATAACGAACAGCAGTGGTCCCAACACAGATCCCTGAGGTACCCCACTTGTAATTTCCCTCCACCCCGAGCCTATTCCATTCACCAGTACCCTCTGTCTCCGATCTTTCAGGAAGGTTTCTGTCCATTTCACACATTTCTCCCCTATATTATAGCTTCTAACTTTCTCTATTAACCTTTTATGTGGGACCTTATCGAAGGCCTTCATAAAATCGCAATATACCACGTCTATTACATCACCATCTTCTAGAATTTGCATCCATCATCTACCACCTTAATTAGCTGTAGTGCCGTCGACCTCCCCGGCAAGAATCCGAACTGTCTCCCACTGAAAAGTTGGTTTGACTTCATATGCTCCATTATTCCTTCTCTAATTACCGTTTCCATTAGTTTACACACAACACTTGTCAAACTGACTGGTCTATAATTCCCTGGGTCATTTCTCTTTCCCTTCTTAAATATAGCTGTTATGTTCGCCTCTCTCCAGTCCATCGGGATTTTTCCTGTATTAAACGATACCTCAAATAAAAATTTCAATGGCTCTACTAACATCTCACCTCCTTCCTTTATGATTCTTGGGTGTATCCCATCCGGTCCCGGGGACTTACTTCTGTTCATTTTTTCTATAGCCCTTCTTATTCTAGCATGGGAAAACTCTATTAGTTCTAGTGCCGGTGCCTGACGTCTACATTTTCTCTGTCTTGAATATCCTGTAGGATTTTGTCGTAGTGTGATAGTAGTTGTGAAAGGCAGGAGCGGCCTTGTCTAAAGCCATGTTGACCCTCGTTGAATGCCTCGTTATCTTCCAGGTAGCTGACCATCTTTGCTCGTATTGTTCTTTCTATGATTTTAATAAGATGTGATGTCAGCACCACTGGTCTGTAATATTTGGCTATGCCTTTACTACCCCCTTTGTGGATTGGTGTGACGGTACCTTCTTTTAGGGATTGTGGTACATAGGCCTATCCAGTTTGGAGGGACTTGCTCCACAGCAGTTTTAGAGGCAAGGCTAGCTGATGTTTGCAGTTTTTCAGCAGTTGGGCATGAAAGCCGTCTGGTCCTGCTGCAGAGTTTGGTCCAATCTTATCGATGGCTGCTATTATGTCCTCTGTTGATACTGCTACCGAGGAGAGTTGATGTGGTGCCCCTGGAGCGTTGTCAAAGAAGGTCGTTGCATTGTCGATTTTTTTGTCTTCATTTGGTGGGCTGAAGACACTTTCGTATTGCTGTTTGAGTATCTTGGCCATTTCGATTGGGTCACACTCAAGTTCACCCGTGGGTTTTGCAAGCGGTCCTATTGTTGAGGTGCTCCTGAGTCTCCTTTTTGCGTATGCGTAGAAGAATATGCTATTTACTCGGATGTTTGCAACTGCTCGGAGTTCTTCACGGGTTCTTTGCTCTTGGTGTGACTGGATGAGTTTTCTTTCGATTTCATCGAGATCTTCTTGTAGTTTGGTGATAGTGTGCGCATGGCTGGTCTTCCTATGCTTGGCTTTCATGTTCGTCCTTTTCTTCATTAGTATTTTTCTATCTCTGGGAATCTGTTTTATCTGCTTCCTGCTTGATTTGGGTGGTATGGTGTTTTTACAGATCTCCAGACATTGTTTCTGGAGGATACTGAGAGTTTCGTCAACGTTTTTATCTTCGAATAGTGCCCTCCAGTCAGTTACTGCCAGTTCTGCTCTCAGTCTGTCCCAGTCTATTTCTTTGCTGTAGAAGTTGAGATCTTTCAGAGAGGTGCAGGGGATTTGGCTTAAGTCCTGTTGACATCTTCTGGGTGGTGTGGCAGTGGGGGTTCTAACTTAGATGAGGCTGTGGTCGGACATTACAGTTTTAACAGTTTCGTACGAGTGTACCAGGTCGAAGTTGTTGCCAAATACTGTAGTAAGTCCAGTGTATTGTTGCCTATTGTAGGTTCCTCGATGTATTGCTTCATGTATGCAGTGTCCATGATAGTCATTAGCTCCTTGGCTTGCTGTTTTTCATCCCTGGATCCTCCGTCTATTTTCATGGTTGCCCAATTGATGATGGGCAGGTTGAAATCGCCTGTGATGATGACATCGGTAGCGGGAGTTGGCAAATTTTGTAGGAGTGATTGTATCTTCTCTGTGACCTTGAAAATTTCCCCTGTGGTGTTTGGAGGTCGGTACAAAATTATGATGAGCATGTCGGTTTGTCTTATGTGTACTGCTAGTAGTTTTGTTGTGCCGTTTGAGAATACAACTAAAGTTTCGGTATTTGCAGCCATACTCAGTAAATACTGATTTCCGCACTTCAATTAAACATCCTACAAGTTATAAATATAACCAGTCCCCTGACCAGTTCTTAATAGGTTACTTGAGGATATTATAACGGGAACATTGCGAAACATTTATCTTGTTTTATACTGAAGAGGAACTGAAATTAGTATTTACCCATTATCCAACAATCTAAAAACACTCCCCCCACTAGTGGGGAGGGCAATGAAGTTCAGGGAAAATGATGGGTTAAAAGCGTAAAAAAGACATTAGCCTAACCAAGCAACCTTACCTAACCTATCCTAGTACTGTACTGTATTATGGGTGGGGGCTGCCGCCCCCACACCCCTGCTGGTTGGGTAACGGTGCAAAAAACACAGTATTATGGGACATAGGCTACCTAACTCCGGCAACGAGTGGCAGCTAGAGGGCCGAGAGGTTCACAACAATAACATGAGTGCGGCGCGGCTGACGTAAGTACTGTACTGTACTGTACTGTTAAAATAAAGTAGACGTGCCGTTTTGCCCAAAATCAAAATGGCATACCCAACTCTGCGATGGGTTACCATCATCACTACTAATACCATCATCAATCACAATCACCATCATCACTACTACTTCCATCATCACTATAACTGCCACAATCATCACGACTACTGTCATCATCACCATTACTATGGTAAAACCATATTTTTTACCTCAAATCATAACTATTACATAAATTCAAAAAATCTTTTTTGACTGCAAGCGCGATAGGCCTCACGGAAGGCTTCCTATAGGGAACGCGATAGGCCTCACGGAAGCAAGACCATAAAAAAAGCCTTCCAAAAAAAAAAGGGCCTATCAAAACAAAGGAATTTGTCTCTAGGTGAGATAATTCCCCTCCAGTACTCATCCATGTAAATCTCACCCCCCCCCCCCCTCCCCTCCTTCCCCACCTTATTCCCCCCTCCCTCCCCTCCTCAATTATCACCTATTTTTCCTCTTATTATCATCATTTATCGGTTATTTTTTCTCCCGCGATAATGTAGCACAAGTGGGTTGCAGAAAAGATCGTTATGTAACACCTAGACACCGGCACACACCGCCCCGCTCGTCTCAGTTACCTCACAGACAGCGAGAGAGGAGGGTTGCCTGTGGCTCTCTCTCGCCTGAGATTATGACCGGGTGGCCAATATCTTCGTTTTTCACCACCCAAATGCTTTTCCCACTTATTTTAGCACTCTTGAAGGTTCATATATACATCATATATGTAAAATAAAATCATACCGAAAACAAATAATGCTCTATATTGTAAATATAACAAATTCTGTCAGAATCCAAGACTAGAAATGCACAAATAACTACCCTAGCCCCTAGGTCTATTTCGCGCTTGTCAGGTTAAGATAGCACTAATAGCTGTGGTTCATATTTTAGCGTTTTATTTTTTTGTTCTCCCTTATAATACATTTCAGCTCTTAACCCGGGAACTGCAGGAAGACTCTTAAGAGTTCCCCCGGCGGACTGCGGGAAGACTCTTAAGAGTCAGAGAAAAAAAAATCAACTTTAACCCTTAAAAAGCGGCTCACCACATAAGTTGTGTTGAAAAAACTGGCAAAAAACGGGTGAAAAAAGGGTGGAAATCGAGTGAAAATGGGTGGGATAGTAATGATCCATACGTCCGACATCTGTGGCCTCCCGGCCCACACTAACTCCAGTTCCCCCACCGCGCGGGAGGATGACAGTGTAACCAATAGTTCGCTAAAAGTGAGCAAGGTAGCAAAATCAGCTAAACTTCCATCTTCGAGGTAACACTGTCAGTGCTCCACGAGTGCTACGTAGCTGTATGTGGCGTCATTGTGTAGTGATTTCCACCTAGTTTTCGGCGCAATACAGTTCCTTTCATACTGATGGTTGATATAGCAGTCACAGAGCACCCGCTAGAGGAGGGTTAAACATCGAAAAAAAAATGTTTTTTTTTTTTTTTTTTGCCCCTGGGCCATGCAAAATATCACTCCTCTACCTCCCCTCCTTCAGTTATCACCTATTTTCCCTGTTATTCCCTTATTCTGAGGTATATTTTCATGCTAACATTAGCGAGTTGCAAGCAGGGCATTGTCATCACTGTTAGCAAGCGAGTGCAAGAGAGAGAGAGAGAGAGAGAGTATCGATCGACTGTGTCTCAGTGGCCTTGGGGGAAATTGGCGGGAAAGCAGGTTGCCTCACCCATACATTATGTAACTCGCGGCCTGTATCTCCGATTTTGACCATCCAAACGCTGTTTTCACTCGTTTTATTGTTGTAACAGGTTAATACCTTTATAATCAACCCATAATAGGCACGTATGGATAAGTATTAATGCTATTTATGGTAAAATGAATATTTTAGTGATGGAAACCGCTCAAATACATGCGCACAGGCAGAGGTGTCTAATTACCCCCATGCGCACTTAAGAGGTTAATGACATATAGCAATGATGTATATGCTCTACCGGACCTATTAGGCCTAAATAGATCGATGGGCTAACTGTCGGGCCAAATCATCAGTATAACCTACTTTTTATCCGCGGGGGGGGGGTGTCGGGATTTTTTTCATTGTTTTCTTGGGTTTTTTGTTTTTATCATTAACTTAACCAAAAAACCTAACCTAACCTAACCTAAATGTATTTGGGGGCTATTAGGTTAGGTTAGGTTTTTTGGTTAGGTTAACGACCAAAACAAAAAAAATCCCAAGAACAAAAATGAAAAATGCCAAGATTTTTTTTTTTTTTTTTTTTTCCGGGGAGTAAAAGTACAGTAGAACCTCGCTCTTTCGGACTAATTGGGGGAGACCCCTGTCCGAAAGTGTCAAAAGTCCAAAAGGGCCGAGTCCGAACTCGCCGAACTTCGAACTTCAGCCTTTCAGACAAATCCGAAAAGCTGAAATAATGTCCGAAGTTTATAAGTCCGAAACTCGGCTCTTCGGTCCGAATGCGAAATAATTTTTCTCAGCCTTTCAGACAAATCCGAAAGGCTGAAGCATGAGTCCGAAGTTTATAAATCCGAATACACATTCACCTAACCAGACAAGTCCGAAACTCGGCTCTTTGGTCCGAATGCGATTTAATTTTTCTCAGCCTTTCAGACAAATCCGAAAGGCTGAAGCATGAGTCCGAAGTTAAATGTAGTCCGAAAAGGAAGGAGGTATTTTCTCAGCCTTTCAGACAAATCCGAAAGGCTGAACCATGAGTCCGAATTGAAATGCTAGTCCGAAAGACTGAGAAGTCCGAAAGATTGAAGTCCGAAAGAGCGAGGTTCTACTGTATATAGAAATGAAGCATATGATGATAGGAACCCAAAACTACCATTAGAAATTTGCTACCTATATTGTTGCGTCTCCTGTATATTGACCCAAATTTCTAATGGTAGTTATGGGTTCCTATCATCATAGGCATTGCTATTGCTATATGCTTCATTGCTATATAATTTGATAAATGTAGGGAATAGGCTCGCAGCCTTATTAGCCTAGCCTAACCTCTAACCTCACATCATTAAAGTTTTCGAGCGAGTCCTGCGAAGCAAAATTTCAACATTCATGGAGACAAATGAACTACACAACACCGGTCAACATGGGTTCAGAGCGGGAAGATCATGTCTCTCACAACTTTTGGAACACTATGACAAAATTCTTAAAGCGCTAGAAGAAAAGAAAAACGTGGATGTCATTTACACCGATTTTGCTAAGGCATTTGATAAATGTGACCATGGTATAATAGCCCACAAACTGAAAGCAAAAGGTATAACTGGGAAAATCGGACGGTGGATATACAATTTCCTCGTAAACCGAAAACAATCGGTAGCAGTAAACCAAGTCACTTCTGAGCCTTCGGATGTCAAAAGCTCAGTGCCCCAAGGAACAGTGCTAGCACCCCTTCTGTTCCTCATACTAATTTGCGACATAGATACCAACACCAGACACAGTACGGTGTCGTCTTTTGCTGATGACACAAAATTAAGCAAGATAGTAAACACACAAGAGGACACGGGCCGACTGCAGGAAGACATGAATGTAGTGTTCCAGTGGACCAGGGAAAACAACATGCAATTCAATGAGGAAAAATTCCAATTAATACGGTACGGAGATAATAATGGTGTTAAAGAAATTACAAATTACTTAACAGAATCTAACCACATAATAGAACGGAAAGACAGTGTGAAAGACCTTGGGGTATTAATGTCTGAAAATATGGGTTTCAAAGTACATAACCAGGTCAAAGTGGCGGCTGCGAAACGTCTTAACGGGTTGGATTCTGCGTACTTTTAAAACACGCGGTGAATTGCCTATGATAACGCTCTTCAAATCTCTAGTGCTACCGCGGCTTGAATACTGTAGCGTATTAACATCCCCATACAAAGCAGGTGAAATAAATGACGTAGAGAGTGTACAAAGAAATTTCACTTCGCATATAAGTTCGATAAAACATCTACACTATTGGGAGCGTTTAAGAGCACTGAATCTGTACTCACTGGAACGTAGAAGAGAACGTTACCTAATAATATACACGTGGAAAATCGCAGAGGGTTTAGTACCAAACCTACATACTCCGATAGTCATGAAATTCAGTGATAGGAGAGGCTGGGAATGCGAAATCCCCCGGATGAATAACAGGGGTGCTATGGGCTCTCTGCGAGAGGGCTGGTTATCACACAGAGGCCCACGTCTCTTCAACAAACTCCCACGGCGAGTAAGAGACATGAGGGACATCTCGTTAGACAACTTCAAGAGAGCCCTAGATGTCGAACTGCAAAAAGTGCCAGACGAGCCCATCCTCGCAAGGGAGCGAGCTGTCGCTTCAAACAGTCTACTGCACCAAATCACCACCCATAACGAGGGGCGTCGCGCTCTTTGGTGCCGCTAGAAGAGCGGCGAACACATCCAAAGGTATCCAAAGGTAAGGTATAATTTATTAGGGACAAATGACAATGTAGGTCTATGGAATCCTTATACTAATATACTGTACTCATGTATAGGCTAGCCTAATCCACTGTGGGAGAATAATTTTGATCACATATAACCTGATATTAGGCCTAATAGAAAAAACGCCCATTCTAATCAATCTCAGAGCTCTTTTGCACATCCTCACTGCCTTCTTTATGCAGTGTAATCGATATTTACCCCCTGCTGGCAACATAGATGACGATTTAAATAATTCATGGGAGGGGGAGGGGGGGCAAAGCCTCCCCTCAACCCATCGTGACCATGTATGATGTATATCACATTGGAATGATAACTAAGACCATGAAAACACTAATTTCTCAATATCTGGAGGAAAAAAACATGAAAAATAAGGGTGCGAGCCTATTCCCTATAATTATTATCCCTGGGAAAAACAAAAACAAATCTTGGTATTTTTTTTTTTTCTTTCTTAAAACCTAACTTAACCTAACCTAAATGTATTTGGGGGCTATTAGATTAGGTTTTTTGGTTAGGTTAATGACAAAAAAAAAAAAAAAATTACAAATCCCAAGATCTTTTTTTTATTCCCGAGGATAAAAATTATAGGCCTATAGCAATGGGTAAGAGGGCAAGAATGTAGTTACCGGGTGTACCGCCCGTCTTGTTTACCCCGTCTATTTTGACTGCCTTTGGATACAAAAATACATTACCCTAACCAAACAACCTAACCTAACCTAACCTAGTATTATAGATTTATAAGTATTTATTTTATTACATACATACATACATAAAATTTTAAGACTGAGTGTTCCACACATAAGTGCAGTTTCAGTCTCTTGTCCTAATGGCGGCGTTCCAGGCAACCCTGTTAAGGGCTGCTTCACTTGTCAAGTTCTTGGATTTGAGATCGGCGCGTATAGTCCGATCCCAGGTCTTCCTCGGTCCACCCCTTGGTGCAGCTCCCTCCACAATCACAGACCTGCATTTTGTCACCCAATTTTGTTCATCCATTCTCTCCACATGTCCATACCATCCCAGTCTACTTGTACGCATCACCTCGCTAATACTCTTTATACCTAAACGTCTCCTCAGCTCAACATTTGTTATTCTATCCTGTAGCCTGGCCCCACACATCCATCTCACCATTCTCATCTCATTACGCTCCATTCTGTTGACATCCTCTACTTTAACGGCCCATGTTTCTGAGGCATACGTCATTGCACTTCTAACACATGAGGCATACACCTTTCCCTTCAGGGGGAGAGGCATTCTTTTCATGGTCAGGATTGGCATCAATTCTCTGAACTTCCCCCAGCCACACCTAATTCTAGCAACAGTGGCAGCCTCGGCCCCACCACCGGCAGAGATGGTATCTCCTAGGTAACAAAACTTGTTCACCAGCTCCAAAGACTCATTTCCAAAATTCACAGCCACAGGATCATCACTTAACACAAGCTCGCCTTTGCACACTACGCACTCAAATTTCTCTATTTCTGACTTATCCTTCGGCAGGGGCCCCTTTATTCTACTACAGCGCTTACTCCCATGGTGTACCCAACATCGACAGATGCTACATTGAATTGAGTTAACGCCCACTCCCTTTCCACACACTGCACATGGGTATGCACCGCTCTTTTCCACATTGCCTCGTCTCAAACTACAATGCATAACCTTGGTTTTGTTAATATTGACTCTTAAACCCTTGCTCGCCATGCCCTCTCTCCACTTTCTGAATTTGGCCTCAGCATCCTGCATACTGTCAGCTATTAGGACTAAATCGTCTGCATAAAACAGTTCCAACGGGAGTCCGCCTCTAAAAACTCTAGACAGCGCCTCCAAGACCATAATAAAGAGGAGGGGGCTTAACACTGAACCCTGATGGACTCCAACACGGACTGCGAATTCATCACTCAGTACACCTTTCACCCTCACCGAACTTCGCGAATCCTCATACATCTTCATTATCACACGCACCAGCCACTCTTCCACACCAAGTTTCCTCATAGCCCACTGTACAACATCTCTAGGTACCCTATCAAAGGCCTTCTCCAGGTCCACAAACACAAAGTAAAGATCCCTGCCTTTTAGTAGGTATCCTTCCTGTATCTGCCTGACTATGAAGATAGCATCGGTTGTACCACGTCCTGGCATAAAACCAAACTGCATATCATCAATAGAGATGCTTTGCCTGATCAAACCCTCAAGGACTCTCTCACAGACCTTCATGATTTGGTCAAGCATTTTCAGGCCCCTATAATTTCCTCTATCTAGCGCATCCCCTTTTCCTTTGTATATATTTACTATTACACTTTTGAGCCAATCCTCTGGGATTTTCTCATCTTTAATAATGGTGTTTATCAACTCAGTGACTAAGTTTACACCAATCTCCCCTGAGGCTTTTATCATCTCAGCGACAATGTCGGAGCAACCTGGAGCTTTACCGTCCTTCATTTTATTGATTGCGTCGCTCACTACAGCTGGTGCTATCAAAGGAGGGGGCCCAGATATTGGTTTTTTCGATACTAAGCTGTTCCTTATCCCATTCAAACTCTACATTTAGCAATCGTTCATAGTGTACCTTCCATGCTTCTCTGATTTCATTTTCTGCATACACAATCTTCCCATTATCATCTCTAACACACTGTTCACCTATAATATCCCTACTGTCATTTTTAACTCGCCTAGCTAGGTTGAAGATCCCATTGGGATTGTCAGTGTTACACACTTGTTCGAGGACCAGGTCCTTAATGCGATTTTTAGCATTGTAAATAACTCTTTTGGCAGTTCGTTTAGCTGCCTGGTATTCCTCCCTGCTGCCTCCTTTCTTCCATGCTTTGAAGCATCTCCTTTTCTCTTTCACAGCATGTTCTACCTCATCGTTCCACCACCAGGAGGTCTTATTCCTGGGGTGACCCTTTGTTTTCCCACAGACTTTGTCAGTGGCAGCGATAAGGCTATGCTTAAGAAAGTTCCATTGGCTATTTACATCGTTAGGCCTAGCTTCCTTATTTCTATTCATTTCCTCCAGTTCATTATGAAACCTATCCCTAACTTCCTTGTCCTTCAGCAGCCACACTTTCCTTTTGGGTATGTAAACCTTCTTGCGCTTAGGATCTCTGTATAAGCTCATGTCGCACACAAGTAGCTTATGCTGGGGGATACATTCTTCGCTCGGGATGACCTTTACATCTCGAACTAGTTTCCAGTCTTTCCTGTTAACCAAGAAGTAATCTATCTGGCTACTGGAAACCCCAGAGTTATATGTGATCAGGTGGCTCTGTCTTTTCTTGAACTTTGTGTTACACACAACCATGTTGAGTGCAACGCAGGACTCCAATATATATTCGCCTTCTAGATTTCTCCTTCCGTAACCAATTCCTCCATGTACCCCCTCGTATCCATCTGCAGATGCTCCCACGTGACCATTGAGGTCCCCCCCCACGATAGTTATTTCGTTCTCCGAGAGGCCTGAAATGACACTGACGGTGTCATTCCAGAAGTCCTCTTTTATCTCTTTCTGTAAACCAGCCTGTGGGGCATATGCAGATATCACATTCAGAATTCTTTCACCAACTTTCAACTTCAAAACAATCAGCCTTTCACTAACTCTCGTAATCTGAAGCACACTTTCCGCCAGCTCTTCAGCCATCAGAACACCCACTCCTCCTTTCGCTTTATCAGTCTCCACACCCATCCAGTATATCCTATATCTTTTCCTCCTTCCGACAATCCACTGTACCCCATGCCTCTTCCAGAGTGTTTCCTGGGTACAGCAGATGTCCACTCGCCTCCTCTCACACATCTCAACCACTTCATTCGCACGCAGATTCAAACTACCAACATTCACACTAGCAAGTCTGAGTTTGTGGGGGGCATTTGTCATTGTCCTGTGCGGTTTTGTTTCATCGGACTTACGTTTATTTTCTTTGATTTTAGTCATAGTTAGGTAGGTTTGGCTGGCAGATGAGCATCACCCCCCCCCAGAACTCCGGCTCCAGTCTACCCCGGGACCATTCCCAGCACCATCCCCCAAGTGATTACAAGGGGGTAGGATCCAGTGGCCTCGGTACGCCCCACCAGAACCAGCCGCAGGGACGCACCCCGTGCGCGTACACGGCACTACGACTGGCCTGATATTTTTCGCCAAATGACAGGGCAGCCTCCTGGAGCGCTACCACCAGGTTCGGGCCCCTATACTATTGGGCGGAAAGTGCCAGTCCGGGGAAACACTACGTACTGTACCCTCTGGATCCATTTCGTCCAGGTTGGGCCCAGGGCGCCAGGGCCGGGTCCAGAGGGAGCGACACCCACTGCCAGTGTGCCGCCATTAGGCAACTTGGAGCAAGTACAATGAAGCCCTGTCACAGCACTATCATATAGAGACAATGCCAGCGCCAATAACAAGGCTTCATTGTATAGTGATGGCTACTTGGTCCGCAAGTCTATCACCATCCCCCCTATTAGTCGCCTTGTACGACATGCAGTAGGATGCGTGAGGCATATTCTTTTTTTCCTCCACCATTAGATGAAGGCCCCCTTACCCCCTGGGGGGATTATAAGTATTTATAGATGATTTATGTTGTATGTCGGTAGTGGTACACCCGGTAACTACATCCATCCCGGTAAGATTTGTGGGCAAGAATGTTAAGTGCAGGCGTACCGCCAGCCTTGTTTACACTACGCGTAGTGGCGTCGGACCTTTGCCATCATGTTCCTGTCTATTTTGACTGCCTTTGGATACAATAATATGTTGAGGGGGGCTTTGCCCCCCCATCACCCCCCCCCATGACATATTGTCATCATCATATATATTGCCAGCAGGGGGTAAATAACCGAATTAATCGCTGTCAAAATAGACGCAAACTTAACCACGGCGATCGACAAATGTAAACATGACGACCGTACGCCCGGAATCTACATCCATCCCGAGTTGTGTTATCGGGCATACCACTACCGACATACAGCATAACTCGACCTCTCTAAAATATTAACCTAACCTAACCTAGTAGCCTATTCATGTAGTAATGAGAATACTAGGTTAGGTTAGGCTTTTTAGTTAGGTTAAGTATTTATAGGCTAGATGATTTATGTTGTACAGTAAACCCTCGCTATCTCGGACTAATTGGGGGGAGACCACCTCCGAGAAGCCCGATTTTCCAAGATGTCCGAAGTCCGACTTTGGAGAGGGAAAATTCCAACTTAGAAGAGGAAAGTCCGGGTCACCAGAGAAAATTGAGATTTTTTTTTTTTTTTTTTTATATGTGAAATTTATCTTATTAACCCTTTGGCTGCGGCTATTTAGGGCATATTCAGGCACTCCTGAATTATAAATCAAGCATCTGCATTAAATGAAGTGTATTCTGCCTAAAACTAGACGAAAATAGCTTCAAAATGACACCAGAACGGACCCTGTACGTGGTCTGGTTCACCCGCAGTGGTCCCAGTGAAACGCGGGAACCCCGCTATTATGTAACACTCGCTCACTTGGCTACACTGGTGAGAGAGACAGAGAGAGACCCGCGCGAGACACAGCCTAGCTTAGTGAGCCGTTCGGTGCTCTGAGGGTGGGCCCCTCACGCTCCCACCCACTGACACTCGATTTTTACGTTTTTTACAGGCTTTTAAAGCCTGGAAATTGCTGTAACTTGCCAAAACATTCCAGAACGTCACCCGCAGCGAAAGGGTTAATGACAAATATGAACCTTATTATGTTTTCAGGGACAGTACAGTACATAGTAATTAATATTACAGTAACACAATAATTGAAAGGTGCAGGCTTCAATTCATCCTAAAATCACTTAAAACCGAGTGAGAGAACATTGTAAACCGGACACAAATCCCGTCCAACTCGGAAATTGCCGAGATATACAGGGACATCTCCGAGAGGCCTATGCCATTCCGAGAAGTGCGGGTTTCCGAGTAAAAAGTCCGAAATATCGGGGGTTTACTGTATGTCGGTAGTGGTACGCCTGATAACACAACTCTTACCTAGCAATGAATGAATGTAGCATAAGCTATGAGCTGATAGGAACCCACAACTGATATTAGAAATTTGTTACCTATAGGCTATTGTTGCATCTCCTACATATTGACCGAATAGACTAGGCCTATAAGCCTAGATAATACTGTAGTAGGCTACGCCCTGTATGCTATGTAAAATTCTAGAATACTTTCTCACCCATTATTGTTAACCACCTTTATTAATCTACAGTACTTTATTAGCCAGGCAAAAAGAACTCGAACAAATGGTTTCAAATTAGGCTAAAGAAAAGATGGAAAATATTTATTTTTATACCACGATTTTTCCCAGTGTTTTTTATATTTTTATTTTGTTAATTTGCATCAATATACTGTATAGTGTTTGTTATTAGGCTAAATAGAAATCTCAGAAAACCCTATTTTCCCCATTTTCGATCGATGTTGAGACCCCCCCCCCCCCCCCCCCGTTAGTGGGGAGGGCTATGATTTGAAAATAGACATTAGCCTGTCAATAAGACGAAGGCGAAAGAAAAGTCGATGAAGTCTACAGTATTTACTATGCGCGCTTTAGCTTTGATTGTACAGTACGTTGATAACAGGAAAGTACCGTATTGACAACCTTGTTACGAAAATTACATTTTAGTAGCATACTGTAATTTTATATTAGGGTTTTCCGAGGGTTAAAACACATTTTCATATGGTCTTTAGAGCTATCGATAACTGGGAGTACCGTATTGATAACCTTGTTACGAAAAATAAATGTTAGTACCATACTTCTTATTAGGTTTTGCCGAGGGTTAAAATAAATTTTCATATGATCTTTAGAGCATATAGATTCCATATTTATCTTCAAATATATAAAACAAAAATTATGGTAATAAAGTTGAGCTATACTGAAAAGATATAGGCAAATATTGGTTTGGTAACAGAGTTGTAGACATGTGGTGGAATAGGCTACTGAGTGATATGCTTACCTAATCGTATTTAGTGGGGGAGTAAGAAGTCTTGTATAGACATCCATCTCCAATATTTATTTATTTCAAGTTGTGCTGGTTTTAAGTCTGACGATATGTGCAACCCCAAGTATTTTTCCAAGTCAGTCTTTGATAGGGTAGGATCGAGAACGATAGGGAGCTTTAAGATAAAATTAGATAGGCATAGCCTATGGTCGATATGGACAAGATGGGTTCAATGGGTTGGGTATGAGGGGGGATCTGCCGGGTGTGGACCAATTGACGCTCTGCAGACCCCCGTATGCTTGTGTTGATCTCTGACCGTTTTGGTGAGGTCAGTCCTCAAGGTATTAGTGACCACTGACTTGGGTCTATAATTGGGCCTTGTAATTAGGGTTGGGTGTGACAGGGATCCCGGATCTGCCATGTGTGGGCCGATCGGCTTTCTGCAGACTCCCATTTTCTTATGTTAATATAAAGTTTATAATTAGGCCTAGCCTAGGCTAAATAGCTAAAATATTGTTGGTACTTAGGCCTATTACCGAAACTATAAAACAAAAATACCACTAATTATTTCTCAATACTTGAAGGCTATTAGGCCTATAGAATGAGGATGTTGCAAATATCATATTAAAATTTGTTTCAACCTCTGGAGATACATTGTATGTGCACTATATATAAAGCACTACAAAAAATAATCTCCCTATTGACGGCAGTGAAGCTCTTACCCTTACTGTTAAAATAGATACTGATTTCAGTAAGTCATGGGGGGGTGAGGGGGGCTTAACCCATCGTGTATCCAAAGGCAAAATAAATTTTATATATACTCGGAAAATTACTTACATCTGAGTGTTTTAAGATCGTTGGATAATGGGAGATTTTTTTTTTCCCCCGGGGATTGTAAGTTTGTAACTAATTTAAAGTTTTGGTCAATATGCAGGACACGCAACAATATACAGTACCGGTAGGTAACAATTTCTAATATCAGTTTTGGGTTCCTATCATCATATGCTTCATTGCTATATAATTTTTATTCTCAGGAAACAAAAAATCTTGTAATTTTTAATATTTTTCTTGGGATATTTGTTTGTTTTGGTCAACACCCTTCACGCCCGGGCTAGCCTTCTAAATGACAGCACTCCAATCCGGACGATCTGGCCAAAAAACGTTGTAATAGGCCTAGGCCTATCTTTGTTATTTTAACTGCTAGAGAATTTACACACATCTCAAAACGTAGCCCTGTTTCGTATCTAGACTGGCGTTGAGTAGAGCTCTCTAGGTCAACTGGTTCAGTGATGGGCTGGTCTGTCAGAGTGAGAACTGAGCGATCTCTGCCATACCCATAGCTTACTCTGACTGTTCCTTTTACTTATATATTTTCTAGATCTCAAGTGACGGCATCTCTTCCGTGGATTGACCTCCCAATCTACCAAGATTGGAAGCCAAAGCGTCACATTTTTCCTTTGCCCCTCAACTTTCTCTTCATAATTGCTGAGGGGCACAGGGCCCTGGGTGGGGCTTTGGTTTCCCGGGCGTTTCCGCACCCTCCTCAGCTCCTCGCTATGGAGTGGCTTCGGTCACCCAGGCTTTATTGTGGTCGGCAGGGAGGGTTCTGTGGGGGCTCTCGGTTATGGCCTTGGCCTTGCTCGGGGCCTTGGGGCTGTTCAGCCAGGTAGCTTAGGGTACAACAACAACAGCAACAACTGGTTCAGTTGTGATGACGATTTCCTTGGAGAGAGTTTTGATGCGGTTTTAGCAATATCGGACACTTACAGACACTAATTTTGGTTCTAGCAGACAATAACAACAATGATCCGACTTCTTGTTTTTGAAGCTGCGCGTCGCTCCGACCGGCTTTGTTTACAAATGTTTCGGCGCACTGCTTTCAAACCACGCTTAACCCGGGAACGGTGAGAAAGCTCTTAAGACTCCTATATATCCATCCATTTTTCATATTGTATGGTTTGCTTCTTTCAATTACTGTATATACCGTATGTTTTTGTTTGCTCTTTTATCCGGTGATATAGAATTAAATCCCGGTCCTCATAGACCTTATCATCCTGCGAGAAGAAGTTGCTGTATTCTGTATTCTAACATCCGTGGACTTCATAAGAACATTAAAGATCTTACTATGGCATCAGTGGATTATGACATTGTCTTTTGTTCCGAAACTCTTGTTTCTGACCATAGACACATTTCAGAACTGCTCATTCCTGGCTTTAATAAACCACTTCTTATTCGCCGTGACTCTCTTCCTCGTGCTCGTGGAATGAGTTTATACATCCGATCTGGCTATTATGCCCAGCCTTTGACGAAATTTCTTTGTGGTTGCCACGAGATCCAGTTGGTTAAAGTTTCCAGTATATATCATAACCACTACATTTTTAGCCTATATAGAAATCCTGATGCCAATAACAATCTATATGACTGTCTTTTAAATGCCTTGGCATTAATTCAGTCTGTTGATGTCAAGTCATCTTTCATTTTTGTTGGAGATGTTAATGCACATCATCAAGAGTGGCTGAACTCGGTCTCTCCAACAAATAGAAATGGTCACGCTGCCATGGATTTTGCTAATTTGTCTGGGTGTGAGCAGTTGATTGCTGGACCTACACATATTTCTGGAAACTGTCTTGATCTCGTCTTAACAGATGCTCCTGGTGTTGTGGAGACTGCAGTTCTTGCTCCTGTAGGTACTTCTGACCATAATGCCGTAACCTGTAAAATCAATCTTGAATTTACTGTGCCAGATATCACTATATCTTGTAAAGTCTATCTTAAATCTCGAGTTATTGGGAAAATGTATGTGATGATGTTACCAATATCCACTGGAATCACATACTAAGATCTGATGACCCTGTTTTATCCCTCAATAACTCTCTCTTAGACATCCTGCAAAGAAGAGTCCCTTCTAAGTTAATCAAATCCCGTATTAAAGATAAAGCTTGGTTCAACGACGACTGTAAGCGTGCATATAATAACAAGCAGGCTGCATATCACCGCTGGAGACGTAATCGAACCCAGTTGCTTTGGGATGACTATGTACATCTTCGGTCAGTTGCGCAGAGAGTATATAGTACAGTCGAGAGGGTTTACAATTCCCATTTGCAGGAAGTTCTCGCAGGTGCTACTCAGCCACATAAATGGTGGGCCTCACTTAAGACCTCACTATTTGGAATTGACTCCACCATGCCTCCACTTCGTGATTCTGATGGTTCTATCTCTTTTGATCCATTAACTAAGGGTAATATGCTTTCTAATATTTTCATAGGTAAGCAGAGTGATCAGGAATTGCAATTGCCCTTGACATGTTTCCCTAGTCCTAATCTAAAGTCGATAGCATTCAAATCAGCTGAATTGAGACAATATTTATTGGATCTTGACACTTATGGTGGGATTGACCCAGATGGATTTTTCCCTCTCTTCTGTAAGAAGATTGCTGTTGTCTTAGCACCTAAATTGGCTATAGTATTTAGGTTGCTCTTGAAATCTGGTAGTTTTCCTCTTTGCTGGCGAAAAGCTAGCATCACTCCAATTCCGAAGGGAGCTACTGCTTCGTCATCCCCATCTGAGTATCGTCCTATATCCATAACGCCTATTCTCTCAAAGATCTTTGAGAGGCTTTTAGCTAGACGCCTTTCTTCATACTGTAATCGCCTTGATATAATACCCAATTCACAGTTTGGTTTTCGCAAAGGTTTGGGTACTTGCGATGCGCTTTTAACTTTATCTCATGATCTTCAGTCTTCGTTGGACAAAGGGTATGAATCTCGTGTTGTGGCTATTGATTTTAGTTCTGCTTTTGATCTTGTTAATCATAAAGCCCTTTTATATATGTTGCAACTTCATGGTATTGGTGGTAGTCTATTATCTATTTTTAAAGATTTTTTGACAGACAGGTCTCAGCATGTTGTCGTTGATGGGTGCACTTCTGTTTCTGTGCCTGTTGTTTCGGGTGTTCCACAGGGCAGTGTGCTTGGGCCTCTGTTTTTCATTATTTTTATTGCTTGATTGTGCTCTGAGCTTGAAAATAAACTAGTTTCTTATGCCAATGACATAACTTTATACTCATCAATTCCATCTCCAGAGAGTAGAATCGAAGTTGCAGCATCTCTAAACAGGGACTTGGCTAAGATTACCTCTTGGTGTGAACTTTGGGGTATGAAGCTTAATGCTAAGAAAACTCACTCCATGATAATCAGTAGATCACATACTTTGGCTCCTCCTCATCCTTGTTTGCATGTTTCTGGTGAACAAATTGAGGATGTGTCAAGTTTGCGTTTGCTTGGAGTGACTCTCGATCCTAAGTTGACATTTGAGAAGCATATTCGTTCCTTGTCTTCTACTATTGCTCAAAAGATTGGTTTACTTCGCAAGTGTTACAAAACATTCGCTTGTGAAACCACAGTCATAAAATCTTTTTATGCTTTTATTTTGCCTCATTTTGAGTATTGCTCTCCTGTTTGGAACTTGGCTGCTGACTGTCATTTGAAATTACTTGATAAAGCTCTTAATTCTATTAAATTTATTCTCCCTGCTCTATTTCTTGATCTTCATCATCGGTGTCGGGTTGGTGCCCTTAGTCTTTTATTTAAAATTTTTAACAATACTCAGCATCCATTGCATAGTGTTTTACCAGAACCTTTTATTCCAATTCGCGCAACAAGATTTACGAGGAGTCTTAATGACCTTGCCATGACTCCAATTAATGTTTCTACATCTCAGTTTTCTCTGTGTTTTATTCCTTCAATGATTCCCTTTTGGAATCATTTGCCAAACGAGGTTGTACAGTCAACCCATATCTCAGCTTTTAAGTCTAGAGTTAATTTTTATTACAGCAGTAAATTTTTGTTTTAATCATGATTTGCTTTTATTCTTTTTAGAATGGTGTTTTAATTGACAAACTGATGTTTTCTTCTGGGCTCTCTAACTACTGTAGCCCTTTTCCTTTTTCTTAGTTGTCTTAGTCTCTCCAGTACTTACGGGTATTTTGTGGGGATTCATCTTTTATAGGTGTATCTGCACCCTATTGGGAGGCTTAGACAGCTTCTATAATAATAATAAGAGGTTTTACTGGGCGACGGCGGCAAAGCTAGAGGGAAGGCCTAAAAAACATTTTAAAGGGCCCCAGTAGCACTTAATTTTTGTTTTCTTTTTTTTCCATACCTCGTATCATTTATCCACGTGTCAATATCCCCTCCTTTCCCCCCCCCCCCTCCTCCTCAATTATCACCTATTTTTCCTCTTATTACTGTACCATCTTTATTGGTTTATTTATCATGCCAATATCTCCAAACCGGTCTTAGCCGTGCTCATGTTGCTAGAGAGGGCATAGATGGGAGAGAATGAGGGAGGGGTGGTTCAGTGTGGCTGTAGGCTTCAGAGAGGGAGGGTATACATCGCAGCTGGCTCACAACTCATGACTGGAGCGGCCGACTATAATTCGCGATTTTGACCATAAAAAACTATATTCCCACTTGTTTTATTGTTGTTACAGGTTACTATCTTCATAGTAAAGGTAAAATAGGCGCATATAAATAAGTAATAACAATATTTATCGTAAAATTACGATTTTAGGCAGGAAAGAGGCCTAATATCGTCGCCCTGTTGCATGGTGTCCACTATATACAGCTCGTGCTTTATAGGTTAATAGGCCTTCAAGCTTACAGATTTTGAAAGGACACGCGGGCTCCTGCCCTTCGCAAGGGGTGTCATTTCAAAATGACACCCGGGCAGGAAGGGTTAACCTAACCTAACCTAATAGCCCCCAAATACATTTAGGTTAGGTTAGGCTAACCCTCACAGACCGATTTCGCATTCTATAAGATATCCCCGAAATCCGGGCGATTTGGCCGAAAAACGTCTACGCCTAGGCTACCGTATCTTTGTTATTTTAACTGCTACCGCATTCACACGCATTTCCAAACGTAGATGTGTTTTGTACCTGTAGACTGGCGTTGAGTAGAGCTCTCTAAGTCAACTGGTTCAGTTGTGATGACAATTTCCGTGGAGAGAGTTTCGAGGCGATGTTAACAATATGACACACTTCACTACTGAATTTGGCTTAGCAGACCACACAATAACAAACGATGCCTCGCCTTCTTGTGTTTGGAGGTGTGCGGCGTCGGTCCAACTGGCTGTGTTTATATGCGTCGGACAGACGGCTTTCAAAACAAGCTTACGGTGCTCAAGAGCCCACCCGTGTTCCGGGCCCTAGTTTTTTATGGGTGCCTCAGAGCCCTTCCGGGTCTGAGGGGTTAATGAAAAAAAATAAATAAAAAAATACCAAGATTTTTTTTTTTTTTTTCCCCTGGGGATAAAAATTATATAGCAGTGAAGCAATAATGAAAACTACCTAAAACCAAAAAGGAAAACCATGGGAAAATTAGTGGTAGTTTCGGTAATATTAATATTTTGATTTTGTTTTATCTAGGCTAGCCTATTAGCCTATAGAGTTGTGTAAGGGTGTTTTGATGTGTGATAATAGGCCTACTGTAGGCCTAGTAGGAAATGCATATTAGCCTACCCATTAAACAACAATCTAACCCCCCCCCCACTAGTGAAAAATAGGCCAGGCCTAACTGTATTTGGCCATAACCGTTTGCCGTGGGATACAAAATATGTTGAGGGGTGGCAAGCCCCCCCCCCAGGACTTATTGAAATCCTCATAAATTTCGACAGTAGGGGGCACAAACCTCATTTTACGAACGCAAGTCGCCGAGGCTACACTCGCGGCGTATGTAAACAAACTGGTAGCATTCAAGACAGCTAGAGCCGCCTTATTTACCAAGTTATCTTTAAATTTTGTGCAAGGAATATAGCCTAGTGTTAAATTGTTGCTTTTCATGGTTTGAGTGGAGGATTTGCATTAACTTACCCATTATTCATTAGAACAAGAAAATGGGAGTCTGCATGAAGCCAATTGGCCCACACAAGGCAGATCCCCGTCATACCCAACCCCAATTACAAGGCCTAATTATAGACCCAACTCACTAATACCTTGAGGACTGACCTCACCAAAACGGTCAGACCCCGGGTCAGAGATCAACACAAGATTACTTACAGTTTCTTACAGTAGATCCTCTGGAAAAAGGCAAACTATGCCTGTGTATTCAGCTCAGTACCAGTACTTGCACTGCTGCGGTCGTTCACGGTGTTGGCGGCGACGGTAGCAGACGCAACATTTTTACTATTCTGTATTTTTGTTTTATAATCAAACTTCAAATCTTGTCTTCCCCATGCTTTATCAAGATTACTTTCAAACTCCCTTATTGATTCGGAATCGACTACATACTGGGGCAGTGCGTTCCACTCATTTACCACTCTATCACAAAATGAGTTCTTTGCCTTCTCAAGCCTATTTCTTTCTTTGTAAATTTTCTTAGAGTGTCCTCTCGTTCTTGTTCCCTCCCGCATCAAGAAGATACCTTCACACACATCCTCATCATACCTTCCTGACACTATCTTAAAAGTCTATCATATCCCCTCTCTTTCTCCTATATGCCAGTGTCGGAAGCCCCAGTGTCCTCAACCTCTGCTCATAGCCCGCGTTCTTCAACGTTGGTACCAGCTTGCTAGCTCTCCTCTGCACTTTCTCCACTGCTTCTATATCCTTTACCATATATGGAGCCCACACCTGGTTCGCATATTCCAGGTGCGGCCTAACCAGCGCTGTATAGAGATTCCTGAAGATTTCTTCGTCAAGTGACACAAATGTCCTCCTTATCAGCCCTACAATTCTATTGGCTTTGTTTATCTTTTCCGCTAAATGTTCTGAGAAATTTAACTTATTGTCTATCACTACTCCTATATCCTTTTCTGCACTCGCTTCATACATACTGTATCCTACCTTGTCTATCTTGCTGGTCCCAATCCGCATGTACTTGCATTTTTTTGGATGAAAAGGCATTAACCAATGCTCAGACCATCCCTTCATGCCCTCCACATCTCCTTGAAGCAAACCCATATCTTCCTTACTCCTCACTCTTCTATACAGTTTAGTGTCATCCGCATACAGGTATACCTCACTTCCATTAGTTATAACTTCAGGCAAGTCATTGATAAATATAACGAACAGCATTACGGGGGTCTGCAGAGCGCCGATTGGCCCACACCAGGCAGATCCCCCCTCATACCCAACCCATTGAACCCATCTCGTCAAGTATGTTTGCTGGAGTTTCATTCCTTACGTTCAACAATTCTATCTATCTATCTATTGCCTGATGCCGTGATCCCCGAAGGGGTGGCCACGAACGAACCGCCCCCATGCACCTCTGTCCCCAGTCAGTCGACGCCCCTCCCCCCAACCAGCACCGCCTTCGTTCATATACTTCCTCACGCCATCCTTCCACCTCTCCTTCGGTCTACCTCTCCCTCTCTGTCCCTCCACCTCGCTCTCGTGCCTCAGCTGGTACCAACAATGAACCTGCATCAGCTGGTCCTGAACCACTTTCTATTGTGCTTGGAAAAAATGACTTGGTCAATTATAGACACTCAAACAATGAATTATCTGAACATTTATCATCAAGCTTACGTTCAACAATTAATTGAAATAATTTTATACCTTTCTCAATCATATTCTATTCCATTTCTTTTCTTTTACAGAACGCCAAGATGTGCACGGAAGTTGATAATTCAGGGATGTCCTACAACAGTGATTTTAACAGTGAAGATGAAGAAGCAGAACTTGGCTTGTATGCCCAGCTGTATTTTGAAGCAAACCCAGATTCCACCGTAACATACGAGAATGAAATAGGCCTCGGTCCTACTGGTGGCATGAATGGTATCAACTCAACTGACAGTAACAAGGAAGATGCCTCAGCTGGTACCAACAATGAACCTGCATCAGCTGGTCCTGAACCACTTTCTATTGTGCTTGGAAAAAATGACTTGGTCAATTCTAGACACTCAAACAATGAATTATCTGAACATTTATCATCAAGCTCTACGAACATAACTGAGGTTGTGCGAGATGCCTGTACTGGTAAAAGTACAATTGAAACCAACCAGCAAGATGCCTGTACTGGGAAAAGTACAATTGAAACCAACCAAGAGAAAGACATAATACAAGACAAAGATCCACTACCTTCTGTCAGTCATGTGCAAGTAGCACCACACTTGAGTTTTCATCAGAAGGCCCTCAAGCAATCAGAATTACCAGGTTGCGATGTAACAAGAGATATTTCATCCATATCATATTCAGTCACCATTAATAATAAGTCCTCTATTTCAAAACCGGGGAGGACTGTAATCCAAACCCAAAGGGATAAGCAGATGATTACCAGTGGAAATAGTTCTACTGCAATAGCCTTCTTAGCTGCAAGTCGAGAGAGAGTATCAAGTATCTGTAGTGAGGGCAGCATTCCCGGAAGTTTGCCCCTTGATGAGCTCTACTGTAATATCCCTCCACCTGATGACAACACAGAACTTGAGCTGCATGATAGGCTGACAATGTTTGAGCAAGATAAGCAGGACCAGCCACAATATAGGAAGGAGGAGGAAAGCAGAAAGAGAAAACGGAGCGATAACGAAGATGATCCTGAGGAGTCGAGATGTGAGCTGTTACTTAATATAAATAACACTAAGAAGATGAAAGAGGATGAAGTAAAACAAAAAAGGATAGAATCAGAATCGTCTGAAAGTGACACGGGTGACCTATATGTACTGGAACCACCATGCCCAAAAGATTTTGAAACATTAACTCTGATCTCTACCACCCCTTCTGATAGTGAAAATGAAGATAGGACTATCACAATTAAAGAAAAATCTTCAAAGATGCCTAACAAAGATAAACCCTTGATAACAAATAAAACTCCCACCAAAATTCCCAGCAAGTTTGTAAAGAAAACTAGTGATGTGATTGTAATAGATGGGAATGACACAATTGATCTGGATTCTGACACTAATAGTTTCACCAATTCTGAATTTATTATGCCCAATGCCTCAATGGGCACAGATTTGATTATAGGCATCCACGAGGAACTGACCCCCTTTGTAAATAGAATAACTAAAAATAACGATACAACTACCACTAGGAATACCAATCAATGCACAAGCACTATCAAGAAACCTACCAAGGCTAAAAAGAGAACACACAGTGGAAGTTTCAAGCACAGTTTAGATTTCAATAGAGGACGGGAGGATTCAATCAGAGTACCGTCCTGCAAGAAGTGGACTCAGGAGATGGTCAACTTCTACGATTCAGACGTCTCTGATGATATTGACGTGACTTCCATACATGAACAGCAGTCAAGTAAGTTGGTAAAGTACATTAATCCCTCATTAATCCATTTCTCAAATATCCAAAATGTTCAGTTAATCTATATGGTTCCTATATCATTTTTTTTAGTAATTTTCACTAGTTTGAATTGTCTTTAGTGCTTGGCCTTAATTACATTGACATGTAATGGTAAAGGTGTAAAATTAATACCTGTAATATAATAAAATACTTGAGTTCTATGCTTATTTAGTCCATTCAAAGGAAACCTTTGTTCATCTGAAAATGTCTTATCTAAAGTTTCAAAATGTCCATAGATTTTAGATTTATTGTTAAATTATCTATGTTGACTTGATGAATCATAGTGTCCTTGCTTGTTATTGGGGTTGTTGTTGTTGTTGTTCTTGTTCCCCAAGCTGCCTGGCCGAACAGCCCCAAGGCCCCGAGTAAGGCCAAGGCCATAAACGAGCGACCCCACAGAACCCTCCCTGCCGACCACAATAAAGCCTGGGTGACCGAAGCCACTCCATGGCGGGGGGCTGAGAGGGTGCGTAAACGCCCGGGAAACCAAAGCCCCACCCAGGGCCCTGTGCCCCTCAGCAATTATGAAGAGAAAGTTGAGGGGCAAAGGAATAATATGACGCTTTAGCTTCCAATCTTGGTAGATTGGGTGGTCAATCCACGGAAGAGACGCCGTCACTCGAGATCTAGAAAATATATAAGTAAAAGGAACAGTCCGAGTAAGCTATGGGTATGGCAGAGATCGCTCAGGTCTCACTCTGATAGACCAGCCCATCACCAGTGTTATTGGGGTTGGTTAGTACTGTATGTTTATTTGTTGGTGAGTTGTGGATGATTACTAATAGATATTTCTTGGAATTTATTACAGAATAAAGAAAGTACCGGTACCAGTAAGAATGTTTAAAAGAGGGCAAACGTTTGTGGGAATTGCATTACCGGTATTACACTGATAAGTAAAAAGGTGGATATAAGGCTGTACGGTACTGTACAGTTGGTATACAGTATTTTTAAGTATGGTAGAGTATGTATAGTATTAATGTGTTTTATGCCAGTGTGAGGGTTGGTGTCCTCTACTTCCTATAGCCCTTTCTATATTTCTCTCCCTCTACATTTCTAAATGGCGTAGGGATGCGGCGACCCCAGTGCCCGCCACTATCTGGTGCAGTCTGCAGATAGCCTCCTCTGTGGTGGAGGGGTGAGGATTTTTCACCACCGCTTTCTCCTGCGAGGCATAGAAGACAGCTAAACAGGATTCGGGGGCGGGGGGCCAGGTATCGTCCTCCCCTTAACCCACGAAATCCGGGGGGCCTCATATGATCCCGATCGCTGTGTCCGGGGCCATTTTGGTACAGGCAAACTTCATAATTCAGTATCTACTGATTGAGACCACCTAGAGCAGTATTTTTGTTTGCAAATTGTAGAAGTTTTTGTTTTCTGTAGAATGCCGTTGAGATGACATCGCTACAACGCGTTGTTGCCATGTTATGATGATTTGCCTCATATGAGGCCTCCCGGATTCCGAGGGTTAGGCGTGTTTTGAAAGCCGCGCGGCGAAACGTTTGTTCTGGCACCCCTTCTTCATCATGTTTAGTCCAAATAGTTTCAGACTAAGAAGTTAGGCCTATTAGTTTGGTGATTTAAGACCTTTCACCCTATTTCTTTGACAATATTAAGACTTTTTGTGTCGTTTAGGTTTCAAGATTTACTTGACGAGCGAAAGCGAGCCTGTAATTTAAGAGGAACCAGCCTTCGGCCGGGACATTTTTCTATCGAAAAATGTACACATTTATCTTGAAGGAGGGTTGGGGGGGGGGTTAAAGCTTGATCGAAGTCTAGGGAGGACATTGAAATGTAAAACTTGCAAACTAAACAAACCAAAACTTGGACAAAGACTATAAAGGTAAAATAACTTATCAAAATAAAAAATATATAAATGAGAAAATAAATACGCCCATCCCCCCTTAACCCTTCCTACCCGGGCAGCATTTTAAAAGGACGCACCTTGCGAAGGGCAGGAGCCCGGACGTCCTTTTAAAATCCGTAAGCTTGAAATCCTATTAAGCGTGTTTTGAAAGCCGCGCGGCGAAACGTTTTTTTACAAAGCCGATCTTTGCGACGCCAAGCCTCGGCAATAAGAAGAAGTCTGACCTTGTCCGCCATTGCTAGTCATAGCGAAAATTAGTGAAAAAGTGTCTGATATTGCTAAATCCGCGACAACATTCTCTCCACGGAAATCGTCATCACAACTGAACTAGTTGACATAGAGAGCTCTACGTAACGCCAGTCTACAGATACAAGTAAGGGCTACATTTTGAGATTTGTTTTAATTTTCTAGCAGTTAAAATAACAAAAATAGGCCTATGTTTACATACAACGTTTTTTGGCATTTATAGAGGTCGATAGGCCTATCCGGGCAATCTCGCCCGGATAGGCCTATCGACCTCTATAAATGCTGCCCGGGGAGGAAGGGTTGATGAAACTCCATAGGCAGTTTAAGGATATCCCCTATGAAGTTGGTAGTTTCTTCAGTACTCAGCGATCGTAACCTCAAAGAGGATTTTGTTGGTGCAAAGAGTGCCAAATATTAATACTGTACAAGCAAGGCGTCATTGAATCTGGAACCACTACTGTACTGAATATTTGGTTTAGGTTTTCATGCTTCACTTTGGGACCAAAACCTATAATATACTGTATGTATATTTAACTTTTCAGATATAAGGAGTGCGTGGCACATCATAAACGAGGACCGGTATGTGAACAACAGCCGTCGTTACTACCAGCGGCAGGAGAGGTGTACGTTGTGTCGGCAGTTGGGTCACCAGCGCAGTAAATGTGATCGGGTCCAACGATGTCACCTGTGCTCCAAGTCATCACACTTCAAGCGCTTTCATTGCCCTCAGAACTGCTGTTTTGGGGTGAGTCGAAAGTATGGGCACAGGGTTTTATTTTAAAGTTTGGATCCTTCAAAAACTATGAGCTTAAGGCGAAATCCTGTGCGAAAGAAAGTATACATTTCTTACAGTACAGTTTCTTACAGTAGATCCTCTGGAAAAAGGCAAACTAGGCCTGTGTATCCAGCTCAGTACCAGTACAGTACTTGCACTGCTGCGGTCGTTCACGGTGTTGGCGGCGGCGGTAGCAGACGCAACATTTTTACTACTGTATTCTGTATTTTTGTTTTATAATCAAACTTCAAATCTTGTCTTCCCCATGCTTTATCAAGATTACTTTCATGCCAAAAAGGAAAGTATGGCTGTTGAATAAATCTGAATACAAGGATAGGTTTTGCAGCGAATTGAAGGAAATAGACAGGAATACATACATATACACACAAGTTTAAAGACCGTTTTGTCCACAGAGAATGTGGTTAGTCTCGCGTCCTAACTGGCGGCTTTCCAGGCGGCCCATGTCAAGGGCTGCCTCTGTTGTCAAATTCTTTATTTTGAGATCGGACCGGAGTACTTGATCCCACGTTATTCTAGGTCTACCCCTACGCGCAGCTCCCCCCCACGTTCACAGTCCGGCATTTCTTCACCCAGTTCTGTTCATCCATTCTCTCCATGTGTCCAAACCAACCAAGTCGGCTCATGCGCATCACTTCACTGACACTCCTAATGCCCAGACACCTTAATTTCTCGCTCGATACCCCGTCCCTGAGATTAACCCCACATATCCATCTCACCTTTCTCTTCTCATTCCGTTCCATTCTATTGATATCCTCCGCTTTAACCTGCCACGTCTCTGAGGCATAGGTCATCGATGATCGCGCTCCTAACACACAAGGTATATACCTTCCCTTTAATATGGGGTGGGAGCCCTCTCATGGTCAGGAGTGGCAACAGCTCTCTAAACTTTCCCCAGCCACTTCTGACTCTAGCAATGAAGCCAGCTTCAGTGCCACCTCCGTCGGAAACCGTATCGCCCAGGTAGCAGAACTTATTCACACACTCAAGCGTTACACTGTCGAAATCAACACTAACAGGCGGGTCATTTAACACAAGATCTCCCTTGCACATTCAAAGTCTATGATTCGTGTTTAAGACCTTCTAGCTCCGCTACTTCTCTTTGTGTATACCCAGTCACTACAGACACAACATTGAATCGAGTTACTTCCCACCCCCTTCCCACATACTGCACATGGATAATCGGCGCTTCTTTCCATAGTTCCACGCCCTACTTCACTAAGCATGACCTTTGTTTTATCTATGTTAACTCTTAGAATAGGGAATAGGGGCACTAAGCTAAATGATGTAAATAGCCAATGGAACTTACTTGAATCTTACTTGAAGTCGTCTAGAGGTCCCGTCCTCACAGTCGTAGTCCGCCACTGCTGCGTCTGTCCCGTGCGTCCCTTCGAAGGAGGTCTGTCTGGTCCGGTATAGAGTTTTCCGCCACTGTCAAAGTCAGTGGCAAAACTAAGGGTTCCCCAGGCATGAGACTTCCTGGTGGTGGAATGATGTAGATTAAAATGCAATAAAGAAGAAAAGAAGATGTTTCAAAGCATGGAAGAAAGGAGGCAGCAAGCAGGAATATCTGGCGGCTAAGCGAACTGGAAAAAAATATATATATACAAGGCAAAGAAAATGATACAGGACCTGGTCATAGACCAAGTGAGTAATGCAGAAAATCCCAATGGTATCTTTAATTTAGCTAGGTGAGTTAAGGATGACAGTAGAGATGTAGTAGGAGAATAGTGTGTCAGGAATGGTAATGGGACAGTTGTTTATGCTGACAAAGAAAATAGAGCTGCTTGGAAGGTACACTACGAACGATTACTCAACATGGGATTTCATTGGAATAGAGCACAGCTTAGTAACGAAAAGCCAATACTGTCCCCCCCCCCCCCCCACCCCCTTTCATAGAGTCAGCTGTTGTAAGCAGTGTAATAAATTTAATGAAGGTCGGAAAGCTGCAGGGTGCTCTAACATTATAGCTGAGATGATTTAAGCTACAGGTGATCTAGGAGTGAATTTGTTCACAGAGCTAATAAACTCCATTATTAGAGAGGAAAGAATCCCTGATGAATAGCATAAAAGTGTACTGTACGGTACTGTAATAGTAAACATATATAAGGACAAGGGGGACTTGTTGGATAGGGGAAATTATAGGGGCCTGAAAATGCTTGACCAAGTCATGAAGGTCTGTGAGAGATTATTTGAAGGTATGATCAGGGAAAGCATTTATATCGATAATATGCAGTTTGGTTTTATGCCAGGACGTGCCTTACTATCTTCATGGTCAGGCAGCTACAGGAAAGATATTTACTTAAAAATAGGGATCTGTATCTTGTTTTTGTAGACCTGGAGAATTCCTTTGATAGGGTGCCCAGAGAAATTGTGCAGTGTGCTATAAGAAAACTTGGCATAAAGGAGTGGCTGGTGCGTGTGATAATGAAGATGTGCGAGGACTCACGAATGAAGGTGAAAGGTGTAGTGAGTGAGGAGTTTACAGTTCACGTCGGAGTCCACTAGGGCTCTGTGTTAAGCCCTCTCCTCTTTATTATGGTTCTGGAGGCACTATCAGCTGATTTCAGAGCTGGGCTCCCCTGGGAACTGCTATACACAGATGACCTAGTATTTATCGCAGATAGTGTGCGGGATGCCGAGGCCAAGTTCAGAAGATAGAGAGAGGGCATTGCAAGTAAAGGGTTAAGAGTTAATATAAATAAAACCAAGGTTTTATACAGTAGATTAGGGCTTGGAAAGGTAGAAAAAAGTGGTGCATACCCATGCGCAGTATGCAGAAAAGTGGTGGGCACGAACTCAATACCGTGTAGCGTCTGCCGCTGTTAGGTACATCACAGGAAAAGACATTGCACTGGAATAAAGGGACCTCTACCGAGGAAGAAGTCTGAAATTGAGAAATTTGTTTTGCTACTTGGGAGATACCATCTCTACTGGTGGTCGGGCTGAGGCTGCCACTATTGCCAGAATAAGATGCTGCTGGGAAAAGTTTAGAGAACTATTGCCACTATTTATCATGAGAAGATTCCCTTTCACCTTGAAGGGAAAAGTGTACGCTTCATGCGTTAGAAGTGCAATGACATATGCTTCAGAAATGTGGCCTGTCAAAGTGGATGATATCAACAGAATGGAATGCAACGAGATGAGAATGGTGAGATGAATGGGTAGTGCCAAACTGCAAGATAGGATATCTAGTGAAGAGGTGAGGAGAAGGTTAGGTATCAAGAGCATCAGCGATGAGATGCATACTAGCAGGCTTGGATGGTTTGGACATGTGGAGAGGATGGATGAACCAAGTTAGGTGAAAAGATGACGTCCGTGAACATGGAGGATTGGAGGGAGCTGCACCAAGGTGCAGATAAAAAAAGATGTGGGATCAGTCCTTGTGGTCTGATTTTAAATCAAAGAACCTGACCAATGAGGCAGCTCTGAACAAGTTTGCCTGCAACGCTGCCGTTAGGACATAACACCGGAACCGCACTTAGTCTGGAGCACTCGGTCTTTATATTTGTGTATGTATATACAGTACATACTGTACAATCTGGGGTCTCCAGTAGCCAGATATATTACTTCTTGGTTAACAGGAAAGACTGGAAACTGGTTCGAGATGTAAAGGTCATCCCGGGCGAAGAATGTATCCCCCAGCATAAGCTACTTGTGTGCGACATGAGCTTATACACAGATCCTAAGCGCAAGAAGGTATACATACCCAAAAGGAAAGTGTGGCTGCTGAAGAACAAGGAAGTTAGGGATAGGTTTCATAGTGAACTGGAGGAAATGAATAGAAATAAGGAAGCTAGGCCTAACGATGTAAATAGTCAATGGAACTTTCTTAAGCATAGCCTTATCGCTGCCACTGACAAAGTCTGGGAAAACAAAGGGTCACCCCAGGAATAAGACCTCCTGGTGGTGGAACGATGAGGTAGAACATGCTGTGAAAGAGAAAAGGAGATGCTTCAAAGCATGGAAGAAGGGAGGTAGCAAGGAGGAATACCAGGCAGCTAAACGAACTGCCAAAAGAGTTATTTACAATGCGAAAAAAGGCATTAAGGACCTGGTCCTCGAACAAGTGTGTAACACTGACAATCCCAATGGGATCTTCAACCTAGCTAGGCGAGTTAAAAATGACAGTAGGGATATTATAGGTGAACAGTGTGTTAGAAACGATAATGGGAAGATCGTGTATGCAGAACATGAAATCAGAGAAGCATGGAAGGCACACTATGAACGATTCCTAAATGTAGAGTTTGAATGGGATAAGGAACAGCTTAGTATCGAAAAACCAATATCTGGACCCCCTCCTTTGATAGCACCAGCTGTAGTGAGCGACGCAATCAATAAAATGAAGGACGGTAAAGCTCCAGGGTGCTCTGACATTGTCGCTGAGATGATAAAAGCCTCAGGGGAGACTGGTGTCAACTTAGTCACCGAGTTGATAAACACCATTATTAAAGATGAGAAAATCCCAGAGGATTGGCTCAAAAGTGTAATAGTAAATATATACAAAGGAAAAGGGGATGCGCTAGATAGAGGAAATTATAGGGGCCTGAAAATGCTTGACCAAATCATGAAGGTCTGTGAGAGAGTCTTTGAGGGTTTGATCAGGCAAAGCATCTCCATTGATGATATGCAGTTTGGTTTTATGCCAGGACGGGGTACAACCGATGCTATCTTCATAGTCAGGCAGATACAGGAAAGATACTTACTAAAAGGCAGGGATCTTTACTTTGTGTTTGTAGACCTGGAGAAGGCCTTTGATAGGGTGCCTAGAGATGTTGTGCAGTGGGCTATGAGGAAACTTGGTGTGGAAGAGTGGCTGGTGCGTGTGATAATGAAGATATATGAGGATTCGCGAAGTGCGGTGAGGGTGAAGGGTGTACTAAGTGATGAGTTCGCAGTCCGTGTTGGAGTCCATCAGAGTTCAGTGTTAAGCCCCCTCCTCTTTATTATGGTCTTGGAGGCACTGTCTAGAGTTTTTAGAGGCGGACTCCCATTAGAAATGTTTTATGCAGACGATTTAGTCCTAATAGCTGACAGTATGCAAGATGCTGAGGCCAAATTCAGAAAATGGAGAGAGGGCATGGCGAGCAAGGATTTACGAGTCAATATTAACAAAACCAAGGTTATGCATTGTAGATTGAGACGAGGCAATGTGGAAAAGAGCGGTGCATACCCATGTGCAGTGTGTGGAAAGGGTGTGGGTGTTAACTCAATTCAATGTAGCATCTGTCGATGTTGGGCACACCATGGGAGTAAGCGCTGTAGTAGAATAAAGGGACCCCTGCTGAAGAATAAGTCAGAAATAGAGAAATTTGAGTGCGTAGTGTGCAAAGGCCAGCTTGTGTTAAGTGATGATCCTGTAGCTGTGAATTTTGGAAATGAGTCATTGGAGCTGGTGAACAAGTTTTGTTACCTAGGAGATACCATCTCTGCCGGTGGTGGGGCAGAGGCTGCCACTGTTGCTAGAATTAGATGTGGCTGGGGGAAGTTCAGAGAACTGCTGCCAATCCTGACCATGAAAAGAATGCCTCTCCCCCTGAAGGGAAAGGTGTATGCCTCATGTGCTAGAAGTGCAATGACGTATTCCTCAGAAACATGGGCCGTTAAAGTAGAGGATGTCAGCAGAATGGAACGTAATGAGATGAGAATGGTGAGATGGATGTGTGGGGCCAGGCTACAGGATAGAATAACAAATGTTGAGCTGAGGAGACGTTTAGGTATAAAGAGTATTAGCGAGATGATGCGTACAAGTAGACTGGGATGGTATGGACATGTGGAGAGAATGGATGAACGAAATTGGGTGAAAAAATGCAGGTCTGTGATTGTAGAGGGAGCTGCACCAAGGGGTGGACCGAGGAAGACCTGGGATCGGACTATTCGTGCCGATCTCAAATCCAAGAACTTGACAAGTGAAGCAACAGGGTTGCCTGGAACGCCGCCATTAGGACAAGAGACTGAAACTGCACGTATGTGTGGGACACTCCGTCTTAACATTTTATGTTATGTATGTTTTCATTCAGCTTAGTTCATCCATCCTCTCCACATGTACATAAGTCCAACAATGTCAGCTGTGTTCAGAAATATCCCACTTCATTGTCCTCAGA
This sequence comes from Paralithodes platypus, assembly GCA_032716605.1. Classification (NCBI taxonomy): domain Eukaryota; kingdom Metazoa; phylum Arthropoda; class Malacostraca; order Decapoda; family Lithodidae; genus Paralithodes; species Paralithodes platypus. Next base: position 21,661,241 of record CM064521.1, read on the forward strand.
AGTGCTGCTTCATTTATTGTTTATCTACAACAATTGCTTGAATATTAACCCCCTAAGCCCGGGTGATGCTTTATGGTGTCATTGTGGTTAGTGGGCAGCATCCCGGGTGACACCATGTGGGGTCAGCATGTTTCGCGGCAAGCAATATAATTTTCCAAGGTGCAATCTCTGCCCTATCAGCATTGTGATAAAAATTAGCTACACCCCTACCCCTCCTTCACTCCCCCAAGCCTTTACCTACTCCCCCCGCCAAACCATCTCCCCTTGCCGACTACCTCTCAGTGATTACATCATCTTTCTTGATAGCAAGTCAGTGTTATACCGATTGAATGAAGGAGAGGATGACTAACCACCCTCTATAAGCCCACGTGATTGACACACACACTCATATACACATCGCGTATTGATCTCATTTCAGTCACACACGTATATACGCATACACGCTCGAGAAGTAGAATGTTACTTGAGGCTCTTGCGGTGCTGAACTAGGAACAAAGCAAGGCGAAAAGTATAGGGTTTTCACCATTCTCAAGTTGAATGAAAGTATTTGATCATGATATTTGGTTGATTATTGTTTATTACGAAGCTACAAGATGTATAAACAAGGCGATTGCGTGCCAAATATGCTTGGGTGGACGGTGGCGGGAATATGGCCTGGGAGTTAATGTTATAATATTTATCATTGTGAAACATATTATTACAGTCGTATCTGCACTAACGCAATAAATTAATTCCAATAACATGCGTATTACAGTAGTTGAAAAAAAAAAAATAATGTTAGAAAATTATGTTATAATAGTGGATGCCTAACCTTAAGCCCCGGTCACACGAGGCGACTTTACTCGCCGCCACTACTGTAGCGGCGATTCGTCTTGTAGTCACCTAGTGTGACCGGGTAGTCATCACTAGCATGTCCAATTGGCGACTAAAAAATACTCGCGGCGACTGAAGTTAAGTTCAACTTTACTCGCCAGTAGCATGCGTTTTCATGATCATGAGTCGGTCATTCTCCCTTATTAAATCAAATATAGATACTGTGTGTGTGTATATATACAGGGCGTCCCAGGAGGAAAGGGCATAACTTTGGGATATGGTAAAACAAAATATTCTAAGCCTAAAATGTTGTATAAGATATATTCCAAATTTCAACCAGTAAGGAGATATTGCATGTTGAAAATGGCATTTTCTTCAGTAATTCCCCATAAGGGTGGCGTAGCTGTCCTAGTACCTACCACACCTCCATCTAGCTGCAATTATTTTACCATGTTTTTGTAAAGATATTATAATTCTGTAAGTTGCAAAATGATTATATATATATATATATACTGTATTAGCTCACTTTGGACCAGTTGGAAAGTATCTGACATGGAAGAGTCCATTACAGTGATGCGGGGGAGGACACTACATAAAACTTTCAATATCTTTTTAACATTTGAGATTTGGACTTTTTGTTATAGAAGATTTTAGGCTTAGAATACCTTGTTTTATCATTTCCCAAAGTTATGCCCTTTCCTCCTGGGACACCCTGTATATACTGTATATTTTTTAAGAGGTACTGTATGTGGTAGTGGGGACATAATGGTATGCCCCATGGTTCACTGGTGTCTTACTCTCACAGCCCACTGGCAAAAGTCGGCCTTTTAACTCTGGTGTATGACTGTAGCAACCCACCGCCCGCCATTTCAGTAGCGCAGTCAGCCTCTGTAAAGTTACAGTAATTTCTTGTTACTGCCTTATTGTAGCACAGTTAAGTCTGGTGTGGTGCGGATTCGCCAGGTGCAAGTGCTTCAGGGGAACTTTGTAGAGTCTTGCTGAGACACTGATAGCGCTATACCGACATTGGCCACTGTGATGGGGCTGTTCTGGTAAGTCTTTATTGTACTGTGCTATACTACAGTTACATAACAGAATCCAACCACATCTATCTATCTATCTATCTATTGCCTGACGCCGTGATTCCCAAAGGGGTGGACATGAATGAACCGCCCCCATGCACCAATGTCCCCAGTCAGTCGATGCCCCTCCTCCCAACCAGCACCGCCTTCATCCATATACTTCCTCACTCCATCCTTCCACCTCTCCTTTGGTGCACCTCTCCCTCTCTGTCCTTCCAACCATATAAAGAACGTAAAGACAATGTGAAAGACCTTGGGGTGATAATGTCTGAAAATATGGGATTCAAAGAACATTAGCAGGTCAAAGTTGCAGCTGCGAAACGGCTAACAAGTTGGATTCTACGTACATTTAAAACTCGCGGTGAATTGCCTATGATAACGCTCTTCAAATCACTGGGGCTTCCGCGGCTAGAATACTGTAACATATTAATATCCCCATACAAAGCAGGTGAAATTAATGACTTGGAGAGTGTACAAATCAACTTCACCTCACATATAAACTCGGTAAAACAGTTACACTATTGAGAGTGTTTAAAATCACTAAAGCTGTATTCGTTGGAGCGTAGAGGGGAACGTTATCTATTAATATATACTGTAAGTGGAAAATCGCACAGGGTTTTGTACCGAATCTACATACCCCAATAGTCATGAAGTTCAGTGATAGGAGAGGCTGGGAATGCGATATCCCCAAGATGAAAAATTGGGGTGCTATGGGCTCTCTGCGAGAGGGCTGGTTATCACAGAGGAGCACGTCTCTTCAACAAACTCCCGCGGCGAGTAAGAGACATGAGGGGCGTCTCGTTAGACAACTTCAACAGAGCCCTCAATGTCGAACTACAAAAAGTGCCAGACGAACCCATCTTCGCAGGGGAGCGCTCCGCCCCTTCGAACAGCCTGCTGCACCAATTTTCAAACAATAACGAAGGGCGGTGCGCTCCTCGGTGCCAATAGCAGAGTAGCGAACTCCACATAGATGACATGGGTAGGTAGTAAAGAAACTGACACCACGCTCTCTGTGGATGAAGCGCTGTTTAACCCTTAAAAAGCGGCTCACCACATAAGTCGTTTTTAATAAAGCTGGACTATGTGGCGGCGCTCGACATAGGTCGAGTGGGAATTTCAGTACGTAATGTTGCTGAGAGAGAGAGACAAGTGGTGGCAGGAGACTAGCGAGCGTATGACTGCTCCAGACCACCGCGGCGAACCTACTGACACGAATCTCAGCTCCCTCCTTCCTCTCTCACTCGCTACATACTGAATTATATGGGGAAAGTACCGAATTACATGCTTTTTGCACTCGCGTTGCACGGTTATTGCAAGAAAACTATCCATCATACAAGGATCGTTATGGTGTCATTCGAAAGCTCTGTTTATGCCCTTTCAGGGATAGATACTTGTTTTACGTTCTGGGTCTTATTTAGGCATGAAAATGATCACGTAAACAGCCCTATTTTGGCTAAAAACACCCCGCTGGGCGGTACATATAAATAAACCGCATAGGCCGCTAAAGAAGGGTTAAGCTTGTTTGTATGTACGGTATGTATGTATAATATATATACTGTACTGTATATACCTATACTGTATATACACAGTATAAATATAAGGAGGTTGTGGGGTTTTCTACAGCTATATTCTGGATTAGCCTTTCTTCTATCTTTTGAGATATAATAGAATGCAGTAGGCACAATTATTCTGTGTGAAAATCGTTTGAATGAACGGTTTGGGTTCGACAGCCGTACTCCATATGGCGAGAATAAGGTTTGCGATTATATTCATGTAAAAAAAACTATTGTTGTTAACCCTCCAGCCCCGGCTATGTATTATATATATATTCCTCGAAACCCGGGTGTTTTGGCCGAAAAACGTCTAGGCTAGGCTACCGTATATTCGTTAATCAGACTACTTCCCGCATTCCCGCGCATCCCCAAGCGTAGCTGTGTTATTTACCTGTAGAATGGCATTAAGTAGAGCTCTCTAAGTCAACTGGTTGAGCTGTGATGATGATTTCATTGGAGATAACTTTATGGCCAAAACAGCCACTTTACACCACTTTTCGATACTTAACAACAACATACAGGCACACACGAACAAGCGACGCTCTCCTTCTTGTGGCCGGAGATGCGGGGCGTCGGTCCAGCCGGCTGTTGTTTACATGCGTCGGACCGACGCCTCGCACACGAAGCTCACAGGCTTTCAACCACTGGGCGTTCAAGAGGCCTTCCGGGTACCTGTTATATGCTTTTTTATGGGCGTTCAAGAGCCCTTCCGTGGTGAGAGGGTTAAACAAATGATTAAGGACTTCATTGGAAAGCCAGTGATTTTGTTTTTCATATAAAAAACATTATTGCTCAGCATATGACGCAATTATGTATAAGTTGAACGCCGAAGAACGTTGATTTTGTTTATATTCAAACATATTATTTCATCATCCGTCTTAAAGGTGAATTCCAGGGATGAAACCTATTCAAACTACAATGTCCATTGGGATCTGCTTGGTTTTAAGTACATGATACTGAAGACATTTCATCAATTTATTTTAACAACATAGAAATATAGCTTATCTAAGTTATTTTATATGGCGCGAACTGGCGTGTTTACCATGACGTCATTTTGTGCAATGGCGGGAACTCTTGACATGGGAAATGGGTGAATCTGTGTGTTTTTTTATGTGAGAAACTCTACTAATTTGTATGCATGTTTACAGCTCAACATTTGGCTTCACCACTGTCTGGTCAAGGGACCGCGATATATAAATTGAACAGAAAACTATATTATCATTACGAAATAGGCCTTAGAACCGACCTGCCTCAACTTTGGACCAGGCTAAAACACTCACAAACACTGGCTATATGTTTATTGTTGGCGAGATGGGATTATTTCTTGATGTGCACCACATCTTCAGGACGTTGTTCGATCTTTTGCAGAGCTTGAGTATTGAATTGAAAGGTATTAATTACGAAAAACAGACCTCACTGTTCAGGACCGCATATCTTGTTTACAACGGTTTCTCTGCACAATGGAGTCACTCCAGCTGGCTGAAAATGCCAATTCGTCACCAACAACTACAGTATATATATTAGTATTTTGTTCTGGAGTTTAATGGAATTACTGTATATCGATATTGCCCATATACATATTACAGTATATTCATGCCAAGTTATGACCCTGCATTAATCTTTGTTTTTTCGTTCATCCCTGTAGTTCACCTTTAACACCAATAACCCCGCAAATGAAATTAATGAGATCATGTGATCCTCCCAGGCTTTGAATTCAGGATATCTCATACAGAAATTACACGTTCCAACCATTACACCATCAAGACCGTTGTAAGTCTAGCACATGACCACGATTAACTTAACCCTTGTCTAGTGGGGGGTTTTGGGCTTATTTGGGCATATTCAGGCCCTCCTGCATGATAAATCAAGTATCTGCATGAAAAAAAAAATTATTTAGCAAAAAACTAGGCGCTAAAAGTTTCAAAATGAGACCAGAACGAGCTACGTAGCACTCGTGGTTCTCATACAGGGATACCATTAACATGGGAGTTTAGCGTATAGCGGCATATTTTTCCCAGCTATGCTCACTACTGGCTACACTGCCGGCCTCTCGAGAACACAGGGAACATAAGTTAATGGGCGGCGGTAAGCCCTGGGAGTCGGCTGTCTGGCCCGCTGCGCTCCCGGCCATTTGCACTCGATTTTAACCCTTTAAAAGCCTTAATAATGCTCCTAACTTGCTGCAAATTGAAACCGGACTTAAGTCCGACCCCGATCTTTAACGGTTAATATCCATTTATCGAATACTGTACTGAATATCAATCTAATGATGTACTATACTCAACTGCACTATGAATACCCTAATGCTTATGTGAGAGGAAAGAACATTTTGTGGGGAACACATCACATGGGACCGACTTCACTTCGAAATATTCCTGAACCTATTGATATTATTTTAACATCATTCTTAACCCTCTTTCTGTGCCGCGACGTCTTTTCCAATATATTCTGTAAACTATTAGATGATTTTATGCAACTTAAGAAGGATGCCTATCAATTAAAAGGCTGCAGACTATCTCAGTTAATCCTCTCAGCTACCATATATCCTTCCTAAGCTTCATAAAATCGTCTAAATGTAGCTGAAATCAAATTGAAAAGACGTTGCTGGTACAGAAAGGGTTAACACCAATAACCCCCTGAATGAAATTAATGAAAGCATGTTATCCTCCCAGGATTCGAACCCAGGATATCTCATACAGAACTTACACGCTCTTACCATTACACCATCAAGACAGTTATAAGTTTAGCACATGACCATGATTAATATCCATTTATCGAATACTGGATATCAGTCTTATCATGAACTAGACCCAACTGCACTATGAATAGCGTAATGCTTATGCGAGAGGAAAGAACATTTTATGGGACATAGATCACATAGTACCGACCTCGCTACTAAATATTACTGAACCTATTGATATTATTTTAACATCATTTTTAACACCAATAAACCCCCAAATTAAATTATTGAAAGTATGTGATCCTCCCAGGATATCTCATACAGAACTTACACAATTTGTTCATGGCCCCACCCTTTCGGGGATCATGGTGTCTGGCAATAGATAGATAGATAAAGTGAAAGTGACATATTACATACATACATAACATTTTAAGACTGATTGCTCCACACATACATGCAGTTTCAGTCTCTTGTCCTAATGGTGGCATTCCAGGCAACCCTGTTAAGGGCTGCTTTACTTGTCAAGTTTTTAAATTTGAGATCTGCACGTATAGTCCGTTCCCAGGTCTTCCTCAGTCCACCCCTTGGTGCAGCTCCCTCCACACATAAGTGCAGTTTCAGTCTCTTGTCCTAATGGCGGCGTTCCAGGCAACCCTGTTAAGGGCTGCTTCACTTGTCAAGTTCTTGGATTTGAGATCGGCGCATATAGTCCGATCCCAGGTCTTCCTCGGTCCACCCCTTGGTGCAGCTCCCTCCACAATCACAGACCTGCATTTTTTCACCCAATTTTGTTCATCCATTCTCTCCACATGTCCATACCATCCCAGTCTACTTGTACGCATCACCTCGCTAATACTCTTTATACCTAAACGTCTCCTCAGCTCAACATTTGGTATTCTATCCTGTAGCCTGGCCCCACACATCCTTCTCACCATTCTCATCTCATTATGCTCCATTCTGTTGACATCCTCTACTTTAACGGCCCATGTTTCTGAGGCATACGTCATTGCACTTCTAACACATGAGGCATACACCTTTCCCTTCAGGGGGAGAGGCATTCTTTATCTTAGCACTGTCTTGGTATGGCACTGCCGAGGCTGGTGGAGTCTTACCTGGGCGCTGTTTGGTACCACACCTGTGTCGGCAACAGTGTTTGCATATTGGAGCAATGTTGGAGCAGGACTTTATTGTTCTATAGTCCAAATTGCCTAATATACAGTACAGTAGAGTCTTGTTATGGTGCTGTCTTTTTGTAACACTGTTAAGGCTGGTGTGGTTGCAGATACTGCAGGTGCAAGTGCTGCAGGGGGACTCTGTTGAGTCTTGCTGAGGCACGGTAGTACTAAACCAACATCAGCCACAGTGATGACTTGGTGGGGCATTGCTGTAGCGGGACATTATTGTACTACAGTACACTCCAACTACTGAAAGGCAACCCCGTCTGAGCCGTTACAATGCATATAATGGAAAAATTATGTTAAACCATTGAATGTATGTATGTATTCTATCTTGCAGTTTGGCCCCACACATCCATCTCACCATTCTCATCTCATTACGTTCCAGTCTGTGGAATAAGTAATAACTCAACAATAGCAGTGAAAATTACTTTAAAATGGTACAGTATGAGTTACATAATAATACATTTTAGGAAAAGTGACAGACTAATTCGTAATATCACCAACCCACAAATTAACTCACAAATAAACCTGATTAAAGAAATCAATGAAATTAATGAACACGTGTGGCACTCCCAGGACTCGAACCTAGGATACTCACACAGAAATCCAGTGCACTAAATATTATGCTATCAAGACAGTTAAAGGTTTAACACTTTGGCTGCGGGCATATTTCCGCCATATTAGGGCTCATTCAGACACTCCTGATTGATTAGGCAAGTGTCTGAATGAAATTAAATGTATTCGGCCGAAAACTAGAAGAAAATAGTTTCAAAATGACACCAAAACAAGCTTTGTACCTCACAGGTTTCACTCGCAGCGCTACCATAGACATTCGCTAAAATGAGCAATTATCGCTAATGTCGCGCTACATTTGCCTTTGGCAGCTCTGTATATCTCGCGAGACTCTGACTCAGAGCCCTCAGTGCCGTGGCCGGCTGGCTGGGGGAAGGACGTGTGGCCTGTCGTGCTCCCGCTCCTGCTCCCTCGCACTCGATTCTACAGGCTTTAAAAGGCTTTAACCCTTCCTCCCCGGGCAGCATTTATAGATGTCGATAGTCCTATCCGGGCGATCTGGCCAAAAAACGTATGTAAACATAGGCCTATTTTTTAAATTTTAGCTGCTACAGAATTCACACACACCTCAAAATGTAGCCCTTACTTGTATCTGTAGAATGACGTTGAGTAGAGCTCTCTAGGTCAACTGGTTCAGGTGTGATGAAGATTTCCGTGGAGAGAGTTATCCCGCGGATTTAGCAATTAAAATGTAAAACTTGCAAACTAAACAAACCAAAATTGGGACAAGGACAATATAAAGTCAAATTAAATTATCAAAATCGCTATGTGGAAACAATGCTTACTAAAATGAAAATTATTAAATAAAAGAACACAATCCACCACATAGGGTGTACATTACTACATGAGCAAGTTAATCTGTTTCCCAAGCAAACTAATCGCACATATAACAACGCACTATCGTTACGTTAAAGGAAGTACAGTAGTCAAGTTTGGGAAGTCCGGGATGTTCTGGCAAATTTTACTAAACTCTGCATGAATAAAGAAACTACATGTTAAATGTCAAAATATTATTTAAAATCATATTTGCAACATGACAAGACATTAACAATAGTACAAAATACAAATATTGATAAGATATCTATACTATTACAAAATAATATATAAAATACAGTACAGCACTCACTAACGATAGTGCTATCGGGTAGGTACCTGTAAGCATAGCATGCCTCAAGTGACCCCTATCAATAACTACCCTACAAATAACCTACATTTATAGCACAAATAAACTAAGGAAATCGCAAAAGTAAGCAATTGATACTATCGACAATGAATACATATAATATAAAGACAAATAATTGCAAAATATGAAGTAACAACAGATTTAAACAAAGAGTACTCTTTTAACCCTTATTTAGCGGATGGTAAGGTATTTTACACTGTACCGCTCAGCGGGCATAATCCCGAAATATTCGCTCAATTTCACTCGCCCTAGTGCCGTTACTATGGCTCCAATGCGAACGAAACGATCATTTTTGGAAAGAGCAACTCTTCGTCTCCCCATATAAGTCTATGAATGGATGTTATGAATGAGGGTGGGAAGAGGTGAGGAAGAGGAGGTACTTTTTGGTCTATTTCCCAGGCGCGTTCGGTTGCGTTCGCTTTGGCCTGACTTCGGCCTCTCGGTAATCGGTCTTATTTTTCTCTTATTTCTCCTTATTTCTCTCTCTCTCTCTCTCTCTCTCTCTCTCTCTCTCTCTCTCTCTCTCTCTCTCTCTCTCTCTCTCTCTCTCTCTCTCTCTCTCTCTCTCTCTCTCTCTCCCTCTTCTCTCTCTCTCTCTCTCTCTCTCTCTCTATCTCTCTCTCTCTCTCTCTCTCTCTCTCTCTCTCTCTCTCTCTCTCTCTCTCTCTCTCTCTCTCTCTCTCTCTCTCTCTCTCTCTCTCTCTCTCTCTCTCTCTCTCTTTCTCTCTCTCTCTCTCTCTCTCTCTCTCTCTCTCTCTCTCTCTCTCTCTCTCTCTCTCTTCCTCATCCGTATATGTAATTCTCATTATTATTTTCTCTAATCTCTCTCACTCCTCCTGTCTCTCTGGCTCGCTCGCTTTCCCTCTCTTGTGCTCCCTTGCTCTCTTCCTCATCCGTATATGTATTTCTCATTATTATTTTCTCTAACTAATCCCTCTATTTCATTTATTTGCTTGTAATATTTCTGTATTATTATATCTTTTTCACTCTTTCTTCAGTTCAGTTTCTGTATTCTCTCTATACGGTGGGAATGGTATTTCGTATGAGGGATGTGCAGCACAAATATTCAATCTTTCGTTGTTTGGTTGTTTGTATTACCGTAAGAAATTTACTGAACGCCTGCAAATAATACGCTATAAAATGCTTGCAATCAAACTCTCAAGCAATTTCAAGGTCACATGCAATTATAAATGTAGGCTATAGGTAGACCCAGAGAGGAAGAGAGAGTGTCGTGATAATATAACAATGTTACATATGTATCATATATATATGAAAAAATAATATATACGGTAGGCCTACATCTGTTCCCTACATCTTGTGCCAAGCACAAATATTCAATCTTTCATTGTTTGTATTACCGTAAGAAATTTACTGAACGCCTGCAAATAATACGCTATAAAATGCTTGCAATCTCTCTATTTTCTCTAATCTCTCTCACTCTTCCTGTCTCTCTCTCTCTCTCTCTCTCTCTGGCTCGCTCGCTTTCCCTCTTCCTCATCCGTATTATGTATTTCTCATTATTTTCTCTAACTAATCCCTCTATTTCATTTATTTGCTTGTAATATTTCTGTATTATTATATCTTTTTCACTCTTTCTTCAGTTCAGTTTCTGCATTCTCTCTCTCTCTCTCTGTTTCGCTTGCTTTGCAGGAATTTTGTTTTTGTTTTATATATAATATATAATAATTTACTTATCATTACTTACTATATCGTATAAACAATAGTAGGTAGCCAACTTACCATAATACCGATACACCAAACCGATCCGCATGCGGTTTTGTTTATCACCTGTTTACTAAAGTGCCACCATTATCGATTTTCTTGGAGCCAACTCGAGCGGGAGGGTTACCAATTGAAATTAAATCCGCTAGCATATATTGTTAGATGTAAGACATGATAAATACCACTAGAAATATGAATTGGCAAAATCCATATAATATCACTTCGAAATTGTTCTGAAATTTCAAAACAAAACCGCTAGTGTAAGTCATTGCTGCTAGATCGAAGTAAAGGTCTCTAGATCTAGCGGAAGTCGCTATACGTATTGGCAGTACTGCACACTCATTCATTTCATTCATTCATTTTCTATTGAACTCGTCCTGGAATCTTTACGACTCTGAATCTTACGATTGCCGACGGCGATACGTTGTTGACATTGTTGTTGATGTTCCAGTGGAGGGATGAACAAAATATTGTCCTTGTCCAATAATAGCTATTTCATAGTCCCACAGGACTTATTTTGATATTTATCAAATTTATTGAACGCCTGAAAATAATACGCTATAAAATGCTTGCAATCAAACTTTCAAGCAATTACAAGGTCACATGCAAGTATAAAAAGGTATATTGTAGACCACAATCTTCGCCAAGCTTCGTTGTTGCTTGAATTATCGTGAGAAATGTACCATACACCCTGGTTATCGTGAGAAATTTACCGAACGCCTGCAAATAATACGCTATAAAATGCTTGCAATCAAACTCTCAAGCAATTTTAATGTCACATGCAGTATAGGTAGACCCAGAGAGGAAGAGACAGACAGAGAGAGAGGGGAGGTCAAAAAAATCTGCTAGGTGTGATTTCCCCTGGGAGGGAAGAGATTAGTTAGGGGCGTGCCCTGGCCTACATCAGACAAAGAGAGTACAAAGGAGTACAAACAAAGAGAGTGAGACAGAGAGAGAGAGAGTTGTGATAATATAAAAATGTTACACATGTATCATATAATATATGAAAACATAATATATACGGTAGGCCTACATCTGTTCTCCACAATCATATAATGCCAAGCACAAATATTCAATCTTTGGTTGTTTGTATTACCGTAAGAAATTTACCGAACGCCTGCAAATAATACGCTATAAAATGCAAAGGAAATTTCTTGTAGAGTGCAATTTTGAGGACGTAATGTGCTCTGAGAGAGAGCGGAGCGGTGATTAGGAGCATAAATTACCTCAAGACCGCTCGCCACACGGAATTCTATAAGGAAATTACCGTATTTTAGGGTTTTTGCACTCGTGTTTTACGATCGTTAAAAGACAACCAGTGATCGTAAAAGGATGGTTCGGGTGTCATTGGAAAGCTCAATTTACGCACTTTCAGGATACATACTTGTATTACGCTCTGGGTCTTGTTTATGCATGAAAAAGAGCACGGAACAACCCCATTTAGGGTTAAAAAAAAAACCCGCTGGGCGGCACAGTGAAATATACTCCACCAGCTGCTCGTAAGGTGATAAAATGCTTGCAATCACATTTTCAAGCAATTATAAAATATAAATTGTACAGTACTTACCAACACCCACACCCACACCAGTATGTTCTTCGTCAGGAACGTCTCCAATTTGCTCAAGGGTCTGTCCAATATCAACCACAACATCCACCCCACGCAAATTATGCTTGGGGTGAAAGCCTATGATCGGATTATTTTTGTCTTCCGAGTCATCCACACTACCAAAACTCTCACCCAGACCTTCGACGGTTTCATCCAACAGCTTATTAGAAAGTTCTGAAGAGTTCAGCATGATATCTAGTTCCTGGGTGGTAAGCCGGGCGTGGTTAGTAGGGTGGCGCGACGTACTAGGGATGGCGGCCACCGAATCGAACACGGGCAAATCTTGACCTTCCATTATGGCTGCTTGAGGGTCACTTAGTCACGGTCACGCAGTGGGGATGTGTGGGTGGGCCCTTGTAGTACACCGCCTGACCACCAAGTTTCGCTTTCCACCTAAATTAGGGCGGGAATACGCCCACGGACTTAAGTCCGACCCCGCCATTTAGTCCAATTTTCTCGTATCGGACTTAAGTCCGACCCCGCTAAATAAGGGTTAACAAGAACAATAAATTAAAAAAATCATCAATATTAACCCTCCAGCCCCGGCTATGTATTATATATATATTCCTCGAAACCCGGGTGTTTTGGCCGAAAAACGTCTAGGCTAGGCTACCGTATATTCATTAATCAGACTGCTTCCCGCATTCCCGCGCATCCCCAAGCGTAGCTGTGTTATTTACCTGTAGAATGGCATTAAGTAGAGCTCTCTAAGTCAACTGGTTGAGCTGTGATGATGATTTCATTGGAGATAACTTTATGGCCAAAACAGCCATTTTACACCACTTTTCGATACTTAACAACAACATACAGGCACACACGAACAAGCGACGCTCTCCTTCTTGTGGCCGGAGATGCGGGGCGACGGTCCAGCCGGCTGTTGTTTACATGCGTCGGACCGACGCCTCGCACACGAAGCTCACAGGCTTTCAACCACTGGGCGTTCAAGAGACCATCCGGGTACCTGTTATATGCTTTTTTATGGGCGTTCAAGAGCCCTTCCATGGTGAGAGGGTTAATATTAATAATAGAAAAAGAAAAAGATAAACAATAAATACAGACAAAAAGTAAGCAGAGGTTATACAAGAAACTTCAAGTTAAAAATGCTTGATTAAAATTATTGATGTCAAATTTTAGAATACAGTCACAATAATTGACCCTAAAAAGATTAAATTTATGGAACAATTTACTTGCCTCAAAACCTCTGTCCACTAAGAGTCTGTATAGTAACCTAGCTCTAGCCCAAAAGTCATCTACTTTAGTGCAGATTTTACAAAATCTTATTAATTGGGAATAAAAACAATTATAAGTTATTTTACTATCGATATCGGACACTTTGGAACACTAATTTTCGCTCTAACTGGCAATGGTAGACAAGGTCGGACTACAGTACTTGTTGTTGTTGAGGTTTGGCGCTGCTCCGATCGGCTTTGTTTACAAAAAATTTGCCGCGCGGTTTAACCTTCACAGACTGGTTTCGCCTTCTATAGGATATCCCCGAAACTCGGAGGATCTATCTATCTATCTATTGCCTGACGCCGTGATCCCCGAAGGGGTGGCCACGAACGAACCGCCCCCATGCACCTCTGTCCCCAGTCAGTCGACGCCCCTCCCCCCAACCAGCACCGCCTTCGTTCATGTAGTTCCTCACTCCATCCTTCCACCTCATATTCGGTCTACCTCTCCCCCTCTGTCCCTCCACCTCGCTCTCGTACACCCTCTTAGTCATTCTCTCGCTTTCCATACGTTCCATATGGCCGAACCATCTCAAGTTGTTCCTTTTCACACTTTCCAGCACATCTACCTCCACACCACACCTCCTTCTTACTTCCTCATTAGTCTGTCTATCCCTCCATGTAACTCCGCATGCACTTCTTAAGAATTTCATTTCCACTGCTCTCACTCTTGGTCCGAGTCTCTCAACCAACGTCCATGCTTCGCTTCCGTAAGTCAGTGTCGGGATTACCACACTGTCATGCAAGGACTTCTTCACTTCCATACTGACCACCCTATTTCTTGTTACTGCTTTTAGCGTTCCTACAACCCTCTTCCCCTGTTGTACCCTCTCCCGCACCTCTTCATCCATAGTCCCATCTTTACTCAACACACTGCCCAGATACTTAAAAGAGTTGACGATCTCCATAGCCTGACCGTTCAGCTTCACCTCACACTCTGTGACTTCACCCTTTCGAAGACCATAACCTTGCTCTTCCCCGTATTTACCTTCAAATTCGTTTTTCGCACACTGTTCCAAACTCATTTACCAGACCCTGCAACTCCCATTCATTATCACTCATCAGAACTGTATCATCCGCAAACAGCAGTATAGGTAGCTTCCACTCAATTCCCTCCCTTTTCAGCGATACACCAACATCCACTGCTCTTGATAGTATTTCTTTCATGACTCCATCCATATATACAGTAAACAACCACGGGGACATCACACACCCCTGTTTCAAACCAACATTCAGGTCAAAGAACTCGCTCTGCTCACTCTCCACACGTACTGCCGCCTTTGCACCCTCGGAGGATCTGGCTGAAAAATGTCGTAATAGGCTAGCCCTATCTTTGTTATTTTAACTGCTAGAAAATTCACTCACATCTCTAAACGTAGCTCTGTTTCGTATCTGTAGACTGGCATTGAGTAGAGCTCTCTAAGTCAACTGGTTCAGTTGTGATGACGATTTCCGTGGAGAAAGTTTCGAGGCGATGTTAGCAATATCGGACATTTGCAGACACTAATCTCGTATCAACATTGATCCAACGTCTCCTTGTTTTCGGAGGTGCGGTGTTGCAAAGACAAGCTTTGTTTACATGCGTCGGACGCACGGCTTTCAAAACACGCTTAATAGGCTTTCAAGCTTACGGTGCTCATGAGCCCAACCGGGTTTCGGGCCCTAGTTTGTGATTGTCTCCTCAGAGCCCTGCCGAGTACCAGGGGTTAAGGACGTTTTCAAGCATATAATAAAGTGTATTATTAGTTTGTTTTATTTATATACTGTACATATATTTATTTTAAAGAGATAATGAATAGAGTAAGGAAAAATAAGACAAAACAAAAAAAATCTATGTGTCTAAAGGCATCCTCCATTCGTAAAATGTTTGTAACAATTGGATTTATATTGTTGTAGGTTGTAAATTTGTAGAAAGCAACTCCAAGTAAGTGAATTCCAGAGAGTAGAAGCTCTGGGGATAAATAAATTTTTATTAGCAGAAGTTCTACATTGTGGAGGAGAGAGTGTAAATTCATTGTTATTTCCAGCTGCCCTAGTTCTGCAGGGAAAGATATGGAGAGGTGGTACAATTGAAGCAAGTTCCTCAGAAATTTTACTGTACAAATGTCTGTAGAGTAATGCAAGGGATGCAACATCTCTTTGTATGAATAATGGAGGAAGATCCTGTGTGATTACAGGGTTATTGATTAGGCTAATCTAATTTTGTCCAACTGCCTCAGTGGAACCACTCCCACATCCATTCCACAAGAGTGAACAGTTTTCCATCTGAGAACACACATGAGTTTATGTATAATGGCTAACTGTTAGTCAGTGAAGAATTCTCAAACTCTGTATATAAGTCCCATTTTCTTAGAGGCATTTTTAGCAATGTATCTGACATGTGTCCAGCTCTGGCTGACATTTAATGTAAAATAATACATTGCATTCCAGAACATTATTTGGTTATTTTCCTGTTATTTGTAATTTCTCTAATTATTAGTATTATTTACACATATATTTGGGAGGGCTTACCAAGTTGGTTGTTTCTTATTTTTTCATTCCCAAGTTTTTCCAACAGTTCTGGTGCCATTTCGCCACTGTTAATTATAATAATTGGTTTAAAACCTGATGCCTATGACCGACCGATGACATTTCTCCGCTCTGCTCAAGAGGCATGGAACTGCTAGACTGCCATATTCGTGGCAACTAACTTCAAAATTAGTAATAATGTACGACCAGCTCAGTAACGGCAACTGTCATGTAGTGGTTAGTTGGCGGTACAAGTAATAGCAAGTAAAGTTTCCTGGTATGACTGTGGTTTAGAATGTGTACCCTATATAACTATTTTGTGTTTGTTTCAGTGTGGGGGGCGGTACCATGCATTCTGTTGGGAAGCTTCCTACTCAGCCTGGTGTCGGTTCTGTGGCTATGAGGGACACGGGGAGAGAATCTGCCCAGCACCCTGGAGAAAGTATCACCTAACAGTAAGTATCATACTGTACTCGGCAAATAGAAAGCTCTATGCAGTTATTGTACAGTGGAACCCCCATCTTCGCTCCTAATCAATTCCGCAGAAATTGAGCTAAGATTGAAACAACCAAGATCGGGGCACTGTTCTTATGGGGAAAATTCTAATCGTTTCCGTGCTCATTCTAAAAGTTGCACTTTTTCCCAGTTTTATCCTATGAAAACATGTTTTTTGTCTACATAAAGTAAATCTTATGCATTGTAAATAATAATGTAGACATGGCTAAATAACAGTCCTAACCATAAAAACTTAGGTGCATTATAAATTATAGGTTTGATTCCCGGAGGGAAGTAATGAAAACCTAATATTTAGTAGGGGCCCCGTAATCATTGACGATCTGCCTATTAATATACTGTAATAGTCTCCCTTCAACACCCGCGTCAGCCGTTTTGAATATACCGCCGCGGGGATGAACAGAGTATTCCTCATAAGTGTAACGCAACTTCTCTTATGGAGTCGTCTATAGATCGGGTACGCACTACGAAAAAACTTCGTAAAATAAGAAGACAAACAATTTAACCCTTCCTACCCGGTCTGCCTTAGGTAAGGACAGCACGAAAGAAGGGCCGCTTCTAATGCCTTATCTAAGGCATGAGCTTAATAGCCTAATTAAGCTTGGTCCGAACGCCGTGCGTACGACGTATGTCAACAAACCCAAGCGTTCGTCACCACACCTCCGAAAACAAGAAGGAGAAGACTCCTCAATGTTATTGTTCTGACGTCATGAAGAAATTAGTGTCTAAAAAGCCCCCATATTGGCAACATCTCTGCAATATTGGCTCCACTGAAATCGTCATCACAACTGAACCAGTTGACTTACAGAGCTCTACTCAATGCCAAAATACAGATTGAAAACCGCACTACGATTATAGATGAGTGGGAAAGTTCTAGCAGTGAAAATAAACATAAATACGGTAGCCTAGGCCTAGACGTTTTTCAGCCATATCGCCCGGGTAGGGGCGACTGTCATTGGGTAAGACAGCCCGGGGAGGAAGGGTTAAACACTGTTATAACACGCTTTCCCCTTTCGGTGGATTTCGTGCGTTGTGGCAACCCAGCCGCTCCTCGCCAGGCGGCCATATCTCCTCCTTTACTGCTATACCAAGATAACAACCAAGATATTTCAGTGAATGGGAAGGGGATGGAGGGGGCCTACATCGTCAATGATTACGGGGCCCCTACTAAATATTAGGTTTTCATAACTTCCCTCCGGGAATCAAACCTATAATTTAATAGTGGCCCCTCCATCATTGACGATCTGCCTGAATTCCCAAGACTGGAGGGGGACATTCGTAATAATATCCTAACCTCAGAACCATAAGGTAAAGTCAAGAATTTGTATAACAGAATAAGTCTTTATTGTTAGCATACAATATAAAATATAGAAAAATATAAAAGTTATGGGAGCAGTGCGTTACTTCGAAGAAGATCTGCTCCCTAGACAACGTAATCTCAACTCGAGATTCTATTTGATAGTGATTTGACAAGACATTCCTGGCTCCCTTATCACTAGATTATAAATAGTTTATTATCTGTCATGAAACTGACATTTTCTGACCAGATTCATACTCAATCAGACTTCGTATAGTTGTGACTATTAAAGAAGAATGTTCTTAAATACAACTAAAAATTATACACTGGCTTAAACGTAGCCTTTCATTTTACATAATGATAGCAAAAGAAAAACCAACCTGTGAGCTTTCATTCAGCTCCATATCAGCCACGCCGGAGGTACCTCCCGG
Source organism: Paralithodes platypus (assembly GCA_032716605.1). Lineage (NCBI taxonomy): Eukaryota > Metazoa > Arthropoda > Malacostraca > Decapoda > Lithodidae > Paralithodes > Paralithodes platypus. The sequence continues at coordinate 21,679,615 of CM064521.1, forward strand.
CGGAGGAGTTTGTTGCCGGCAGAGAGGTTTTGGGGGTATATTGTGATACTCTCCCCCCCCCCCCCCTCTTTTTCGTCCCCTAAGGGATTAAACTAATATCACAAAGACCAGTAGCTCCTCAGCTGTAAGGAACCTCCTGAAGCGCCTGTAAATGGCTATCGTCATGAAAAGGTAGATGCCCAACAATCTTTCTTGAGCCAATAATAAAGGAGGAAGAAACCCCACCGACACATACTTATATCTGATACAAATGATGGTAGGGAAGGGGTAATCTTTTCGTGACGGAAACCACTGCTGTAGGGTAATCCTAAGTAGGGTACATAAATGGGGGAGTTAACAAGTAGACTCTATCCTATAGCACCCAAGGATCCGCCTGCCCACCCACTAACCGGGGGGAACTTAAATACTGTACAATTTTTGGCCAAACACAGTGAACCGTACTAGGTTTGAGGCACTTAATGCTATTACCTGCTTGGGCAGCTCTTTGGATGTCGTATCCTTTCGGGGCGGCGGAACACTGTACCTGGCCGGGGACCCGCAAGGAGAGCACACGTTAACAAAAGGGTGGGGAAGGGTGTCTTAATCCGTTCCCCTTGAGCTGAGTCTGCCTAAGCATAGGTATGATGTCTTACAATAACCAATTACCGTGCCTGTGGCATGGGCAGCCTAAGCTATGGAAGAGCCGAGGACTGAAGTACCCGTTGTTAATGTTGTTGTTGTTCCCTAAGCTGCCTGGCCGAACAGCCCCGAGTCCCTGAGAAAGGCCATGGCCACGATCGGGCTTTCCCACAGAGCTCTCATTGAGTGTAAATTGTGTTGTTGGCGTAAGTGGTTGTGTGAAATGCAGTCTTCTATGATGTGTTTAATGGTATGGGGTGCTGTGTTACATCCCGGGCAGGCGTCGACAACGGAGTCATCCAGTCTCTTCTGATAGCTCAGGAGAGCTGGATGGTGTCCGCATCTCAGCCTGGCCAGGTGGACTCTTTCCTCGCGAGGAAGGGAGGATTCGGAAGGATGGATTTCGGGAGGTCGTGCATGTAGCTGCGTGTTGTCTGTGAGTGAGTGGATGGATCGGTGAGAGATATGAGTATGGATGTGCTTCTGGAAGTTGGTTCGGGGTGGGCAGGGAGGGAGAGAGGACAATAATTGTGTGTGATACCGTGTGCTGGGTGTTGTTTTGATATTTCTTGGTGTCTGTGGGTGTGTTGCCATGTAGTTTAGTGGGTGGTCTTGGTTCGTGGAGGCTGCTGCCAGGAATTGAGTGTTTCTCATGTCCAGATGGTCTTTGACTTTGAGGATTTTGGTTTCTTGATGTAGGTGATCTGTGGGTGAAGTAGCTGTGCAGCCTGTAATGATCTTCAGGGCTTTGTTTTGAATAGTCTGTAAGGTCTTATGATGTGTTTCAGCTAGGTTAGAAGCCCAGGCTGGGCTTGCGTATTCCATCACTGATCTTATGTATTGTTTATATACTGTGGTGGTAGTTTCTTTGTTGTGTCCAAATTTTGTGTGAGCAAGTGACCTGAGGGCGTTAAGTCTGGGTGTCAGTTTCTTTTTAATGTTTGTGGTGTGCTGTTTGAATGTCATATGAGTATCATATGTTACTCCTAGGATTTTGGGTGTGTGTGTATGTGTTAGGGGTGTGTTGTTTATGGTGAGTTGAGGGATGTATTCGTGTTCTCCTGTCCAACTTGTGAGCAGGGTTGCGGTGGATTTGGCTGGGGCTAGATTAAGTCTGTTTGTAGTGCACCAGCCATGTAGTGTGTTGAGATAGGGTTGAAGGAGATCTGTTGCTCTTTTTGGGTCATGGTGTGTGCATGTGAGTGTTATGTCATCTGCATAGGAGGCTAAGTTTATTTGGGGCGTATTGGGTGTAGTTATATCGTGCATGTACAGATTGAAGAGTGCGGGCGATAGGACGGATCCTTGTGGGACTCCGTTTGGAAAGTTTCTGATTTTAGATGACTGACCGGCAAAAGATACGTGTGCACATCTGCCTGCTAGGAAGTTGGCCAGCCACCTTTTTGTGTTGTTGTGCATGTTTGTGTTGTAGATTTTGTTTGTTAGGTTGTGGCGGGGGATGGCATCGAAGGCTTTACTAATGTCGAGTGTGGCTAATAGTGATCTGTGTGGTGGTCTAGCTGAGTTGATGCCGTCGAAAGCTCTTTGTGTAAGGTCTGTGAGAAGAGTGTTTGTGGAGTGCAGTGGCCTAAAGCCATGTTGTGTTGGAGCTAGTGGTAGGTCAGGTGTAATTAGTTGTAATACTAGGCGTTCTCCATGACTTTGGAGGGGGAGCAAAGAAGTGTGATGGGGCGGTGCGAGGAGGGTAGCGTGGGGTCTTTGTTGGGTTTGGGGAATGTGATGATGATACCATGCTTCCAAATGTCTGGTATTGTGTTGTGTGAATAGCTGTAGTTTGATATGTTGGTGAGTGCTTGTATGCCTTGTGGTCCCAGGTGTCTGAGGTGTATGTTGCTTATGTTGTCTAGGCCACAGGCGGGTGAGTGCTTGAGATTGTTGATGATATGCTTTGTCTGGTGATTGGTGAAGGGTGTATAGTCAGGGTCTGTGGGGAATTGTCTCTTACGTCGGATGACACGTCGGTCGTCTTTGTGAGGTTTTAGGTGGCTGACATGTGAAAAGTGATTGATGAGAGTGTTTGCTTGTTGTTTACATGAAGGAGTAGAGTCTGTTGTTGTGATTGTGTTGTGTTGCTGTTGGAAAGTGTGATGCTGTTTAGTGTTTTGTAGATTTTTTGGGGTTTGTTTTGTGATCAAGTGTTTGTAGGAAGTTATTCCAATTTAGTTTTTGTTGTTCTTGTATTTTGTTGTTAGTTTGGGTGTTGAGTGCTTGAATTTGTTGTGTGATGTCTTGTGTGTGGGGTGCTGGGGAGTGTTTCAGTATGTCGCGTTGTCTGATGAGGTTTTGAATTTCTGGTGTGAAGTTGGGGTTGTGTCTTTTCCTGTTACCTCTTGGAATGTGTTTCTTGTCAGCATTTTGGATAGTTTTATTGAGTATGTGTACAGCATTGTTGATGTTAGTGATGGGTGTACTGTTTAGAGTTGTGAAGTGTTGTTCTGTCTCATTTGTGAATGCTTCCCAGTTAGCTCTTTTATAATTGGTGTATGTGTGTTTGTGGCTAGCTGGGGTGAGTCTGGTTTTGGTGGTGATAATGATCGGGAGGTGGTCAGAGCCTAAGGTTCTGACCACCCTCCAGGATGTTGTGGGGGCGAGTTCTGGGGAGCAAAAGGTGATGTCAGGAGATGATGGGTTATAGAGGGCTTGGTGAGGAATATGGGTATGTTGATGGATGTCGTTAAGGATGATGAGGTTATCGGTTTGGTTTTGTAGTACCAGCCCTCTGTCTGTGTCGGGGTTGTCGACAAACCAGGCCGACGTCTTGGCGTTGAAGTCACCACCCAGGATGATGTGTGGGGTGTTTGTGATGTGTTGTAAGTGTGGTCTGTATTCATTTGGTACTGTAGGGGATGTTTGGGGAGGGATGTATGTGTTTATGATGGTTATGTTGGAGTTGTTGCCAGTGCGTATTTTAATTGACTGTATTTCTGTTATGTTATCATTTGGGGGGAGGAGGGATTTGGTTTGTACACTGGTTACTATGTATGATATTTCTTTGTGTACCAGGGTGATGAGTCCACCGCCCCCGCCGACAGCCCGGTCTTGTCTGATGGTGGTGAAATTATGAAATGTGGGTGTTTTTTGTGTTGTGCGGAGTTTTGTTTCTTGTAAGATGGCAATGTGTATGTTGTGTTGTTTGATGAAGTGTGAGAGTTTGTGTTTCTTTGTGTTGATGCCATCTATGTTCAGTTGAAGAATGTTAATGTTATGTGCACGATGTATGTTGGGTGCTGCTGCACGAGGATGGGATGAGGGAGGGGCTGGGGGTTGGGATGGGTGAGGTGGGGGTGGGGATTGGGGAGCAGGAGATGGGGGTTGGAATGGATTAGGATGGGGTGTGGTGTGTTGAGTTGAGGATGTGGATGGTATGGGAAGGTTAGGTGGGTTAGGGAGGAGAGGTAGATGGGTTTTAGGGGGGGGAGTGGATGATATGGGAAGGTTAGGTGGGTTGGGGAGGAGAGGTGGACGGGTTTTAGGTGAGGGATTTGACTGGGAGAGGGAGGGGCATGAGGAACAGGTCCAGGTGTTTGTGTACCCCCGCTCTGCCTGCTTCGTTGGTTTCACTTTTGAACACGTGCGGGGGCTGACGGAGGCGGCAGGAGGGGAGTGCATGCCCGCATGCCCACCCTTCCTGCCGCCCCCAACTAATTGTAGTGGGCCCTATCATTTCTCATCCTTTCTGTTTTCCGTTTTTCCCTTCTTCCCGCTGCCCCCTCCTTTGGGAGCACCGTGACTGTCATGAGGTAAACGACCGTACTCACTCTTTGGTTTCGTTGGAGGGTGTTGTGGGTCGGCAATCCCTACACCCGTCGAACTGTGGTACCCGACGTGTTTGAGCGAGGGGAAACTTTTATGCCAAACCCTAACCCTTGTGCTGGGTCGGCGATCGACGGATCGACGGCCCTTAAGGTGCATTAGTCGGGGTGTATATCTGTAAGAATTCCTAGGGCGGTCGTCCTGTCCTCTAATTGTGGCTCCATGGTGGGTTTGGAATCTGACTCATGAATTTAGAAATATTCGTCCTATGGAATCTAAAATTGCCCCCTCCGACGCCGACCCCTGCGAGAAATTGGACTGCCTCAAGGACCCTTCCCCTGCTGCCAACAGTGCCGGAGTTCCCCACTCAGGCATGGCACCCACAGACCTTGGCAAACCTCCTAAGGATACTGTGACGAATTCTCCATCGTCGGGTATTGAGATCCATCAGGTGATCTCCCCGGCATCAATTTCTATGCACAGTACTGCCTCTGTGATCAATAATAGTGACGACAACCCCACAGTCTCGACTTTAACTTCTAAATTACCAGATTATGATTCTAGCCTTAGCCTACCTCTTCATTCCGTTGACAACCTTAATGAAGAACCTCGCATGCCCTCAGCTGACACCCCTACGGATGCTTCTTGCATCCCTGACCCGTCTGTGACTCCATCTGTTACCATCTTCCCTCCGGATGCAGGATCTACTACCTCAATTGAACCTGCTTCTGTACCTCCACGATCTCAACGAGCCATTGATGCAGGTACAGGAAAAACAACAACAACCTTGCCGGTATTTCCTCTGCCATTCACACGCTTCAACCGTTCGTACCTTCGCATAACCGACAAAGGCGTAAACGTAACACGTATACCCCTGCTTCGAAGGACACTTATAACGCTATGTTCAGTCCCCCTGATTGGTCACGGTTTTTCACGGTCTCTGGTGAACCTATGGATGATTTCAGTCTATACGATACTCTCGCACAAGATATTGGTGACTTCACCATGCATGCTGTTGGATCGGCCAAGCGCATGATTGAGGTGAAAACACAGGAGCAATCAGAAGCCTTACAAGCCTACCTCGACACCCCCAACGACAGATACACAGGTAAACCAGATGAATTCCTGAATCAGTGTACGAGCACGGTTGTGCTCCCTTCCGACTTCGAATTTGCAGATCAGAGCTTTACAGACTCAACCAATCGTATCTTAAAATTATTGCAAAGAACTGACCCCACTGTTGTTAAAGTTGACACTTATACTGCTCCTCAGCGTGGAAATCGGCCCCCACTACGCATTGTCAAAATCTATTTTAAGCGCCATGACCTCCCTATGCATGTCCGTCTTGCAGGTCGCCAACTGCAGGTACGAAGGTATGTTAACAAGCCGAGACAATGCACAAATTGCTGGAAGCTTGGGCATTCAACCCCACGGTGTCGGGCTCTCAATGCTCGTTGCTTAAATTGCGGCTCAGAACAACATGCTCTCAACAATTGTCAAGCCAGCGCGCCCCGTTGTGCAAATTGTGACGGGTCCCACAAAGCCAATGACAGAACATGCCCGCACTTTGCGTTTCATCGTGATGTATTACATTTACAGGCCACAAAAGGACTCTCCTTCCGGTCTGCTGCAGCACAATTAAGGCAGGAAGGTAAATCTCCTCCATATCGACGGTATGAATCGACTACACCCGCTGACTCCTCTGACCACCAGCGTCCAGAGCAGCCTCCGGCACCACCTATTAGCCCACAACATTACCCCACCAATGATACCTTCCGTTTAGTTCACCTTAACTCCCCGGACCTATCCACCTCTAACAGGTTCGAGGGATTTACTAACTTGACCGATGATTCTGAGTTTTGGAACATGACTGCCGAAGAGAACCTCATGGAATGTAGCACAGTACCAGATATAGAGACTTCTCCCCAATCTCACTCCACCCAGTCGCAGCCTCGGAAAAAGCGTAAGGTTGCAAGTCCTATCCGGTCATTATCCCGGACCTCGAAACTCGGTTCCACCACACAGAAGTGGGTTATGCCTACCCACGATCCGGACTGTGGCTGCCATAACTGCGGCCGATTCTTTCTACTTCAGCACAAGACTTCTACCCGTACAGTACTCACCGAACATCTTCACAAATTTCTTTCCAAGCGAGCTCCAGCGGAAGATGCTCAAATTCACCCGACTCCTTGTTATTGTGTCACCCATATTTGTGAATCTGATCCTACGCCCAAGGACTTGATGCAGAGATTCCTGAAGGACAATAACCTGTTGGATTCTGACTTGACTAATATAGAGCTATCACACTCCCGATTTGATGTTCACCAACCTCCTGTCAATGTGCGTACCACCCTCGCCACGCCTGATCCTCCCTGTAACCTTGAGCGACATGTTCCGTTAGCCGCTCCCCACTGCCCAGATCCCGATGCTCCCAAACCTAGGGACATTCCCCCACAAACTCCTGCTAACCCTACGACACCATCATCTGACGAACCTTCGATAAAGACTCATCATACCCCGAGCCCCTCACAATCTCCTGTATTGATATGTCACACCAATATCCCACCTGACAAATGTGGATGTCCAATTTGTTTCCGTAATTACATCACACCCCATATCTGTGCTACGGATCCCTGCCTCCTTGCTCGGACGCAGGAATTTGTCACCACACGTACACTTCCCCCTAACCCTGATGGAGATGTTACCTCCGCTTATCTATTTATGAACACTCTGCGCCAAAAACTCCTCCACTGTCCCACCCTTGTTCCTAAACTAGTCACACAATTCACAGCTATTTCTGAAAAATTTACAGACCTTACATCTACCCCTTCACCTCCATCCACACAACCCTCTCCACACTCACAACCTTTACCAGACTCTCTTCAAGAGACCACTATTGTCGTTGACTCTGACTATCCTATTCTTGATGGCATATAACATTTTGCAATGGAATATAAACGGATACCAAACTCGCCTCCGTATGGGAGAATTACAACGATTACTTAAATTATATTCACCATTATGCATTTGCCTCCAACATGTAGGCAATTTTGTTGTCCCCCCCAGGCATTATACTGTTGCTGCTAGCTCCCCTATAACCCCTTCACATCTCCGAACAGCCATCCTTGTGCACTGTAAGTGCGTATTTGTTTCTGTCACCCTTGACCCCAACCCTTTTCAAACAACTGCCGTCTCCATTTCATTACCAAACCTTCCTTCCTTGACTGTTTGCTCCTCCTACAATCAACCCTCCTGTCATTACAATACTTCAGACCTTCATCAAATAGTACAACAACTGACCCCACCGTACCTTATTCTGGGCGACTTTAACGCACACTCTCCCCTTTGGGGCAACCCAAACACAGACATCCCAGGCAATAATATTGAAAAATATCTCCTTCATTCTACTCTTTGTTGTCTCAACTTTGACACCCCCACCTACAGATCTGCTACCCACTGTACATTTTCCGCTGTTGATCTTTCCTTTGCCTCGGATGACGCAGCTCCCCTATTTGACTGGTCAGTTTTACAGGATCGCTTCTCCAGCGACCACTACCCTATACTCCTTAAGTATTTGTGCCCTGCATCCTCCCCTCAAATATCGAGTTATAATCTCTCTAAAACCGATTGGACGTCTTATACGCACTCCTCTGCAGACGTTTCGGACTTCTCCCCTACCTCCTCCCCTGCACACAATTTTGATTATTTTTCGTCCTTCCTGAACTCCATTGCTCGCACTCATATCCCGCTTACCTCCTCGCTGCCGCACCCTCGCCAGGTCCCTTGGTGGACGCCCACTCTAGCCCAAATGGTAAAATTCAAGCATCGTGTGGAACGCCTTCTTAAGCGTCTGAGTGTTAGGCAGCGGCGTTTAAAGACTGTTTCCCCCCGACTTTTTTCCACTAATCGTTACTTTGACCTTATAACCATCACTATTGAAAAAATTGCCCTTAAAACGTTCTATAACAAGATCTGTGCAGTTGTCAAACGCAGTATCCTTGACAACAAGATACTTTCATGGCGATCATATATCTCGTCCTTCAATTCCCGCACCCCTCTCTCTACTTTATGGAAAAAGTTTCGCAGTATCAATGGACGCACTGTACGGCCTCCACTCTCTCCACTCAAAGACCCTGCCTCGGACTCGCTTACACATGACCCCCTTGACATCGCTGCCATACATGCCAAACATTTCTGTCACGTCAGCTCAGACCAGTCATTGCCTCGTCAATTTCTTCGTTATAAATGTATGGAGGAATCTCGCCCGCTATCTTTTCATAGCGGGAAAACACATGAATATAACACCCCTTTTTCAATTCCGGAATTGCGACACGCGCTCGACCTGTGTACAGACACTACTCCTGGCCCGGATGGATTCTCGTACGCTCTCATCCGTCACCTCCATCCACGTGCGCTACAACATCTTTTACAACTGTACAATCAGTTTTGGATAAGTAACTACTTCCCACCGTCTTGATGGCATGCTTACACTATACCCGTTCCGAAGCCTGGAAAAGATCATAGTCTTCCCACAAATTACAGACCGATTGTGCTTACCTCATGCCTCTGCAAATTAATGGAAAAAATGATCAATCCTCGACTTTTACATTACGCTGAGTCACATGCCCTCCTATCCCCATATCAGAATGGTTCCCGCCCTGGCCGTTCTACACTGCACTCACTTATTCGCCTTGAACACCAAATACGTGATGGGTTCTCCAAGAACCAACCCACAGTGGCAATATTTTTTGACATTGCTAAGGCTTATGACACAACATGGAGACACAGGATTTTAAAAATTTTACACGATTCTGGCATGCGGGATCCTCTTCCCTGCTTTTTACGAAATTTTCTCTCTAACCGTACATTCCAGGTCAAAAATAATGGTCTCCTATCGGACATTATGTCACAAATTAATGGAATACCACAGGGATGTGCCCTTAGCAGCTTACTCTTTATTATGGCGATCAATAGTGTCATACGCAGCCTCCCACCTGAAATATCGTATAGCTTGTATGTGGACGACTTCGCAATATATTATACTTCTCCCAGTCTGACTCACATACAACGGCGTCTCAACATTGCTCTAAAATCCATCCACTCTTGGGCATCCACTGCTGGTTTTCAATTTCTGCTGAAAAGACTAACGCCGTTGTATTCTATAGAAATGTTCGACATTTACGTAACCAGTCCATTACTCTCACCATGGGACATTCTAATATTCAGATCCTTCCACATACCAGGTTCCTTGGTTTAATCTTTGATACTCACCTCAATTGGAAGAGTCACATTGCCTGCTTAAAGGCACGTTGCCTCCAGAGAATGAATGTTCTGAAAACAGTCGCACGAGTCCATTGGGGCGCAGATCGCGCTACGCTTTTACTGTTCTACAGAGCTACCATCCTCTCAGCCCTAGATTATGGTAGCCCTGTCTATGGCACGGCCTCTGCTTCCACATTAGGAACCCTCGACAGCGTACACCATTTGGGCATCCGCATTAGCTCAGGGGCATTCCGTTCCTCTCGTGTCTCCAATATCCTATGCGAGGCTGGGACCTTACCTCTAGCCTATCACCGTCGATTAGTCCTCATGCGTACGGCTGTTCGCCTCCGTCATGACCCAACTCTACTAGAACTATTCCATTCCACAGATAACTATCGTTCAACCATTCCAGTGCCATTCCCACTATTGTCTCGCCAATTGCTCTCCACTTACAATATCACCGTTCCTCCCATAACTCCCCCTCCTAGTCACATCACTCCGTGAACCCTAAAACACCCTACAGTTTGCTTTCACTTAGCAGATCAACTTGATGCCCAAGCCCCATCTCAACGTCGACATCTCGCTTTACAACATCTTGGTGATCACATCCCGGCTGTTTTCATTTACACCGATGGCTCGAAAACTGCGGATGCCGTGGGTTGCGCTGCAGTCTCAGACCATGGCTTGTCTCAAAGTACCTTACACCATCACTCCACGGTTTTCACTGCTGAATTATGGGCTATTCAAGGTGCTTTAAGCACCATCTCTTCATTGTCGAGGAACTCTCCACGGGTCGTTATCTGTAGTGACTCAAAGAGTGCACTGCAAGCCTTATGTGTATTTGCCCCCAAGGACCCATTGGTCAAGACTATCATCCACACAATACACAAATTACAGTGCGCTAATCGTTCCATCACACTGTGCTGGATCCCCGCGCATGTAGGAATTCCCGGGAATGAGCGTGCAGACTTCCTCGCTAAGCAAGCGTGTCATGGTACACCCTCTACTACTTTGCTGCGTTCGGAGGATATGCTCCCTGTCCTCCGTCGCCATGTTTATGACGCTTGGCGAGTTGAGTGGAGAGCGCAACCATTAACTGGCCTCCTTCGCTCCATTAAGGATGACATACACTTGTGGCCCTCTTCAATTAATGGTTCACGTGCAGACCAAACCCTATTAACTAGATTACGTTTAGGCCACACGCGCCTCACACATGGTTACCTGATGTCCGCCCCTCGTGGTCCACCACCTGAATGCCAACATTGCCATACATCATTGACTGTTTTTCACTTTCTTTGTATTTGTCCCGTCTATGCATCTGAAAGACGGAGATTCTTGCTGAACACCTCATTACATGGCATCCTCTCTGACTCAGACTCTTTCAATTTCACCCCTATTCGTCACTTCCTGAGAGCGATAAATTTATACAATGACATATAACTGCTGAAATATACGTGACTTTAAACTCTGTACCACCTCCTCCACCACTAGCCTTGAGAGGGCCTAGGCCCAGTGGGCTAGTATAAAATAAAAGCATCATCAACAACAACCAGGTGTTTGTGTAGTGTTTCTTGGAGGCAAGTGTTGTGCAGGTGAAGTGGGTCCAGTTCCCGCATGAATTGCAGAGAACTGAACCCTTAGTATGGCGACTCGAAGTGATGGGTTTTGAGCAAGTTGGACATATGTATGTGTACGTGGGTCCTGGGTTGCTCTCAATGTCTCCGGCTAGAAGAAGTCTTCGAGAAATGACAGCCGGAGAGTCATTTCTCGGTGTAGGAAAAACTGTGTGATGTGTGTGTGTGGTGTGAGAGGTGTGGAAATTCCCGGCGCGACCGAAGCCGCTCCAAGGACCCGTGCCCCCAGGGAGGGGGCAGGGGATGGTTGTGACGGTTTGGCTCCCGAAACTGCTTCCCGCGGCCGGCATCCGGTTTTCCTCCACTGGTCGTTGATTTTGTCTTCGGCCGTGGAGGGTCGGCAGCCATCCGCGGTTGGCAACTTCGGGAGGTGGCCCCACGGCGTAGACGCCGCCACATCAGGACCGTTGTTAATGTAAACCACCATGGTGTGGTCCAAAATTGGAATCTAGGTTACTCTGCTTAAGTCACACAGATCGAATTCCAACGGTCTTGGGTTAATTATTTAATTCACGTGAAGCTAAGTTCATCGTTCCTGTGGCTCCGGTCGGGTGTATTCTGACACTTAGAACAGGTTAGCTGGAAGCTCTTTGTTAGTGAGAAGGCTTTATTGATTTGGACAAGAAAAGACCCTAGTCGGGGCCTTGCTTATCCCGGCCAATTGCCGTTAACATAGTCAGTAAGATTGCAGCGTATGGAAAAAAACTCCGGCTACGGAGTGGGCTAATAGCCTATGAACCACCGGGCATCCTGGTGACCTTCCTACCTTATTAGCTGTCTTCTAAATCTAATACTGACGTGACTACTGACCACCGGGAAAACCGGCGGGAATGTATAGATGAGCTTCGTCTGACTAGGCTTGCAACGTAGGTTGCTGCCTGTGCTATCGCAGAAGGGTCCTTACGGAACCACAAGAACGTGTGATGGTAAGACCAGCTAACCACGAGGGTGGAGCATTGACATTTTTTTTTTTTTTTTTTTTTTTTGAGACAATGAACGGAGGAAGGAAAAACACAGATAAAACAAAAAGGTCCATGTGCCTAAAGGCATCCTCCATTCAAAAAATGTTTGTAACAACTGGATTTAAACATTTGTAGATTGTAAGTTTGTGGAAAGCAATTCGAGGGAAGTGAATTCCAAAGAGTAGTAGCTCTGGGGATAAATGAATTCTGATAAGCAGAAGTTCTGCATTGTGGAGGAGAAAGTGTAAATTCATGGGCGCTCTCAGCTGCCCTAGTTCTACGGGGAAAGATGTGGAGAGGCGGCACAATTGAAGCAAGTTCCTCGGAACAATTGCTGTGAAAATACATACATACATAACATTTTAAGACTGAGTGTTCCACACATAAGTGCAGTTTCAGTCTCTTGTCCTAATGGCGGCGTTCCAGGCAACCCTGTTAAGGGCTGCTTCACTTGTCAAGTTCTTGGATTTGAGATCGGCGCGTATAGTCCGATCCCAGGTCTTCCTCGGTCCACCCCTTGGTGCAGCTCCCTCCACAATCACAGACCTGCATTTTGTCACCCAATTTTGTTCATCCATTCTCTCCACATGTCCATACCATCCCAGTCTACTTGTACGCATCACCTCGCTAATACTCTTTATACCTAAACGTCTCCTCAGCTCAACATTTGTTATTCTATCCTGTAGCCTGGCCCCACACATCCATCTCACCATTCTCATCTCATTACGCTCCATTCTGTTGACATCCTCTACTTTAACGGCCCATGTTTCTGAGGCATACGTCATTGCACTTCTAACACATGAGGCATACACCTTTCCCTTCAGGGGGAGAGGCATTCTTTTCATGGTCAGGATTGGCATCAATTCTCTGAACTTCCCCCAGCCACACCTAATTCTAGCAACAGTGGCAGCCTCGGCCCCACCACCGGCAGAGATGGTATCTCCTAGGTAACAAAACTTGTTCACCAGCTCCAAAGACTCATTTCCAAAATTCACAGCCACAGGATCATCACTTAACACAAGCTCGCCTTTGCACACTACGCACTCAAATTTCTCTATTTCTGACTTATCCTTCGGCAGGGGCCCCTTTATTCTACTACAGCGCTTACTCCCATGGTGTACCCAACATCGACAGATGCTACATTGAATTGAGTTAACGCCCACTCCCTTTCCACACACTGCACATGGGTATGCACCGCTCTTTTCCACATTGCCTCGTCTCAAACTACAATGCATAACCTTGGTTTTGTTAATATTGACTCTTAAACCCTTGCTCGCCATGCCCTCTCTCCACTTTCTGAATTTGGCCTCAGCATCCTGCATACTGTCAGCTATTAGGACTAAATCGTCTGCATAAAACAGTTCCAACGGGAGTCCGCCTCTAAAAACTCTAGACAGCGCCTCCAAGACCATAATAAAGAGGAGGGGGCTTAACACTGAACCCTGATGGACTCCAACACGGACTGCGAATTCATCACTCAGTACACCTTTCACCCTCACCGAACTTCGCGAATCCTCATACATCTTCATTATCACACGCACCAGCCACTCTTCCACACCAAGTTTCCTCATAGCCCACTGTACAACATCTCTAGGTACCCTATCAAAGGCCTTCTCCAGGTCCACAAACACAAAGTAAAGATCCCTGCCTTTTAGTAGGTATCTTTCCTGTATCTGCCTGACTATGAAGATAGCATCGGTTGTACCACGTCCTGGCATAAAACCAAACTGCATATCATCAATAGAGATGCTTTGCCTGATCAAACCCTCAAGGACTCTCTCACAGACCTTCATGATTTGGTCAAGCATTTTCAGGCCCCTATAATTTCCTCTATCCAGCGCATCCCCTTTTCCTTTGTATATATTTACTATTACACTTTTGAGCCAATCCTCTGGGATTTTCTCATCTTTAATAATGGTGTTTATCAACTCAGTGACTAAGTTTACACCAATCTCCCCTGAGGCTTTTATCATCTCAGCGACAATGTCGGAGCAACCTGGAGCTTTACCGTCCTTCATTTTATTGATTGCGTCGCTCACTACAGCTGGTGCTATCAAAGGAGGGGGCCCAGATATTGGTTTTTCGATACTAAGCTGTTCCTTATCCCATTCAAACTCTACATTTAGCAATCGTTCATAGTGTACCTTCCATGCTTCTCTGATTTCATTTTCTGCATACACAATCTTCCCATTATCATCTCTAACACACTGTTCACCTATAATATCCCTACTGTCATTTTTAACTCGCCTAGCTAGGTTGAAGATCCCATTGGGATTGTCAGTGTTACACACTTGTTCGAGGACCAGGTCCTTAATGCGATTTTTAGCATTGTAAATCACTCTTTTGGCAGTTCGTTTAGCTGCCTGGTATTCCTCCCTGCTGCCTCCTTTCTTCCATGCTTTGAAGCATCTCCTTTTCTGTTTCACAGCATGTTCTACCTCATCGTTCCACCACCAAGAGGTCTTATTCCTGGGGTGACCCTTTGTTTTCCCACAGACTTTGTCAGTGGCAGCGATAAGGCTATGCTTAAGAAAGTTCCATTGGCTATTTACATCGTTAGGCCTAGCTTCCTTATTTCTATTCATTTCCTCCAGTTCATTATGAAACCTATCCCTAACTTCCTTGTCCTTCAGCAGCCACACTTTCCTTTTGGGTATGTAAACCTTCTTGCGCTTAGGATCTCTGTATAATCTCATGTCGCACACAAGTAGCTTATGCTGGGGGATACATTCTATATATCATTCTATATATCAGTAGAATAATGCAAGGGATGCAACGTTTCTTCGTATGGATAATGTAGGAAGGTCCTGTGTGATTGCAGGGTTATTGATTAATCTAATAGCTTTATTTTGAATTTTGTCCAACTGCCTCAATGCAACCACTCCACTTCCACCCATTGAGGTGAACAGTAATCCATCTGAGAACGCACATGACTTTTATATATTACGGCCAACTGCTCGTCAGTGAAGAATTCTCGAACTCTGTAGACTGTACAGGAGTCCCAGTTTTTTAGAGGCATTCTTAGCAATGCTTCTAACATAATGTGTCCAGCTCAAGTTAGTAGTTAATGTTACACCGAGAATGTCAATACTAGGGGAAGTGGGAATATATACATCATAAAAAAATATATGGGAGTCAGTGAGATTCTGTCGGTTAGAAAATTGAATGTACTGTACTTGGTTTTCTGTGCATTAAAGGAAACTAGATTCCTTTGTTCCCATTCATTAATTCTAGAAAGGTCCTGGTTCAGAGAAATTGCAGTGTTTATTTTTGAATTTATAAGATCGGGTTGGGTGAAAGAATTGGTAAATGTGAAGGAACTGTGGAGTGTTGAGTCATCTGCGTAGGAATGTATTGGATTATGAGTGGTAGATATGAGATCATTGATATGAATGAGGAACAGAATTGGGGCCAAAACTGATCCCTGGGGAACACCAGCATTTATTGAGTGAAATTGAGAATAAAGGCCATCTACCATTACACATATTTTTCTGTTATGAAGATAAGACGAAATTAGTGGAACTAATGATGCAAGGCCGTAGTGTGACATCTTCGACAATAAGGATTAATGCCAGACTCTATCAAATGCCTTTGATATATCCAGTGCTATTGTATGTGTTTCACCATGTTGGTCTGTAGCTTGGTTGATTTGATGCGTAAGAAGGCAAAGAATGTCTGCAGTTGATCGACATCGTCTAAAACCATATTGCCTATCACTGATTAATTTATTATTCTCAAGATGCTTAATTATGTGATTATTTAATATAATTTCAAAGACTTTACCAAGAGTGAAAGTTATAGCTATTGGTCTGTAGTTTGATGGATCTGAAGAGGCACCTTTTTTAGGAACTGGATGGATGTTTGCTTCTTTCCAGGGTACTGGGAAGCATGAGGTATGAGTAGACAGACGGAAATTTTTTGCCAATACAGGAGCGAGCACCAAGGAGCAATTCTTAAGTACTATTGGAGGAATTTCATCTGGACCAGGAGCCTTATCTACTGAGAGATTCTGCAAAATAGTTTTGACATGTCTGGTGTGGATCTTAAGTGAGGGAATTTCAGGCGAATTAAAATTAAGTACAGGGACATCTTGATTTGTTTCATCTAAGGTTGAGTTGGTGGAGAAAATATCTGCAAGAAGGTTAGCTTTACCTCGTGGGTCAATTACAAGATTGCCAGTTGGAGATTTTAATGGTGGAATGGATGAAGCAGTAGTTAAGTTGGATTTGAATGAGTTAAGAGTAGACCAAAATATTTTGTTATCATTTGGATTATTTAGAAGTTTATTTGCCTGCTTGTGGAGAAAGTTTGATTTAGTTAGGTTTAATACAGTTTTGGCATGATTTCTGATGTTTCTAAAGTAATTAAAGGCTTCATGTGTTTTTGATCTTGTGTATGCATTGTAGGCTATTGCTTTTTGTTCAGTTACTCTAGCACAATTATGGTCAAACCATTTAGGTGAATTAGATCTTTTACTGTACTTTTGATGAGGAATAAGTTTCCATTCCAATTTTTATAAAATCTTGTATGTGGCTCAAGGTGGAGTGTGCATCATTAGAAAAAAAAAGAGGTCCAGGAAATATCAATAAAGAAATCTTGAAGACCCTCCCAGTCTGCCCTATCGTAATGCCATTTAGTCACCAAAACAGGTTCAGAGTGGGAAGGTGTGGTAGGTGATAGACAGGTGGCCTGTATCAGACAGTGATCAGAAGATCCAAGCGGGGACCTCACTGTAACATCATAATTTTCTGAATTGGTTGTTAAAAATACGTCCAGTAGGTGGGAATTATGATCAGGATTTTCTGGTACAGAGGTGGGTTGATTGACTAGTTGAGTGAGATTAAATGAGTCTGCAAATAGCTCACATTCAAGACCAACATCATCAGTCCTGGCTGAATGAGTGAGCCATTCAACATTATGGACATTAAAATCACCCAACACAGTGATTTCAGAAGAAGCATTTAAGTTAAGGACACTGAGTTGTGAGGACAGAGAATCAAAAAGACTTTGCTCTGGAGGAGTATTTGGGGAACGGTAGATGCAACATATGTATTTAAATTTACCAGCAGAAATTAATTTGTATATAGAATAATAAAAATAGGGAACATTGAAACTAGTAACCTCCTCCAGGGCAATTTCAGATTTTGCGAAGCAACATACACCTCCTTTAGGTCTGAAATTTTGGAGCAGTTGATAACCTGGAAAATTAAATCTAGACGTGTCAGATGTGGATGTTACTTGAGTCTCTGTCAAAAAAAGGAGAGTAGGGGATTCTGCTTGAAGAAATTGATGTACAGAATTGATGTTAGAGTAAAGTCCCCTTATATTGCTAAAGAAAAAGCTGCACCGACGAGCAGCTTTGGAAGGTTGCAACGCTGTTGACACAGTCGCATGATGACGACAGGGAGGGCCCTGTGTCGAAGACCCAACCCTGCCGGGGGTGGATATCCGAGGGACCACCAGGTTTGCTCTTAACAATTGTACTGCCATGATTTATTAGGTAAAGTATGTATAGTGTTGCATGTATGATATGTAGTGGGAAGAGCAGTGTTTTATGGATAGAGGATAGCGATGTAGGGCAATGTCGTGAAGTTCTTTCTTTCTTTTTTAATATTAGTTTAACCAGACCACTGAGCTCCACAAAAGAACTCGCATAGGGCTGGCCAGAAGGATTCGATCAAAATATATAACTAAACAAGTCAAGATAGAGAGGGAAGGGCAGTAGGGGAACAAATCGAGGAAGGTGAAGACACGCAGACATTTCTCGCCATTTCACCGGTTCAGCCAGACCACATGAGCTCCACATCAGAGCTCTTATAGGGCAGGGCCGAAGGATGAGGCAAGAACTGCTACACCATAACACCAAACAAGAAGTGATCAAGGCGAAGAATGAAGAGATCAGGTCGAAGGTAGTAAAAATCACATCGAGAAGCAAAAAATGCAATACCGAAGGGAATGAAGTCAGTTCGGCCACATCAGCAACCGAAGAGACAAAACGGGTCAGGAGTCAATCACCTAGCCAGGCCAGGGAGACATGAGATATAGGCTGCCCGAGGACAGCCAAATGGGACAGAATAAGAATAGAAGGGGAAAAACATAGAATGAGGAATGAAAAACTACTCAAAATTAGTCAAGCTGAGGACGAAAGCTCGAGGGGAGAGAGGGAGGGAAAAACCACAACCATCCCCCCATCAAACTCCAGTCGCCGGCCCCGAAGCCCCCCAACCGCGGCAAGGAGAGTAGTACCAGGGGGAATGTCGTGAAGTTGGATGTGTATGTTATATAAAGAGGGTTTAACTGATACCCCTGATGTGTGAGGCAGAAAGATATGTATCCAGCTATCAAGGCCTGGGAGAGAAAATGGAATTCAGGCTATTCCCTGAGTCTCCCGAAACCTTGGCGGTAGTACAGTAGGGTCCCGCATAAAACGTGTTCACATAAAACGAGTCTCTATTAAAACTAGCGACCTAAAATATTAATATTTAATTTTCGATAAGAACGAATGTGATCACATAAAACGAGTCCGCCGCCAAAGTGGGGCAAATCCGAGGAGTTTTCATATAGAGCGCCGAAATATCGTACAAAACGACGAAATATCGTACGCTCCTGACGGAAATTTACGCTTACAGTGAACATTGACGATATTGGGCCACCAAAATGCCGTGTTCACATAGAACGAAATCGCATAGAACGGCCTCGTTTATCGACCAATTTGTCGTTTTATGTGAGACCCTACTGTACTTCCCTGGGTGGGGCTGCCTACCCCTACTACTACTACCCCTACTAGTTTAAACAACTAGGTGACTAGATGCCCATGGAGAATAACTGCGATTTTACCTTGGTTGAAAACCTGTTTCACTCAATGAGTTGCTAGACATAATACAGTAGAGTATTCGGCGAGCTTGTGGCCAACGACCGGCGGGAGTCTTAACTTAAGCTTGTGATAATAAAAAAAAAACCCAGTCCGCAGGACGACTACCTGTAGCATCCCTCACATTGTGAGTGTGCCCTACATTGGTTATACTGTCCTTTGGCCGGCTTGTGAAGCCGTAAAACTCTGACCGTAGTAGGGCCCGGGGAAGAAGTAAACAAAACACCCGGGCTCCCTTCTTGCGGTTGGTGTGACACGTCACGGGTGCCGGAGAATATTCGACACCTGTCATTGTTAAGGTAGGTTACCGCCGGAGCAAAGGCGTAAAAACCAGTCTACTGTGCCGGGACGCGGTCCGGAAACGTAGCACTGACCCCTGGTGCGGCCTGGGTGTTCATGTAAGGGCAATGGAGACCTCGGAACCCTGAACCAGAGCGTGGTGTAGGGGGAGAGATCTACAAACGGGTTTTCTTGGAGCGAGGTACTGTAGTCTTTTAGAAGCTAGGAGGAAAACCCAAAAACCAACAAGAGGGTATTACATTGTGATAACCTGGAATCCCGCCAGCCGTTGGCCATTATCGTGTTCGTAGCTTAATACAACCTAGTGTGATGCCACCCTCAGCATCATATTTACATCTCTCTGAGTCTGTGAATCCATCATAGATGCTGTTAGGATTGGGGAAAAAATTACCCTATAATAAATATTCTCGAGCAACCCCTGCACCATATGGAGTCTGAGAAGCTGTCTGGCTCGGACTGCCTCAAACAAGGCTGTTCGGCTATCCCTAAGTGAACCCGCCGGGTTCGGCAGGAGGTACTGTTGAAAAGCTCTAACAGTTTTCTCCCGACGTCACAGCGGATTGGGCATTGGTTTAGCAATGGCCTGAGCTGTGTCTCTAGTGAGCAGAACACCAATAAACTTCCAGTGGGCGTTATCCCTTACTAGGAACTCCCTTCGGAGTTCAATAGAGTCTGGAGTTAAGAAAGGAGCTGGGAAATGTCTAGCTTCTAATTGAGGGGCGATGAGGAACTCAAATATAGCTTGTGGGACTCCGCCTGGCTGGGGCCTCAGCAAGTCAAACTCCATATGGCGCGGGGGTGGGTTTGGTAGGGAAACATTGGTCGTTATGTCAATAGCAAACTGTCGGACTTCCTGATCCCAGAGCACCCATGGGCCATGTCCCACCTCTCCCAGATTTAATTCCCTTTGCTCAGGTTGTGAACGAGTAAATGTTAGCCGTGGTTCAATCAACCTCGGAAAATGATCGTTATTGTTGGCATGAGGGCTAGTGGAATCCCTAGAAAGATCGTTATCGTCGGTCCAAGAGCCAGCAGAGCAACTAGGTACATCTGGGGGAGGAGGTGCAAGTCGTCTTGGCTCATACACAAAATACTGATACAGTGCTCCCCCACTAAATTCGCTTTCAGTAAATGCGGATTCCCTATATGCGGTGGCTAATCAGAAATAATATATTTTAAGGCCTCTGTAAATGCGGCTCGAAATTATGTATATGCGGTTTGGCCGTTTTGATTCAAGGGAAAATACGTACTTCCCGCCATATTACCGAGTGTCGCCTACCGAAAATGCGGCCGATAGAAGCCATTACACCATCAAGACAGACAGTTTATATATATTCTGGGCTTTGATTATAAAATCTAGTGTGTAAACTGTGTCCCTTTATTTACCAGGGCTCCCTACATCTAAGGTAAATGATGTTATATTTGTTGTTTTATTTGATATTTCTAATGTAATGTGTATCTTTCTTTCAGAAATGGTTATTGGGTGGTTTATCGGGTGTATGGTAGGCTAAAAAGGGGTCAGTTCGGAGGGGCTGTCTGACCATAAGCATTTATTCCCATTGATTATTAACTCCACAATATGCGGATTCCGTAAATGCGGCGCAATTTGCAGCCCATATAGGCGCATTTACTAGGGGTGCACTGTAACTAGTAGAGTTAGGTATTGTTATAATAGGGACCCCTATGACCTTTCCCTGGGCGTCTTTAGCCCGGAAAGTTTTATGTCTATTTACCTCAATGGT
The DNA here is from genome assembly GCA_032716605.1 of Paralithodes platypus. NCBI lineage: Eukaryota > Metazoa > Arthropoda > Malacostraca > Decapoda > Lithodidae > Paralithodes > Paralithodes platypus. The sequence goes on from CM064521.1 coordinate 21,700,778, forward strand.
CCAATCCGGCGGTACTGGTATCTCACCATCAGCGGATCTGTGCCTGTCCCCTGCTGAAGATGAGGTAACCGGGAGCCACAGCTGACCCTGATCTCCCGTTTGTGACTGAGCTGGGGGGAGTGGAGCAATGGGGACAGAACCAAAAAGTATGACGGGATCCGGCGGAAGCTTCAAGGGTTCCGCCGCCGAATGACTCGTTATAGTAATTTTGGAGGTACAGGTTTTAGGTCGTGTGCCCGAAACTGTCTGAGTTTCTGTCACGCTACCTGCCAGATTGCTAGCTTGTGACAAAGGAATGGCACTGTTGACACCTGGTTGGGTCCCCTTGACCTCTGTCGGTGTAACTCCGGACCCGGCCTGTAAGTCCGCCGCGCAATTACTATCGCCGGCGATTCTTAAGTTAGACCATGCCGCAGCTGTTGGCATATCAAGGTCCGGAATCACATTAACTGTTGTCGGTGACAGGGAACGGAGAGGTCCGTGGACCGGTAAAACGTTAGAGGTTTGTGACTGGGGATTGGGGGGAACCAAATGCAAAATTACAACCTCATCGTTCGGCGAGGCTACAGGCACAGATCCCTGTGGTGGGGTGACCGTTACTCCCGTACACTCCCCAGGGCGCTTGGATATAGCACATTGTTGTAGGACTCTGTGCAATAACTCATCTAACTGTTGCGCCGTAACACATTGGGGTCTTTGTCGCTTAACCCCCCAGACCCGGTTGGGCTCTGAGGCCTCCATAAAAAACACCCCCCGCGCAACCCGGAAGGGTGCTGAGGGTCCGGCAGCTTGAAAGCCTGTAAGCTTGGTGTGCGAGGCGTCCGTCCGACGCATGTAAACAACAGCCGGCTGGACCGACGCCGCGCATCTCCGACCACAAGAAGGAGAGCGACGCTTGTTCGTGTGTGCCTGTATGTTATTAAGTAGCAAAAAGTAGTGTAAAGTGGCTGATATTGCCACAAAGTTATCTCCAATGAAATCGTCATCACAACTAAACCAGTTGACTTAGAGAGCTCTACTTAACGCCATTCTACAGGTACGAAACACATATACGCTTGGGGGATGTGCGGGAATGCGGAAGCAGTCAAAATAACAATAATACGGTAGCCTAGGCGTAGACGTTTTTCGGCCAAAACCACCGGGTTTCGGGGAAATTATATAATATAATAGCCGGGGCTGGAGGGTTAAGGGACCTAGAATTTACTTTCCTAGCCCCTGTTGGTCCCTTTACCTCTACCCTTGGACTTGATGCTGTGAGTTCCTTACCTGCATCCTGTCGAGTGAGTGGGGGGAGAACTACTTCTGGTGTCCCTACCATGTGCGTCCCTGACGCTTGAGTATCACAACGAGAGGATTTGAGAACCTTGTCTCGTGGAACTGTACTTAACCCAGATTTCACCCTAGTATGTGTTGTAGGGGCAGACTCTGACCGGTATGTAGGAGCGATGTTGCTTATGTTACCTGTTTTCGGCCTAGTGGACAAACCTGTGTCGTCTATCGTCGGCGTGACTCCTCTCGCCGCTGTCTCATTACCTTGGGCCATGTCAGGCGCCGGAGCCATATGGAGCCCAATCTTACCTCCTGGTAAAGTCGTCTGCGATAGCACTAACTTAGACCCCTGTAGTCTTACCTTAACTCTTGGTCTAACCCTCATCGCCGGTGGGGGTTGTTCGGCACCAGCTCCGCCGGAGCCGGGGACAACCACCGGCGCCGTCGGAGCAGGTGTCGAGGGAACCGGTGGCGACGCTGACTTATACATCTGGATGAGGGGGCTATCCTGGCTGTCTGATGCCTTGTCGGTGTGCTGCGGACTGGACAACTTGCACACCTTAGCCGGTAGATGTTCCACACTGGACGCCTGCTGACGTAGTCGTTGAGGTGAGTCCAGTTGCGTAGAATGTACCATCTCCGGCGATTCCGAGCGAGCTCTTTTAGTGTGGGGAGGGGATTGACAGACAGAGGATTCAGATGAATGGGGCGAAGCAAGGTTAGAGTTGGGTAGAGATGGGAGCGGAGCCTGACAGACTAAGGGATCATCAAAGGAGTATAGGTTTATAATCCTTAGTAACTCAGGTGTGTCACAGAATAATTCAGTATTCGCCATCCTTGCAGCGTAAGATTCAAATTTTGTCTTAATCTCAATTAAAGTTAATAAGCAAGACATGTCTTGGTTGTCCAGCCATTCATCGAAAAGGTCCGAGCACACCGGACATTTACTAGCCGTCCATGAAAAGGTCGTCTTGTCCAAACATCTGACACAGCGGATACACAACCTGTGCGCCGCTACTGGGACAGACAGATAAGTTGGTGTAGAGCAAATCCAAAAGTTCGGCAAGACGAAGAAGCAAACAAGAACGGGAAAGAAGGAAGCTGTACAGAAGAAGAAAATTACTAACACAAAGACGCACACAACAAAGTCTACAGGAAAGACAAAAGATCCAAATAGATAGAGAAATTGTGGAAATTGAACAACGACTAAGAATCTCCTATGAGCTACAACAAATAGAAGAGGAGAGCAAAGCTATTGCAAGCATAAAGGAAAACTCCAAGCACTTCTTTTCATACGCTAAACATAAAACTAAAACCACATCAAACATCGGCCCACTAAGTAAAGATGATGGGTCATTCACAGGGGACAAAAAGGAAATGAGTGAACTATTACGTCTACAGTATGAAAAAGCCTTCAGTAAGCCTGACGAAACAAAAGCAATCAGAGACCAAAATGAATTTTTCATGAATAATCCCCCCACGGAAACCCCTCAGATTCTGGACATTAATTTCGGACCAAAAGATATAGCAGAAGCCATCGCCAACATGCCATCCCACTCGGCACCAGGCCCGGACTCGTGGAGTTCAATCCTAATAAAGAAATGTAAGGAAAACCTTTCAAACCCCCTGGCTATAATGTGGAGAAGGAGTCTAGACACTGGAGAAATACCGGATACACTGTAGTTTGAAAAACACAATAATTGCCCCTTTGCATAAAGGAGGGAGTAAAGCACTACCAAAAAACTATCGCCCAGTAGCTCTGACTTCCCACATCATTAAAATTTTCGAGCGAGTCCTGCGAGGCAAAATCTCAACATATATGGAAAAAAATGAACTACACAACACTGGTCAACATGGGTTCAGAGCAGGAAGATCATGTCTCTCGCAACTATTGGAACACTACGACAGAATTCTTAAATCCCTAGAAGAAAAGAAAAACGTGGACGTCATCTACACCGATTTTGCTAAGGCATTTGATAAATGTGATCACGGTATTATTGCACACAAACTTAAAGCAAAAGGGATAACAGGTAAAATCGGAAGGTGGATATACAACTTCCTCGTGAACCGAAAACAATCAGTAGCAGTAAGCCAAGTAACATCTGAGCCTTCAGACGTCAAAAGCTCAGTTCCCCAAGGAACAGTACTAGCGCCCCTTCTTTTCCTCATTCTAATAAGTGACATAGATGCCAACACAAGACACAGTACAGTATCCTCCTTTGCGGATGACACGAAACTGAGTATGATAGTAAAGACACAGGAAGACACGGGCCGGCTGCAAGAGGACATAAATAAGGTGTTCCAGTGGACCAGGTAAAATAACATGCAATTTAATGAAGACAAATTTCAATTAATACGATACGAAGATAAGGATTTCGTTAAAGAGAACACAAGTTACATAACAGAATCCAATCGCATAATAGAACATAAAGACAATGTGAAAGACCTTGGGGTGATAATGTCTGAAAATATGGGATTCAAAGAACATAACCAGGTCAAAGTTGCAGCTGCGAAACGGCTAACAGGTTGGATTCTACGAACATTTAGAACTCGCGGTGAATTGCCTATGATAACACTTCAAATCCCTGGTGCTACCGCGGCTAGAATACTGTAACGTATTAACATCCCCATACAAATTAGGTGAAATTAATGACTTAGAAAGTGTACAAAGGAACTTCACCTCACATATAAACTCAGTAAACCAATTACACTATTGGGATCGCTTAAAATCACCTAAACTATATTCGTTGGAACGTAGAAGGGAACGATACTTAATAATATATACGTGGAAAATCGCAGAGGGTTTTGTACCAAATCTACATACAGTACACCAATAGCAATGAAATTCAATGATAGGAGAGGCTGGGAATGCGAGATCCCCAAGATGATAAATCGGGGGGCTATGGGCTCTCTGCGAGAGGGCTGGTTATCACATAGAGGAGCACGTCTCTTCAACAAACTCCCGCGGCGAGTGAGAGACATGAGAGGTGTCTCGTTAGACAGCTTCAAGAGAGCTCTCGATGTCGAACTACAAAAAGTGCCAGACGAGCCCATCTTCACAAGGGTGCGCTCCACCTCTTCGAATAGTCTGCTGCACCAATTCTCAAACAACAACGAAGGGCGGTGCGCTCTTCGGTGCCACTAGCAAGAGTGGCGAACTCCACATAGGTGACATAGGTAGGTAGGCATGGTTACTGACTCCCCTCCCCGCCGGGGACAGTACCTCCTCAGCTGAGCTGCTCCGGATATGAAGAGTCTGGAAATAGAAATTTCCAGGAATCAATGTTCATAAGGATAACCTGAGAGGTGATAATAGCATCCTACTCACTGCCCGGCGAAGAGAAAACTAGTGAGCCACAGCCCACCCATCTTCTCACCGCCGGGCAGTTGTCGTGGACAACCCCCCGCCCTTTTCAATCAGGGGGAAGTCACGCGTGACTGCTTACCTATGACGTGAGTCACTGGCCCTAAGTTGACACCTAGCGTGTGTCGTCCTGCAGCTGCATGCTAGTTAGACACTGCTAAATCCTATACCCAACTGTGCCGCCGGGCGTAGTGGGAGGGGAAAAAACAAGCAAGTCAATCCTTCCCAACTGGGCCGGCGGGGTAAACTGGTTCGTCACAGGGCGAGTCGAACAAGGGTGACGGTTGCAAGCCGTCTTCCCTCCGCCGGGCCGTGCACGAGCGCTGGTAGGAGGGGTAGTGGTACACTACTAGTCAAACAAGAGGGGAACAAGGAGGCCCAAGCACGCCAGCGCGGCGGTAGCCGGACCGAGTACGAAGACTATGGGCCGGCGGGCCAAGGAACAAGGAAAAAACAGTCCATAGCACAAGACCACTAAAACCTGAACCACACGCAAAAAAAAACCCACAAAATGACACCGGGAACTCGAGGCCCGAGATGAAAACTCGAGCCTGAGAACACAGGGTAAAAGGTGGAAGAGCATAATAAAATATCATATACAGGTAATAACAATGCACTCCTAAACCCTTAGAAAAAACAAGCCCCAACGTGGCTGACCACTCGGTAACAGTAATCCTTACCTTTGGGAAGAAAGACTAAACTCTGAAGATGAAGCGGCCACAGCACGAGGAGAAGAGGCCCACGAGAGGGGCCCGGTAGCAGGCACGAACACCAGAAGATCCCACACCACGTGTGATAATCCTTATACTGGAACACCTGCATAGATTGAAGAAACATATGGCCCCTAGGCCCAACACGCTGGAATGAAGACCTACTGCGATGAAAAACTAGCCTGGTAACTAGAACTAATCAACTGCTAAGGCGCGTAAAATACAAGAACAAACTCACACGTGGCGATTGGCTTGGAGAACACGTAAGCGCCTGACGTACCCTAATTTAACACTCCCTGTGGGCACCCAATGGATAGCCTGTGCTAGCTAATCCTAGACCCTGTTCAATACAACTCAGATATATACAAATGAGTAAGGACTCGCAAGAACTGAGTGAACGACGAATGAAGCAGCTCAGGCGAGACACGTCCGACTTGGGTGCGCGCGGGGAAAAGAAGGAGATATGGCCGCCTGGCGAGGAGCGGCTGGGTTGCCACAACGCACGAAATCCACCGAAAGGGGAAAGCGTGTTATAAAAGTGTTTTAAGTTAAAAAAAATCTTCTCTTATTTTTTACGAAGTTTTTTCGTAGTGGATACCCGATCTATAGACGACTCCATAAGAGAAGTTGCGTTACACTTATGAGGAATACTCTGTTCATCCCCGCGGCGGTATATTCAAACCGGCTGATGCGGGTGTTGAAGGGAGACTATTATATTAATAGGCAGATCGTCAATGATAGAGGGGCCACTATTAAATACTGTACATTGGGGCATTATTTTTATGGGAAAAATGGTAGGCCTAGCCTAGGTTCTAAATTTGTCCAGTCACCCCTCAAGTACCTATTTTGCCCCAAATACATCCAATAAATACATATTATGAGGAGAATAAGTATAAATACATATTATGAGAAGATTACTTACCACAAAGACTTTATTTTAAATCATTGTCATATTTAGCCTAGCCTAACATCGTCTAGGCTAATTTAACTGCTTTTGTCCGACTGGCCTTTGCTGTGGTTTGAGCATGAATTTCCTTCATTACTACCACCAGGCCCACCATCCCTATCACCAAATGTACTAGAGGTTATAATAAGCGCGAGAGATACGAGGTTCAGGCACAAAAAAGCTTGCAAACAGCTGGTTTTTCAACATAGAAACGAATGGACTGAGAGCTAGGCTCAGCTAGTGTTGACGCCATACAAGGATGGCGGCATCTTGCGCAATGACGATCGGATCTCGGATTTCGTTTTTCAATATTCGTATTCGCATTTCTATTCATAGCTATTTGCAAACATGCGAATATTTTCACGAAACCAATAGAAGATAAATTATACACAAATATAAAATATTACATTTTAAAGTCAATAGTGTGCAAAATATATATATGTTCTAATATATAACTAGGAACCCCAAAGGGTTCACCAAACCCAAACATACAAAGCGTTTGTTGACATTCTTTAACCCTCCTGGCCCCTTTCCCCTTTTATGTATTGTTAGGTAAGCTAATAATATATATAGTGTCACTGTCACTTATTCATATTGTTATGAAGGTACTTATTATTACTTGTGTGTGTCTCTTTCACTTATACTTAGTTTTATTATTATTATACTGTCACTTTGACTGGCCTAGGCTTATTGAGTGTCATTTTCACTTATTTATTGTTAGAAATATATATTTTAGTGTCACTTTCACTTGTTCATATTGTTATTGAAGGCACTTATTATTACTTATGTGTCCTTTTCACTTATACTTAGTTATATTATTATTCTTAGCCTACATTTGAGTGTCACTTTCACTGTTGTCACTTCCACTTCAAAATTTTGTTAGAGTGTGGAAGTCGTTGAAGCAGGTGCCAGCACACAGTCCAACTTGACACTCGAGGCATTCCCAAGTGGTTTTTGTGGGTTTGCGGGGTCTGCGAGTTGTGTGGCTGCACACATGGCACCTCTTCTGACTCCTAACGTTACTACCTGGTGCTTTGAAAGGAAGGGCGTTGAGCTGGTGCTTCCTGAAGAATTCAGCACACCCCATTCTGTCAAGCTGGCCTAGTCCTTGTATTGGCCTGCCTGGTGTACCCGCATGTTTAGCCAGGAGCTCAAGTAGCACCTGCTTGTGGAACTTCCGCAGGGACTTGTACTTCTTGGCTCCTGGAGTCCTCAGACGGTAGATGTTGTAGGCATTGAGGACCGACATATCTACCGTATGCAGGATAAACTTCTTGTACCACCTGCAAGATGTTCGCAGGCAGTCGATGAAGCCCATCTGCATGTCGGACTTGTCAACAAGGCGCATGTTGAGGTTATAATCCAGGACAGCAGCTGGTTTTTGGACGGGGTTCTTGGTTGTTCGGTCCACCTTCCCTGTGGCGACCATCTGGGCCTTGTGGCATGTGGTGAGGAGGTTGACCTTGCGCTGGTCATGCCAGTGGAAGATGTCCGCCTTCTTCGTCTTGGTTGGGTAGCCTGGCATGTCCTTCCTTTTGCCCTTGACTGTGCCAACAGTTGCGGTCATGGAGGTACTTGGTCAGGAGAGGCGACGTGTAATAATTATCTGTGTAGAGGATGTGGTTATTATTGAAGTGCCTCTCCATCATCTTCTTCACTACAGCGCCACCAAAACCAATGAGAGAGTCAGTCACAACTTCTCCAGCCTTGCCGCTGTAGACTATAAAGTCCAGCACATACCCCGTCAAGCAGTCGCAGAGGACGAAGAGCTTGATGCCGAAGCGGTGTCTCTTGGACGGGATATACTGTCGGAAGTGCAGCCTACCACGGAACAGGACCAGAGACTCGTCGAGGCACATCTTCTGGAAAGGAATCGGGTATGTGGTGAACCGATGACGTATCATGTCATACAGCTTCCTGATCTTCCATAATGAGTCGGGAAGGTGGACTGCCATGTTGTTTGTCAGGTGGTGATAGGAGAGGATGTCGAAGTACCTGTCCCTGGACATGTATTTGCCAAATGATGGAGTCGTTATGATGTCGCCAGTGATCCAGTAGTCAGCCAGAACGTGCTTCCTTATATGAGTCATCAGCATTGTGAGTGCCAAGAACACATATAGTTCTGCCACAGTGAGAGCTCTCCATGCCACCATCTTGGCACTGGTCTTCCTCCCAAGAAAGTTGGCACAGATAGCATGGTGGTGATTTGTCTCTTTGACGAGGTATTCCATGACTTCATTGTCATAGAAGCCACAGAAAAGTTCACTGGGGGTAGCATCTGGGCCACAGGGATATGCTGGTGACACCCCAGAACCCATCTGTACCTCGTCAAAGGCAGGACAATCTGGCTCAAAATCAGCTCCATCTGTCCACACAAACAGGTCGGATGCTGATGCTCGAGGTCGTGCTGCAGCAGGCACACGCCCTGGACGCCCTGGCACACGCCCTTGGCCACGCGGACACCCTGCACGCCCACGCCCACGCCCAGGCCCAGGCCCAGGGGCAGCGGCGTCGGCAGGCTGACCACGTCCACGACCTCGCCCTCTCGCTCGTTTTGTCGGCACATCCTCTTCCTGTTCCTCTTCCTCCTCAGGCGACGTCAGGTCATCTGGGGCAATGTTGGGGTCGTCAGCATCCTCTTCAGGAGACAATTCTGGTGAAGAAGTGACCGGGCGTCGGCGGTGTGGGGCGCAGGAGGCTGCGGGAGCTTCAAGAATGGGAGCCGAGGCCTCGGGAGTTGGGCTCCTTTTGCGGCGAGCCGAGGGCTTTTCAGCAGCAAATAATGCTCTGCGATGTGTTGAGGCCTGTGGCACATCACCAATACCACTTGAAGAGGCCCTTTGGTCATCCTGAACGAGAGATGAAGGCGAGGGCTGTGGATGACCCACGCGGCGTCCCGTGTCAAGGTGTCGGGACAATGGAATGCGGGTAGTTGCTAGGCCAGGGTCGGCGTCATTATCGCTATCTTCAGCTTCCCTATGCTTTTCTGCGGCTGCCCTGCGTGCTTTTTTAGCTGCACTTTTGATCAATGATTGTTTGTAGAAATATTTGCCCACTTTCAAGGGCGTACGGGCAGGCAAAGGGGAAGGTCCTGAGCTAGGGCTAGGGCTAGGCCTAGGCTGACCTTGCAAAGATGGCGAGGGGGTAGGCCTAGGTTCTAGCACACTGGGAAGCTCAATGGCACCTTCCTGAAACACTTCCACATCAGGATCATCACTACTGTCTCCCCCCTCAAATAAATCGACATTATCGTCGTCTCCAAAGCCCACGAAATCGTCTTCACTTTCACTTATAAATTGTACCTTGTCCACCAAGCTTTCGCCACTGCTCTCTTCATCACTATTAAAAAGTTGTCGCTGTATAGCGCTATCACTCAACAAACGCTTAACTTTCTTTTGTTGAGCTCTCTTCTCGGTTGCAACAGGCGTTGAAGTTGCGAGTGGGGTAGCACTGGGGCCCGCGGGAGGTTGCAACGAATCGGACACGTCGGAAAACATTTTTTCAGTATTACTCGCTATGGCGGCCACGTACGAACTGATAACACTAGTAGTTGAGGCTTGGTGGCGCTGCGGTCGCTCCTACCATGCCAAAATTGGCCGCGCAAATTTTGAAGCACGCTTTCAAGCACAAGGATTTTAAAATGACACCCGGGTTCCGGCCCTTTTTTTTGGGTGTCATTTTAAAATGACACCCGGGCTGGAAGGGTTAAACAAACAAAAAAACAAAACAAAAAAACAACAACGCTAGATCCAGCGAATCACTTCCATCACTTCCATCTAGCGGCATCAAGATGTGATGAATTCTAGCGATATTCAAGTTATGTTCCCTTTTTTAAGGAATTGTATAGATTTTCGATTGTTAAAGATTATTCTAGATACTTCAACATATGTTTTCTAGTGACATACAAGATTTTAGTGTCTGGTGACTATCTAGTGATTTGTCAATGCTATTCTAGCATACATTTGTGCTTTAGTTTATCATGCATTGTTTAATAAATTTGCCCTATTTCTCCAGAAGACTTCCTACATGATATACAGGTAGTGTATTGTTGTTGTTGTTGTTGTTGTTCCCTAAGCTGCCTGGCCGAACAGCCCCGAGTCCCTGAGAAAGGCCATGGCCACGATCGGGCTTTCCCACAGAGCTCTCATTGAATGTAGATTGTGTTGTTGGCGTAAGTGGTTGTGTGAAATGCAGTCTTCTATGATGTGTTTAATGGTATGGGGTGCTGTGTTACATCCCGGGCAGGTGTCGACAACGGAGTCATCCAGTCTCTTCTGATAGCTCAGGAGAGCTGGATGGTGTCCGCATCTCAGCCTGGCCAGGTGGACTCTGTCCTCGCGAGGAAGGGAGGATTCGGAAGGATGGATTTCGGGAGGTCGTGCATGCAGCTGCGTGTTGTCTGTGAGTGAGTGGATGGATCGGTGAGAGATATGAGTATGGATGTGCTTCTGGAAGTTGGTTCGGGGTGGGCAGGGAGGGAGAGAGGACAATAATTGTGTGTGATACCGTGTGCTGGGTGTTGTTTTGATATTTCTTGGTGTCTGTGGGTGTGTTGCCATGTAGTTTAGTGGGTGGTCTTGGTTCGTGGAGGCTGCTGCCAGGAATTGAGTGTTTCTCATGTCCAGATGGTCTTTGACTTTGAGGATTTTGGTTTCTTGATGTAGGTGATCTGTGGGTGAAGTAGCTGTGCAGCCTGTAATGATCTTCAGGGCTTTGTTTTGAATAGTCTGTAAGGTCTTATGATGTGTTTCAGCTAGGTTAGAAGCCCAGGCTGGGCTTGCGTATTCCATCACTGATCTTATGTATTGTTTATATACTGTGGTGGTAGTTTCTTTGTTGTGTCCAAATTTTGTGTGAGCAAGTGACCTGAGGGCGTTAAGTCTGGGTGTCAGTTTCTTTTTAATGTTTGTGGTGTGCTGTTTGAATGTCATATGAGTATCATATGTTACTCCTAGGATTTTGGGTGTGTGTGTATGTGTTAGGGGTGTGTTGTTTATGGTGAGTTGAGGGATGTATTCGTGTTCTCCTGTCCAACTTGTGAGCAGGGTTGCGGTGAATTTGGCTGGGGCTAGATTAAGTCTGTTTGTAGTGCACCAGCCATGTAGTGTGTTGAGATAGGGTTGAAGGAGATCTGTTGCTCTTTTTGGGTCATTGTACTTACACTAGTTGTACTTACACTAGTTGTATTTGCGGGAGTGAGCATGCTCGTTAATTCCCGCCTCCTAAGATATGTTTGTCATACCGTGCTTTGAAACTATGCACTGATGGTGCAGACACTACTTCGGCTGGCAATTTGTTCCACCCACTGACAGATCCCAAGGTTAAGGCCTTTGATATTGATATTGATATTGATATTGATTTGGTATTGATAAATACGCTCAATGTAATGATAATGTAATGCATGTGAGTGTTATGTCATCTGCATAGGAGGCTAAGTTTTTTTTCATGTTAACTGTATAAATGTTGATGATGAGGACCTCAGAGTACTTGCAAAGAAGAAACCTGGATTTAAATGGCATTGCACTGTTTGCGATACCACCCCCCTGGCTGCAAAGGATGCAGCAATTAGTCAGCAGACCTTGGATGACCTGACGGCTGCCCTAGTTGGTGAAGTGAAGACTGCCATTGTAAACGAAGTGAAGGGTGCCCTTGCTGCGGTGGCTGTGGAGATAGAGAGTATTGGTAACAGAATGGATATCCTTGAGACTAAAGTTGCTGCCCCCGACATTCCCTTGTTTGCCAAGATAGTTCAGCAAACATTTGAAGAGACCAAAAAGGAGCCGACCAAACGCACCACTGAGGTGGTAGATGGTGGAAAGAAAAAAACTGTCTGGGACCATCAGGTCCTGGTAGTGAAGCCAAAAGACCGATCCTCCGAGCCAGTAAGCCCACCAGATACAAAGGCAATCGAGACTGCTTTGGCTTTGGTTCCGGTTAACAAGTTAACTAGAACTGATTCAGGTGTACTGGTGGTACGACTTCCATCCAAGAAAGCGAAAGAAGATGCAGGAAGGGCCATCAATCAGTGTTTGGGGGTGGACAGTGCCTTCAGTGTCTCCGAACCAAAGAAGATGATGCCAAAAATGACTCTGGTAGGCATTGCTAATGACGCTGAGGATAATGAGATCATTCCCAGCATCCTCAACAAGAACCCAAGAATAAAGTCCCTGGTCGACGATGGCTTAGCTATGAATTTGCTATTCACCAAGCAAAAGAGTGATGCACACACAAAGACTGCGGTAGTAAAAATGTCACCTGAAATACGCTCTTCCATTGTGGATGATGGCAATTCTGTGTATGTTGGACTTGTGAGATGTCGTGCATACGATCGCTTCTGGGTAACACAATGTTACCATTGCCAGGGCTTTGGTCATACCAGTGACAGGTGTTATCGGAAAAATGAGGATCCAAAATGCAACTTCTGTGCCGGTACTCATAACTCAAAAGACTGCACCAACAAGACTTCCCCCAAATGTATAAATTGTATGAGCTCCACATCAGTTACGGAGCCGCCAAATAATTTCGCCTCAAGTAGAAATTGTCCTCTAATGACAGCTCAGAGAAATAAAGTTATTGAGAACACCAATTTTGTAGGTTCAAAAAACTGAAAAATGCACATGGGAGCCGGTTGAAACTGGGTCTGTTGAATGTTCGTTCCTTGCGTAACAAAATGGATCATATTTGCGAGATCTTGGATGAACGTAACCTTGATGTATTATGTCTCACTGAGACCTGGTTGTTCGAGTCAGATCTGAATATTATCCAGGCGGCATTGCCTAAAACCCATTCCATAATAAATGTTCCTAGGCCTAGGGGAGATCATCCGGGTGGTGGAGTGGCAGTTGTCTACTCCACATCTCTGGTGAATATCTTGCAAATAAGCCATAACCCAGCCCCTCTTTACTATGAACTGTTGGAAGTGGAAATAAAACTCCATCAACAAATTCTAAGAATGGCAGTTGTCTATAGGCCTGGCCATCGTGGCACAGATAGGGGTTTTATGGAAGAGTTTGGGCAGTTTCTCGAGGAATTTTCTGCTAAAACCGGAAGACTTTTGATATGTGGAGATTTTAATTACTGGGTTGACAGCCCTCATCTGAAGCCATTCTCTCCTGAGTTCCTTGAGTTGACTGATCAGAACAATTTTGTAAACCATGTGTCCCACCCAACTCATATCTTAGGACACACCCTTGACTTGGTTTTCTCTCCTGTGGGTTGTGGTGGTGTTCTGGATGTTGATGTTGAGAATGCTGACCCTAATACCTCTGATCATGCTTTGATTACTTTCAGCTTTGATTTCCCTAAGCCACTCACACATGAAAAAGTAATCAGATTTAGAAATTATAAAAATGCAGACCAAAATTTGGCTAGCAGTGAAGTAAAACAGTACTTGGGAAGTATTGATACTTCCAACCTTACTTCAGATGAGCTGGTGGAGGTACATGGAAATGCACTTAAATTAGTGTTCGATCATCACTGTCCAGAAGTAGAGAAGAAAATCATAGTACGAGATGATTCACCCTGGTATAGCACTCGAGTTAAATTTCTTAGAAGAGCGCGTAGAAGAGCTGAACGTGAATGGCGGAAAAATAAAACAGACTCTACATGGTTGCAATATCTGTCAGCCAGAAGAGCTGTGGTCCACACAATCAAAGATGAAAAGAAAGTGTATTATCAGGGAAAAGTTGACTCGTGTGGTAATGACCAGAGGAGGTTGGCTTCAATTGTAAACAGTTTACTTGGAAAAACAAGAGTCAGCTTAAGACCTTCTGTACCCGATGCCGAGTTGGCTGCCAACTTTGTGGCATTTTTTGCTGGCAAGATAACTCGCATAAGACAGGAACTGGATGATGCTTCTGTTGGTGAAGAACTTTCAGTTGTACTCCAACCCCGACACATTCCTAATAATGTCCTCTCATCCTTTCACTCAGTAGAGGTGGACATGATCTCGTCCTACATAAGAAACCTCAATAAAACATTTTGCCCGTTGGATCCCATAAATGTTTCCAAGCTACCAAGAGTCTATGATCACACAGTTGAGTTTATTTCCAAAATAATTAATAAGTGCTTCTCTGAAGGTAGCTTCCCACATTCTGAAAAGCATGCACTACTCCGACCTACTCTAAAGAAACCTGGACTTGATGTTGAGAACATGTTGAACTATCGTCCTGTCTCCAACCTGTCCTTCATATCAAAGATATTAGAGCGTGCAATACTTGACCAATTACAACCACTACTTCAGCAGAATGAAACTATCCCAATTTTTCAGTCTGCTTACCGACAGCATCATTCAACTGAAACAGCATTGATTAGAGTACATAATGATCTAGTTGAGAACATTTGCAATGGTGTGGCCTCACTATTGGTCTTGCTTGATCTCTCTGCGGCCTTTGACACAGTGGATCACGAGTTGTTATTGAGTGATCTTTATGATTGTGGTGTGCGTGACTCCGCTCTCTTGCTTCTTGGGTCGTACTTGTCAGGTAGATCCCAGAGTGTGATGGTAAATCAAGTGGTCTCGGACTCGACACCCCTGCAGTATGGTGTTCCGCAGGGATCAGTTTTAGGTCCTATCCTATTTATAATTTATATTAGCAGTTTGTCTCTTCTGCTTCGTGCACATAATGTCACCTTTCACTTTTATGCAGATGACACCCAGATTTATGTGAGAATCACAAATATAGTTGATATACGGAGTAAGATGGAATTGTTGATGTCTGATATCAAGAAGTGGATGAGAGCGAGAAAACTTAAACTAAATGATGGTAAAACTGATATTCTCATCATCCGAGGAAATAGAAGAGCTGATGATATAGTGGGTGCCCTCTCCATCAATGTGGGTGGATCTCAGCTGCGACCGGCCAACTCTGTTCGAAATCTGGGTGTATATGTGAACTCCCGATTAGATTTCAAAGAGCATGTAAACCAGATAGTTAAAAGTTGTTACTTGCACATCAGAAATCTCTATTTGGTGAAGCCGTTTTTAACCAGACGTTGCCTCCTGACGTTGGTTCACTCATTGGTCTTCTCTCGTGTTGATTATTGCTATGCCCTGTTGGTGGGTCTTCCAAATTATATTTTGAAGAAAGTTCAGTCTGTTCTTAACAGGGCCGCAAGACTAATTTTTGGTGTTCTACCTAGAACTCCTACTACATCTCTTCACATAGAACTGCACTGGCTGCCAGTAAGAGCAAGAATAGAATTTAAGTTGTGTTTGGTGACTTTTAAGGTTCTCAAATTTGGTGAGCCTAGGTACCTTGCGGAGCTTCTCAGGCGCCCACCGGCACACCATGGTGTAGTTGTGCGTCATGACAATGACCCTTTTCGTCTTGATGAACCAAGGGCTTTCCAGCAGTCTTCTTTCTTTGAGAGGTCATTCTCCTACATGGCTCCGAGGTTGTATAACAGGTTGCCGCTGTCCATGAGACAACTGAGTTCTGTTGAATGCTTCAAGAGACAACTTAAGACTTTTCTCTTTGAGAGAAGCTATGATCTTGAGAGAGGTGTCATGACAGATGGCTATAGAGTTTAGGCTATTTTGCCACTGCTAGTGATTGTTAAATGTGTGTTGTATATAAGCCTTCTTTTGATGCATTGATTTTTGTTCTTTTTTCTTTCTCTTTTCGAGCGCTAGTGAATTCTTCGGAAAAATTGGCGCTTATGAGAAATAAGTAACATGCTTATTATTATTATTATTATTAAGTTTATTTGGGGCGTATTGGGTGTAGTTATATCGTGCATGTACAGATTGAAGAGTGCGGGCGATAGGACGGATCCTTGTGGGACTCCGTTTGGAAAGTTTCTGATTTTAGATGACTGACCGGCAAAAGATATGTGTGCACATCTGCCTGCTAGGAAGTTGGCCAGCCACCTTTTTGTGTTGTTGTGCATGTTTGTGTTGTAGATTTTGTTTGTTAGGTTGTGGCGGGGGATGGCATCGAAGGCTTTACTAATGTCGAGTGTGGCTAATAGTGATCTGTGTGGTGGTCTAGCTGAGTTGATGCCGTCGAAAGCTCTTTGTGTAAGGTCTGTGAGAAGAGTGTTTGTGGAGTGCAGTGGCCTAAAGCCATGTTGTGTTGGAGCTAGGGGTAGGTCGGGTGTAATTAGTTGTAATACTAGGCGTTCCATGACTTTGGAGGGGGAGCAAAGAAGTGTGATGGGGCGGTGCGAGGAGGGTAGCGTGGGGTCTTTGTTGGGTTTGGGGAATGTGATGATGATACCATGCTTCCAAATGTCTGGTATTGTGTTGTGTGAATAGCTGTAGTTTGATATGTTAGTGAGTGCTTGTATGCCTTGTGGTCCCAGGTGTCTGAGGTGTATGTTGCTTATGTTGTCTAGGCCACAGGCGGGTGAGTGCTTGAGATTGTTGATGATATGCTTTGTCTGGTGATTGGTGAAGGGTGTATAGTCAGGGTCTGTGGGGAATTGTCTCTTACGTCGGATGACACGTCGGTCGTCTTTGTGAGGTTTTAGGTGGCTGACATGTGAAAAGTGATTGATAAGAGTGTTTGCTTGTTGTTTACATGAAGGAGTAGAGTCTGTTGTTGTGATTGCAGCATGTGATTGTGTTGTGTTGCTGTTGGAAAGTGTGATGCTGTTTAGTGTTTTGTAGAGTTTTTTGGGGTTTGTTTTGTGATCGAGTGTTTGTAGGAAGTTATTCCAATTTAGTTTTTGTTGTTCTTATATTTTGTTGTTAGTTTGGGTGTTGAGTGCTTGAATTTGTTGTGTGATGTCTAGTGTATTGTTCTAGTGATAATTAAATATTATGCAGGGCTATTTTAAGTTGGCTGATGATTATGAAACGGTAATATGCTGGACGATGAGAATACTGTATGTAAACATGTCTCGGATATCACTGATAATTTTTGGCATTTTCTGCCAAAAGCCCAATGGCTAATCAGTGATGGTAACGCAGCTTTACACATTCACATCGTTATTGGCTTCCGGTAATTAATTTCATAGTAATTTAATTAACGTTTGTTGGTGATATAACAAGAATTACCAGTTCTTGAAGGATGACAATTTCATCCTTCAAGAAAGATTGAAATATTCGCTATTCGTATTCGCAAATTTTACCAACACAAATTCGTATTCGTATTCGCAAATAGTGAAAATTTATATTCGTTCCATCTCTATACTATGTACTGTACAGTCATGCTTTCGCTATCGCGCTGTTGAGTAACGCGTTATTGTTCTAACGCAGACACACACTCTGTTTAACACAAAACATTTTCAATCTACTGTGGAATTGACTCGGCCCGGTGACGTCACACTCGGGTCCGCTCAGCTTCCCGACCCACTGTTACGTAACCGTGATGCCTCCCCCATGACCTTACAGTATTGTATTTCTATGGTGTATACTTTATTGTATTTCTATGATGTGTGGTGTGTACTGTATGTGTCAAAATGGGGACTTTTGGACTTTAGCTGAGACAAAATGGGTCAAAAAGGGGACTTTGGGATTTTGACTTGGACAAAATTGTTTGAGTAATGCATTTTTCAGTAACACGCTGTTGGGAAAGGACGAAATAACCGCATTAGCGATAGCTCAGAAGAGCTGGATGGTGCCCACATCTCAGCCTGGCCTGGTTGACTCTGTCCTCGCGAGGAAGGGAGGATTCAGAAGGATGGATTTTGGGAGGTCATGCCTGCAGCTGTGTGTTGTCTATGAGTGATTGGATCGAATGGCGAGAGATATGAGTGGATGTGCTTTTGGAAGCTGGGTTGGGGTGGGCAGGGAGGGGATCCTGTGTGCTGGGTATTGTTTTGATATTCCTTGGTGTCTGTGAGTGTACTGCCATGTAGTGTAGTGGGTGGTGTTGGTTTGTGGAGGCTGCAGCCAGGAATTAAGTGCCTCTCATGTCCAGATGGTCTTTGACTTTGAGGACTTTGGTTTCTTTATGTAGGTGATCTGTAGGTGTAGTAGCTGTGCAGCCTGTAATGGATTTTTAGGGCTTTCTTTTGAATAGTATGCAAGGTCTTGTGTTTACAATGGTGAAATAAATCAGTAATGAATAATCAATATACCGTAAAATGGGGTAACTTCAGACATTTTTCGAGGTTTTTTAACAATTTCTCCTGAGTGTAAACACATTATAGAGATTTAACTAGGTCAAGTGATGTATGGTGATAGTGCGCCGTAATCCAGGAAGCCTCCTAAAATTATCCCCCATAATAAGAGAGCTATCCTTATCCTAAATGATGTCCGAAGTGTCCTTGAAAAGTTGAAAACTTCGGATATGTATGGATAACTTCGGACATACGGTGATTTCTTATGGAAAATTATTACCAAGAAAGCTGGGATAACTCCGGAGAAACGGAGGAGAACTTCGGACGTACGTTCGTGGCCTTATTTCATTCATTTTTCGGCTCCTACTATTTTATATGAATATTTATTATTGCTGCTTATTCCTGTCCGATGTTTTAGTGGAAAATGCACAGTCAATACTTTTAGGCCTGTATAATCAGTATAGGAGGGGGTTATATATAATGTTTAACATATATTCTGTTTGGATCTGTTCTCGTTAGGCATTGAGCTCACTCTTAGAAAATATTGAGCAGGAAAAATAACCAATGCTGTCTAATCAATAACTCAAAAATTAACTAGGCCTAGTGAAAATATATAGGTATGTATACTATATCACTGCATATACACTTATGAATTTGAGCATTTTTATAGGTGTAACGTATTTGTTGGTGTTTCTTTCGGCAGATAAAACAAAATTTGGACAAGATATATGCTTCTCCTAATTTATATATACTGTATTATATATCCAGATTTATCCGAAATACATAAATCGGTTAGCATATTATCATATTTTTATGGGTTTTGGGACTCGGAGAATGATTATTTGATCTTTTACCACCATGTTAATGATGGACAAGTATTATGAATGATTTGCATAGGGCAAATAATAACAAACTATTGTTTTGTTCCATGTCCGAAGTTAGCATGTTTTTTTTTTTTAAACACAATCGTTTAAATGATAGTGTTCTAGCTAGAGCGTTATACAAGTGTAACACATTTCCTTTGGTGGATGTTGTCTCTGGTAATGTTACTACAAAATTATATCAGTCACAACATCATTCATACAAACAAATTTCTTCAGGGTGATAGAAGTTTGGCAGGGTAGCGAAAAATGTACATATTTTCGTCATATATATAATATATTTTTAGTGTACATATACTCATGTCAGTTCCCTAGGACTTTTACATGCTCTTCCTTTGCCATTTCTCTAAACGGACCCCACAAAAGAAACAATAAAAAGCATTTCCATTATATAATGACAATGTCTAATTACTTATTATCGCCGATGTCCGAAGTTATCACCGCAGTACGAAGTTACCCCACTTTACGGTAATCAATATTATTACATAATCAATAATAATTTGTCGAACGAATGTAAATAGACCGTAGCCGTGGCTACTGCGTCCCGCATTTGGACAACGCTCGGTATTTCCCGAAAACACTCGGTCTTATTTCCCACCTCACTCAATAACCACTCAATTTACAGTGTTCTAGTCTTCACCCATCGCAAGAAAACACCAATATATGCCTCTGGTATGTATATCAAATATGTTAGGCCATTTATTTGCAGAGATATAAGTATCGGTAAATGAAGAGAACCGGGAGGTAAACACTGATTCCTTGGCTACCAACCGCCATACTGACCTACTGTACTTATTTTCACCATAAAATCTTAACCACTTGGTCTAGAGACCCATCACACATCGTAAGATAACAACGATTACAGCCGCTGGATATATATACAGTATAACCTAGGTTAGGCCATTTATGTTGCGTATTTATAAGCGCGCCAAAATGTCAAGAATTTGCCGAAACAGCCGGATTCAGCACTGGCGGGAAGAGTTAAAGGGCCGAGTGATGAGGGTTAATGACCAAAACCCAAACGGTCATAGAGGAGAGCGTTGATGGTTCGGTCAGCGGGATGGTTTGGACATTCAATTTCCTACAAAAACTATGAGGCCTGTGAATGTAAGATTTTGCGAGAATATGTGTTCATTTGTTATCAAAGCCGATATGGCTTCCATAAGGACTGACTCCAACTGTTGGAGATTGAGCTAATGTTTTAGTGTTTTTTGCAATTCTGATATACAGTATATATAAAGTTTGTTTTGTAAACTCTACCTCTATGAATATGTCATGCATCAATTACAAAAATATTAGGCTGAATCTTGATTGTATTTATGATATTTAATAGTGAATAGCTTGTATGAATTTAACATGTTTATGCATTTTATATATCACTCAAAATAATATAGAGAATGGGATGGTTCGGACCGTTAATAATGAATGGGAGGGATGGTTCGTCCACTGGTCGAACCATCCTTCCATAAATTTAAACTTTTGTGTGGAAGATCAAACATTTATTCTGCGGCAGTGCAATACATTTGAAAGAGTAAATAATTACATAATAGTTACTACCCCAGATCTTCTTAAATTGTGATTAATTAACGTGAGATGTATGGTCGAACCATCCCTACCTTTGTGGCCGAACCATGTCACATAGTCGGGAAGGTTCGGACTTGTGGGGGAGGGGTTTCGTAATTTTTCCCTTCAATAACAAGCCGAGATAAAGCTTCAAACGTAACAGACAAAAGATCCAAGATTTGGGGCTTTACTGTGGCACTAATAAATGTAAACTGCTTCCAATACTTATTTCTCACAATTATTTTTGTAAAAAGTGGCCGAACCATCACCTCTCTTTCCTACTCCTAAACTGCCACAACCAAACCCCCACTCCTAAACAGCCACAACTTAAAAGGCCATTCTCCTAACCTTCCACAACAAATGGCCACAACCAAAATGGCCACAATTTCTACTCATAAAAGACATAACCAAAACCGCCACGCTTCTAAATGGACGCAACCAAAACAGCCACACTCTTAACCCGGCAAGCGCGATAAGCCTCACAGAAGTATCTGTATAGCGCAAGCGATAGGCCTCACGGAAGCAAGACCATGAACAAAAAAATCCAAGATGCCCCACGGGCACTCGAAACAAAGCAATATGTGATTAGGTGAGATAATTCCCCTCTAGTACTTCCTACCACCCTTCCATATGTTCCCTACCTTTTTCTACCCTCTTCCCCCCTCCTCAATTATCGTCTATTTTTCCTCTTATTTCCCTCATTATCGGTTATTTTCTGCGCCAATTATCGTCAGGCGGGCTCAGAGACAGGGGTGAGTCATATAGAGACCCTTTAGCACTATGAGATCTCTCCCGGGCCGCTCAGTAGCTTGTGAGACGTTGCAGAGGGGAGATGTACAGTGGTCCCTCGCATTTGGCGAGTTTCAGCTTGGTGAAACACAGTATTGGCGATAGGTTGGATATGGTACCAGAATCCAAATTTGGCGCTTCAAATTTACTTTTGGCGGGAATGCTGACGTCACGGAATGCACCGCCCGCAAGCTCGTCTCACCAGGCCTAACTCTAAATAATTCATGGTAAATAAAATCTGTTATCTATTATCTTTTTTATTGCTGTTAATGTTTCATGTACAGTAGAGCGCCGTACTGAGAGTTACTCTTAGGCCGAGGCTATAGATAGGCCTAGGCCTACTCACAAAACCCTAACTGAGCTGCTTGGATAGCGAGAATATCCCAGGTATATTTCATAAACGTATATTAACCTAAGAAGTGCGCAGAAGGGGGGGGGGAATTACACCATAGCCCTGTGCGGACCTATTTCACTGTTTCCATTCACTAAACTCGTTATCTTACCATAAATATAATTAATACTTATCCATATGCGCCTATTTTACGTTTAATATACATACATACATACATAAAATTTTAAGACTGAGTGTTCCACACATAAGTGCAGTTTCAGTCTCTTATCCTAATGGCGGCGTTCCAGGCAACCCTGTTAAGGGCTGCTTCACTTGTCAAGTTCTTGGATTTGAGATCGGCGCGTATAGTCCGATCCCAGGTCTTCCTCGGTCCACGAGTTGTCAACTTGTGGAATGGGCTTCCCCGAGACGTTATAGACTGCAGCACCGTTGATTCATTTAAATTCCGCCTAGACAAATATCTCGCATCAAACCCGCGACTGACTGCGTTTGTAAATGAATAACTTTATTTTATCCTCCCCTCAGTTACTAACCCATATGTCCCCTACTAACTTCCTAGTCCTGCCACGTTAGTGGCAGGGCAGTAGTTCCCTTTCCAATGTTCCCTTACCCACTCTAAACCACTGTTTGGATACTTGAACCTCAGTGTTTTGGAGGACAAGCAGCCTAGAAGGGTCACTAGATCTGTTGTTGCTTGATTTCCTTTGTACTCCTTTGTACCCCTTGATGCAGCTCCCTCCACAATCACAGACCTGCATTTTTTCACCCAATTTTGTTCATCCATTCTCTCCACATGTCCATACCATCCCAGTCTACTTGTACGCATCACCTCGCTAATACTCTTTATACCTAAACGTCTCCTCAGCTCAACATTTGTTATTCTATCCTGTAGCCTGGCCCCACACATCCATCTCACCATTCTCATCTCATTACGCTCCATTCTGTTGACATCCTCTACTTTAACGGCCCAGGTTTCTGAGGCATACGTCATTGCACTTCTAACACATGAGGCATACACCTTTCCCTTCAGGGGGAGAGGCATTCTTTTCATGGTCAGGATTGGCATCAATTCTCTGAACTTCCCCCAGCCACACCTAATTCTAGCAACAGTGGCAGCCTCGGCCCCACCACCGGCAGAGATGGTATCTCCTAGGTAACAAAACTTGTTCACCAGCTCCAAAGACTCATTTCCAAAATTCACAGCCACAGGATCATCACTTAACACAAGCTCGCCTTTGCACACTACGCACTCAAATTTCTCTATTTCTGACTTATCCTTCGGCAGGGGCCCCTTTATTCTACTACAGCGCTTACTCCCATGGTGTACCCAACATCGACAGATGCTACATTGAATTGAGTTAATGAATATAATATGAAGATATTAACCTGTTACAACAATAAAACAAGTGGAAACTGTTTGGCTGGTCAAAATCGCGAAATGAGAGCAAGAGTTACATTCATCAAGTGTGAGCCAGCCTGGCCAACATCCACCCCTCACGATGCCTGGAGCGACACTGACGTCTCTCTCCTTATCTCTTTCTCACGCTTGGTAACACATATGACCACGCCCTGCTAGCAACTCGCTATTGTTAGCACGAATATACATGTATACACGTACCTAAGAATAAGGGAATAACAGGGAAAATAGGTGATAATTGAAGGGGGGGGGGGGGGGGGGGAGGAGGGGATGTGGAGAAGTGATATTTGGCATGGCCAAGGGGCAAAAAAATAAAAAAAATAAAACAAAAATTAAATTGCTATTGGGGTGGTTTAAATGGTTTTTTTTTAGGCCTAGGATCATAAGAGTCTTCCCACAGCTGACCGGTAAAACTCATAAGAGTCTCCCCGCACTTGACGGGTTAACAGAGTAATCTTGACCAAACCGATTTGTGAACCTCATAGCTCTTGTGTTTTGCTTTGTTTACTGTGCCGAACGGTCCGCGACACACAAACACACACACACACACACACACACACACTTTTTTACTTAGATTTCAAGAAGGCATTTGATAAGGTGCCTCATAAGAGATTGTTGTGGAAGCTCAGGACTGTGGGGCGGGTTGAGGGAGTATTATTAAAGTGGATGGAAAACTATTTAATTGGGAGGGAAATAAAAGGAAAGTTCTCCTCGTAGAAAAGGGTAAAAAGCGGAGTGCCTCAAGGATCGGTGTTGGCCCCAATCATGTTTTTGGTTTTCATCAACGACCTTCAAATGGGAATAGGCTCATATATATCTATGTTTGCTGATGATGCAAAATTAATGAAGTATATTACAAGTAGGAGTAGTTGTGAAGAATTACAGAGAGACCTAGATAAATTATGTGAGTGGAGTCAAACTTGGAAAATGGAATTCAACACAAGTAAGTGTCAGGTTCTTGAGATGGGAAAAAGTAAATATAGACCTTCTTGGGGATATAAAATAGGAGATGAAATAATTAGTAAAGCTGTGAAAGCAAAAGACCTAGGGGTAGTTATGGCAGACAGCTTGTCACCTGAACAGCATATAAATAAAATAACTGGTGAAACCTATGCAGTGTTGACTAACATGAGAATAGCTCTGAATTATTTAGATGAAGAGATGTTAGCAAAAATAATAGGGACAATAATACGACCAAGACTGGAGTATGCAGCAGTGGTGTGGTCTCCACACCTTATAAAACATAATACAAAACTTGAAAGAGTTCAGAGAGTTGCCACTAAGATGATAGCTAGCCTTAGAGACCTGCCATATGAGGAGAGATTGGAGAGGCTAAAGCTGCCAATGCTGAGGGAGAGGAGAGAGAGAGGTGACATGATCATGATGTTTAAGTGTGTGAAAGGTTTTGTGAAGATTGACAAGGGAGATTTTGTGGTGAGGGACGAGGGAAGAACCAGGGGTCATGAATGTAAGTTGAGGAAAGTTGTATGTAAGTCTGATGTAAGAAAGTTCAGCTTCTCGTATAGAAGCTTTGAGTGTTGGAATAAATTGGATGGGGAGGTGGTGGGAGCAAGAAATATCCAAACTTTTAAAGCAAAATTGGATAAATGTAGAGAGAGAGACAGGACAACACGAGCTTAGGCTCAAATCCTGTATACTACAATTAGGTGAGTACAATTAGGTGAGTACACGCGCATCAGCTGACTCGATAAACGAAGAAGTGACCACGGGTCCAAAACCACTTTTTATTATTTTGCTCAATCGAAAAGCACTTGGTATAGAAAATTCTAGTCTTCACCATTCACAAGGTAAAAATGATTTCTGCCTCCTGATATATATCTAAGCTAGGTTAGACCATTTCTTGGTCTGGCTAGCTAGTGACTTAGCAACTTGTTGCTAAGGTTATGTGGTTATTCCTTATCAATAAGACTATTCACAAGATAACAATGAGTTCTGCTGCCTGATATGCATCTAACCTAGGTTAGGTAATTTCTTTGTGGAGACATATAGGCTAGGCCTATGTCTTCTAGCAAAAACAGAGTAAGCAGGCGGCGCCGAGTGTGTCGGCGATCGACGATGCGCATGGCGGGCGGTTTGAAAAGGGTGAACTCGGGCCTCGTCAAAGACTAATGGATAATTTTCCCATTTAACCCTCCAGCCCCGGCTATGTATTCCATATATATTCCCCGAAATCCGGGGGTTTTGGCCGTAAAACGTCTACGCCTAGGCTACCGCATCTTTGTTATTTTGCTTGCTTCCACATTCCCGCACATCCCCAAGCGTAGATGTGTTTCGTACCTGTAGAATGGCATTAAGTAGAGCTCTCTAAGTCAACTGGTTCAGTTGTGATGATGATTTCATTGGAGATAACTTTATGGCAAAAACAGCCACTTTACACTACTTTTCGATACTTAACAATAACATACAGGCACAAACGAACAAGCGACGCACTCCTTCTTGTGGTCGGAGATGCGCCGCGTCGGTCCAGCCGGCTGTTGTTTACATGCGTCGGACGGACGCCTCGCACACCAAGCTTACAGGCTTTCAAGCTGCCGGAGCCCCAGAGCCCTACCGGGTAGCGCGGGGTGTTTTTTATGGGTGCCTCAGAGCCCTTCCGGGTCTGATGGGTTAAAGTACTATTTGCGTTTGGCGAAATACACTTTTGGCGCTGGTTTGGATAGACTAATTAAATTGCCAAATGCGAGGGACCACTGTATGTCTCTCACCCGGCCTCCCCATAATAAGACCGCCCGGCGATTTTTGCAGGCAGACTCGCAGCGAAGTTGTTCCAACACAAGGCCGCCCACCATGCTTCCAGGCGCACCCTTTACTACCACCAGCTCTTTGGGCCAGGCGCCTGACGGACGCCCAACTGGCGCATGACCCTCTCTCCCAAACGACTGCGTTTACACTCATCTTTTCACTGTCATTCTCCATACATTCCAATTTATTACCACTTCTCTTGCCAGATCTATAGTCATTCCTCTATCTTCCAACGCTTATCCTACACAGTATTTCCATCTCAATGGAGGTCTTTCTGCCCCTCTATCTCCCCTTGTATCTGACTCACATATTCTCTTTGTAAGCCTTTCATCTTCCATTCGTTCAACAAACCATACCAGCTCAGCACCCTTCTGTCCATCATCATCATCTCTGACGCCTTGTTTCCCCCTGGGAAACCCCCGCTAAAGGATGGCCATGACAGAAACGTCTCCAGGCCACTTTGTCATGACATGCTTCCTTTGCCCCTTCCACAATGCCCCTTCCACTACGTGGATGTTTTTCCTCAATGTAATTTTCCACTTTCTTTTCCCGGAATCTATCCACTCTGGTCGACAAATGTTCCTGCTGCCCCACTCTCCTACGTATCTTCATTCCTCAATCTGTCTCTATGGGTCACTCCACACATACTCCTCAAGCAACTCATCTCCATCACATCCAGCTTTCTTCTCTCCTTTGCCTTCAGAGTCCATGTCTCAGCCCCATACATCACTGTTGGTACAACAATCCTTTGATACATTGCACTTTTAACTTTCATTCTGAGATTTCTCACCTTCCACGTACTGTACTTCCCATTGCTCCAAAAACTTTCCTTCCTTCACATACTCTCTGTTTTACCTCCATTTCCATACCTCCATTCTTGCTTATCGTTCCTTCTAGATATTTAAAACATTTCACTTGTTTCAACATTTCCCCATCCAGCATCACATCTAGATTGACCCTACGATCACCCCTATTACACACAATCACTTTACTTTTATTGACGTTAGCCTTCAGCTTCCTCCTCCCACAAACCACGCCAAACTGTTTGACTACCCGCTGCAGTGTCTCCTCAGAATCCGCCACCAATGCTGTGTCATCAGCAAACAGCAACTGATTCAACTCCCAATCTCTAACATTCTTTCCTACTAAACCCAATCCTCTACCCATAGTTCTCATTTTCACCTCCCTCACCACACTATCCAAATATACATTAAACAGCAACAGTGACATTACACAACCCTGTTGCAAACCTACATTTACAGTCGACCCTCGATTTAACGGACTAATAGGGGGGAAAGCTTGTCCGTTACTGGAAAAAGTCTGTTACTGGAAAAGTCCCTCCGGACTTCTGTTTTTGCCCAAATATGCCAAAATAATAAAGATTTTAAACTTTCTATGTATAAGTTTAACCTAATTAGATAGAAGAGAATAAAATTATATAGGTAAACAGCAGATAGAAGAGAATAAACAATTCAATGATACAAATAAAGTTGTTTTTCTTACCTTAACCCCTCCACCCCGGAAGGGCTCTTGAACGCCCATAACAACCTCGGCCCGCGCAACCCGGAAGGGCTCTTGAACGCCCATTGCTTGCGTGCGTGCTTTCGAATGCCGCGCGTACATTTTTGGTATCATGGGACGGTAGGTGGCACCACCAGGCGTAAACGACGCCACAGCAACAGTATCTACCCCGACGCCATCATGGACAGTACGCCAAATAGTGATTCCGCTGTGTCCGATACCGTGCTTCCTACGACGCCCTTGCTAGTTCGTCGCGCCTTACCCCGACGCCATCGCCTAAATGTGTTATCTCCCGGAGGTATTGAGACTATATGAGTGTGCTGATGCCAAGTATATTGTTGATGATATAGTCAGTGACGACTCCAGTAATTATAAGTCGAGTGATTATGGCCATGAGAGTGAGAAAGAAGAGCAATTCCTGGGATTTGCGAGAGAACATGACAGTGATGAGAGTGATGAAGGTGATGTACCAGTTGTTGAGGAAGCTGGTTTACCTAAAGACAGTGAACTTGAGAGAGTTACTCAGTTACTTGTTCGTCAAGGGGAATCCACGCAATGCGAGCTAAGCTCATTATTATCGCGCCTCCTTAACTGGGAATGTATTGCGTGAAATGCATGTTAAGTGTTTTATGTACTGTTGGAATGGCTGTGGATGTGTGTGTAGTCTGTATTTAGTCAATTGGCGACATTGGAAACGAAGGCTTAGGGTGGATCTGTATGGTACCATTCTCACTATAGACGGTACCGTCTCGCCCGAAGGCTTAGGTAGCCATCAGCTTAGGTGAACCATATGATACCCATCTCGCCTTGTACCATTTTTGCCAACCCCAGATGGGACGTCACAACGTCGTCCACTTATTCCAGGTACCTATTTACAGCTAGGTGAACTGAGGCTAACACATGAAAGGAGACAAGCCCAATTTGTCTCCGCCCGGTCTGGGATTGAACCCCCGACCCCTCGTGTGTGAGACGAGAGCTCTACCTACTAGGCTACGGGCTGTGTAAGTGAGTGAGTGGGAGAGTTCAAGGTCACTCACCAAATTTTGCATAAGTGACACGACTCCAAGCCCTTCCCCAGGTAAATCGCCTTTCAAGCTACACTTGTATAAGCAGAAAATACTTGAGAAGGCGGCCGCGGCAGCTAGGGAACAAGCAAAAATACTTGGTGAGGATGAGGCTGTGAGTGAGGGTCAGCGTGGTGACCCTTCTCATCCGCCATTGTCTCCCTTATCTACCCACGCCACCCAAGATGACCCGGATGCCCCGCATTCTTCCCCACCACCCCCACCATTGCCAAGGGTTGAGGACCCCCCACTTTCGGCCTATTTGCCTCCTAGGTCCCCCGACAGGAGACATACTGCTGCCGAAAAGGGGAAAGGTAGGAAATATACCAAAAAAATTAAGAAAAGTAAGAGAGTTTTGTTCGAGGCTCCCGCGGCGTCCACCCCTGCCGGCCCCAGCCATATGTCCCCGCAACTTTCCCCACGGTCCTCCCCACCTCTCCCGCCTTCAACATGTCTTCCTGAAGAAGTCTTTGAGCTCGCATCACCAATACCTGGGCCTAGTGACAGTGAAACATTGCTTTCTATCACTCGTCGCAGGCCAAGGAGCCCAGGACCTCGGGGGGACACAGCCTCACCTGCCACTCCTTCCCCACCTCGCCCACCCGCACGCCGCCCACGCATCACTGGTTCCCCGCCAGATTATGTGGGGGCCACTGATGAAGGGCACCTCTCTGAAGACTCTGGCCATGATTACATAGGTCCACCGTCAGGGCAAGATGACCACTCTGACGATGACTATATGGACATCGACGACCCTCGACCCATCCGCTTGGCCCGGCGTCGTGCTGCCCGTCGTGCTGCCCGCCGCCCTGGCCGACGCCCTCGCCGCCCTAGGGCGCGCGCCTCCCGAGTTGGCCGTGGGCGTGCTGGGCCACCAGCTGGAGCTCCTCGTCAGCGTAGACAAGACCCATTCTACGTTTTTCAGTGGCAAGACGTAGTTGATGGGGATGGATACAACCCTGATGTGCCAGCTTTTGATGAGGTACTGGAGGGTTCAGGCATTACCCCCAATTTTCTTGCAGGCCCCAATGCTCCACCACACGAACTATTTGAGGCCTTCTTTGATGAGGAGGTGGTAGGCTATGTTGTCAAAGAGACAAATAAGCAGCACCAATTCCAGGTCCACTTTTTGGGCAAGGTGACCAAGGGCCACATGAGGCAGTGGACCCCAGTGACTCATAAAGAGTTCATGGTGTTCCTGGCACTCACCATGCTAATGCCTCATGTCAAGAAGCATAGGTTGCCTGACTATTGGATCACCAATGATCTGATATCCACCCCTGCCTTCGGGAAATATATGTCTCGCGACCGGTACCTTGATATCCTCGCAGCGCTCCATCTTGTCACCAACACCGACGTCCACCTCGGTGACAAGCTGTGGAAGATTAGGACGTTGTACGAGATGATGCGAGAACGCTTCACCTCCTACTTCAAGCCCTTCCGCAAGGTCGTCATTGACGAGTCTCTTGTGCTGTTCCGGGGAAAACTCAGCTTCCGGCAGTACATCCCCTCAAAAAGACATCGCTTTGGCATAAAATTCTTTGTGCTGTGCGACTGCCAAACTGGCTATGTCCTGGACTTCCTGGTCTACAGCGGGAAGGAAGGGGACGTGCTTGTGGACCCCCTCATTGGCTTTGGCGGAGCAGTGGTGCAAGCCATGATGGACCGCTACTTTCACAAGAATCACGTCCTCTACACGGACAATTATTACACGTCCCCCACTCTCTCACAGTACCTGCATGAGCGCAAGACGGGGACTGTGGGCACAGTACGAGGGAAAAGGAAGGGCATGCCACCTTTCCCTCCAAAGACCAAAAAAGGTGATGTGTTGAAGAAGAAGTCGGGGCCCATTCTGGCTATCCACTGGCACGACCAGCAGAAGGTCAACCTCCTGACCACCATCCACAAGGGGGAAATGGTGGAGACTGGCAAGGTGGATCGCCGTACTCAGGCCAGGGTGACCAAGCCCGATGCTGTCCTGGACTACAACATCAACATGAGGCTGGTGGACAAGTCCGACATGCAGATAGGCTTCATTGACTGCCTGCGTACCTCGTGCAGATGGTACAAAAAGTTCTTTCTGCATATGGTGGACATGTCAGTTCTGAATGCCTACAATATACAAGCTTCGGAATGTGAACACACCCATGAAGTTCAATAGCCTGCGGAGGTTCCAAAAGCAGGTGTTGACGGAGCTCCTGGAGAAGTATGCTACGCCACAGAGGGCAGTGGCACATCCTGGGCCTGCCGTTATTGACCGCTTGCAGTGTGCTCAATACTTGATTAGGCACAGGCTTGGTTCCCTGCCTCAGAATGAATCAGGAAGAACACAGCAGAAGCGGTGCCATGTCTGCTACAACAGCAGGGTGAGGCCGAGGCCAGGTAAAAAGTCAACCATGGAGTGTGTGGAGTGCAAGGTGGCACTCTGTGCTTTAGAGTGCTTCTTTGATTACCACTCCAAGCTGGAGTTCTAATAATCATAGTGAAAGTGCCAAAGATAATGACAATATGTACAGTATATATATAGGCAAAAAGTGGAAGTAAACCAATTTATTTTCTTACAGTTTCTTACAGTAGATCCTCTGGAAAAAGGCAAACTATGCCTGTGTATCCAGCTCAGTACCAGTACTTGCACTGCTGCGGTCGTTCACGGTGTTGGCGGCGGCGGTTAACCAAACATTTTTACTATTCTGTATTTTTGTTTTATAATCAAACTTCAAATCTTGTCTTCCCCATGCTTTATCAAGATTACTTTCAAACTCCCTTATTG
This sequence comes from Paralithodes platypus, assembly GCA_032716605.1. Classification (NCBI taxonomy): domain Eukaryota; kingdom Metazoa; phylum Arthropoda; class Malacostraca; order Decapoda; family Lithodidae; genus Paralithodes; species Paralithodes platypus. The sequence goes on from CM064521.1 coordinate 21,732,196, forward strand.
ATTCGGAATCGACTACATACTGGGGCAGTGCGTTCCACTCATTTACCACTCTATCACAAAATGAGTTCTTCGCCTTCTCAAGCCTATTTCTTTCTTTGTAAATTTTCTTAGAGTGTCCTCTCGTTCTTGTTCCCTCCCGCATCAAGAAGATACCTTCACACACATCCTCATCGTACTTTCCTGACACTATCTTAAAAGTCTCTATCATATCCCCTCTCTTTCTCCTATATGCCAGTGTCGGAAGCCCCAGTGTCCTCAACCTCTGCTCATAGCCCGCGTTCTTCAACGTTGGTACCAGCTTGCTAGCTCTCCTCTGCACTTTCTCCACTGCTTCTATATCCTTTACCATATATGGAGCCCACACCTGGTTTGCATATTCCAGGTGCGGCCTAACCAGCGCTGTATATAGATTCCTGAAGATTTCTTCGTCAAGTGACACAAATGTCCTCCTTATCAGCCCTACAATTCTATTGGCTTGTTTATCTTTTCCGCTAAATGTTCTGAGAAATTTAACTTATTGTCTATCACTACTCCTATATCCTTTTCTGCACTCACTTCCTCCATCGCTTCATACATACTGTATCCTACCTTGTCTATCTTGCTGGTCCCAATCCGCATGTACTTGCATTTTTTTGGATGAAAAGGCATTAACCAATGCTCAGACCATCCCTTCATGCCCTCCACATCTCCTTGAAGCAAACCCATATCTTCCTTACTCCTCACTCTTCTATACAGTTTGGTGTCATCTGCATACAGGTATACCTCACTTCCATTAGTTATAACTTCAGGCAAGTCGTTGATAAATATAACGAACAGCAGTGGTCCCAACACAGATCCATTAAACACATCATAGAAGACTGCATTTCACACAACCACTTACGCCAACAACACAATCTACACTCAATGAGAGCTCTGTGGGAAAGCCCGATCGTGGCCATGGCCTTTCTCAGGGACTCGGGGCTGTTCGGCCAGGCAGCTTAGGGAACAACAACAACAACAACAACAACACAGATCCCTGAGGTACCCCACTTGTAATTTCCCTCCACCCCGAGCCTATTCCATTCACCAATACCCTCTGTCTCCGATCTTTCAGGAAGGCTTCTATCCATTTCACACATTTCTCCCCTATATTATAGCTTCTAACTTTCTCTATTAACCTTTTATGTGGGACCTTATCGAAGGCCTTCATAAAATCGCAATATACCACGTCTATTACATCACCATCTTCTAGAATTTGCATCCAATCATCTACCACCTTAATTAGCTGTAGTACCGTCGACCTCCCCGGCAAGAATCCGAACTGTCTCCCACTGAAAAGTTGGTTTGACTTCATATGATCCATTATTCCTTCTCTAATTACCGTTTCCATTAGTTTACACACAACACTTGTCAAACTGACTGGTCTATAATTCCCTGGGTCATTTCTCTTTCCCTTCTTAAATATAGCTGTTATGTTCGCCTCTCTCCAGTCCATCGGGATTTGTCCTGTATTAAACGATACCTCAAATAACATTTTCAATGGCTCTACTTATTGTTATACAAAAGTCATGTATTATGAAAACATTTATACAAATACAATTACACCATAATAATATGTGAAAGTGACACATATGTATATACCAAGTGACATTCATATGATTAGAACCTATAGAAATATATATATCAGTGAAAAAAGACACAATAAATTGTATATAAAACGTTTACAAATCATATAACTAAGTGAAAGTGACACAAGACCTAATATTTGATGGCCAAAGTATAATAAACACCTGTGATAACGAATAATCAGTGCCTAATACAACAATAACCTATCTCAATTACTAATAAAATGTACGGTATCGAGTGAAAATGAGCATTATCAGTGACAGTGACACTCTCTAAAGCATATTTGTCAAAGTGAAAGTGACACAAGACCTAATATTTGATGGCCAAAGTATAATAAACACCTGTGATAACGAATAATCAGTGCCTAATACAATAACCTACCTCAATTACTAATAAAATGTACGGTATCGAGTGAAATTAGCAATATCAGTGACAGTGATACCCTAATAAACATATTTTATATAATTGGCCTCAAAATAACTAGAAAAATATCAAATAAACATCACATTCTCAATATCAAACACTAAAATCGTCTAAGGGAGATAAATACTTTGGCGCGACGAGCGGCTAGGTGCGTCGTAGCCATGGCCGGGGCGACGCGTCCGAACGCGGGAAGAATTTGCCGCCGAAAAGCACTCGTCTTCCCGCGCTCACCATTATGCAACCAGAGGGGCTAGAGACCTCTACTCAATGCCATTCGACAGAGGAAGGTTTGTGGAACATTATTCTTTTTTATTCACAACATTACATGCCATATTCATTGACTTACAGAGTAGTTAACATAGCCCAAAGATCGTCAAAACACCCGGTACCGCAGCACAGTCGCAAGCTATAGCCCCCGGGGCTGGAGGGTTAAACTAATATGTGCCCGCCACCTAACGGACAAATTTTCAGTAACGAACATTTGTCCGTTACTGTCCGTTATTGTCCGGCTACGGACAGAGTCCGTTAAATCCGAAATCCGTTAAATCGAGGGTCGACTGTACCTCAAACCATTCACTCAACTCATTATTTCCTACTCTAACACACGCTCTACTCTCTTCATAGAAACTCTTAACTGCTCTTAACAAATTTCCTCCAATTTCATAAATCCTTAGCACCTTCCACATTGATTCTCGGTCCACGCGGTCATGCGCTTTTTCCAAATCCATAAAAGCCAAAAAAATCTCCTTATGCTTTTCTAAATACTTCTCAAATAGCTGTCTTACTGCACAAATCTGATCCACACTCTCTCTTCCCCTCCTAAAACCGCACTGCTCTTCTCCTATTGCAACTTCCGTACCCTTTATTATCCTCTCTATCAACACCCTGCCATGCAGCTTTCCAACCACTGATGATAACCTAATACAGTACTGTACCTCTAAAACTTGAACACTCCTGCCGATCTCCCTTCCTCTTGTAAAACGGCACAATACATGCACTCCTCCAGTCTAGTGGTACCATTGACACAACAAAGCACACATTGAATAGTCTCACCAGCCAATCTATTATCATATCTCCACCCTTAAGCAATACAGCACATACCACCACAGCAATACCATCCATACCTTCTGCTTTTCCCGCTCATTTGTCTCACTGCTTGTTTCACCTAATTTTTCTCAATCCTTTCATTCATTCCCTGCCACCTGGGGGCCCTGGGTAACCTATCTCCATCAACCACTGCTTCCCTTCCATCTCTTGCATTTAGCAAAGATTCAAAATACTCAGCATATCTTTTCCTCACTTGAACTCCTTTCACTAGTAATTCTCCATTTGCATCTTTCACCGACTCTTCCATCTTTAGTCCTCCTTTTCTTAGTCTAATAATAATAATAATTATTATTATTATTATTATTATTATTATTATTATTATTATTATTATTATTATTATTATGTATTTACATACTCAGTCTATTATTTGATGTATGTATGTATAGACTCAGGCACATACCCCATTGCTGGGGATGGCCGATTCGAGACAGAGACCGAACAGGGAAAACACAACGCAACAAAAAATAAAACAGGAGAATACCCAGAAACCAAGGATCACTAAGGGCATCCAGCACTCCCCCGTTCCCAGACCTCCCGGAGAGGTTCCGGTCTAAGCAGGCAGACACGCAGCGGAATCATACCACAATGCCCGCCCACCTCACATCCAGGTATGACCCTTCATATACACGGCTCCACGGGCCAGGCGCCTGACGGACTATTATCTAGTCCAACTGGCGCCCGACCCCCTCTCCCAACGACCGCATTATCATTCATCCATCCACAAGCATTTTCCATTCATTCCTATTCATTACCACTTCTTTTGCCTGTTCTACAGTTATCTCTATCTTCCAACGCTTGTACTACACAATCTTTCCATCTCAACCGAGGTCTTCCCTCTACCTCCCCTCGTATCTGACTCATATACTCTCTTTATAAGCCTTTCATCTCCCATTTGTTCAACATGTCCATACCAGCACAGCACCCTTCTGTCCACTCTGGCCGATAAGGGTTCCTGCTGTCCCACTCTCCTACGTACCTCTTCATTCCTCAATCTGTTGTGCGTCACTCTACACATACTCCTCAAGCAGTTCATCTCCATCATATCCAACTTTCTTCTCTCTTGTGCCTTCAGAGCCCATGTCTAATGTATATAACTAATGGAAGTGAGGTATACATGTATGCGGATGACACTAAGCTGTATAGAAGAGTGAGGAGTAAGGAAGATGTGGGTTTGCTTCAAGGAGATGTGGAGGGCATGAAGGGATGGTCTGAGCATTGGTTAATGCCTTTTCATCCAAAAAAATGCAAGTACATGCAGATTGGGACAAGCAAGATAGACAAGGTAGGATACAGTATGTATGAAGCGATGGAGGAAGTGAATGCAGAAAAGGATATAGGAGTAGTGATAGACAATAAGTTAAATTTCTCAGAACATTTAGCGGAAAAGATAAACAAAGCCAATAGAATTGTAGGGCTGATAAGGAGGACATTTGTGTCACTTGACGAAGAAATCTTAAGAAATCTCTATACAGCGCTGGTTAGGCCGCACCTGGAATATGCGAACCAGGTGTGGGCTCCATATATGGTAAAGGATATAGAAGCAGTGGAGAAAGTGCAGAGGAGACCTAGCAAGCTAGTACCAACGTTGAAGAACGCGGGCTATGAGCAGAGGTTGAGGACACTGGGGCTTTCGACACTGGCATATAGGAGAAAGAGAGGGGATATGATAGAGACTTTTAAGATAGTGTCAGGAAAGTATGATGAGGATGTGTGTGAAGGTATCTTCTTGATGCGGGAGGGAACAAGAACGAGAGGACACTTTACAAAGAAAGAAATAGGCTTGAGAAGGCAAAGAACTCATTTTGTGATAGAGTGGTAAATGAGTGGAACGCACTGCCCCAGTATGTAGTCGATTCCGAATCAATAAGAGAGTTTGAAAGTAATCTTGATAAAGCATGGGGAAGACAAGATTTGAAGTTTGATTATAAAGCAAAAATACAGAATAGTAAAAATGTTGCGTCTGCTACCGCCGCCGCCAACACCGTGAACGACCGCAGCAGTGCAAGTACTGGTACTGAGCTGGATACATAGGCCTAGTTTGCCTTTTTCCAGAGGATCTACTGTAAGAAACTGTAATGTCTTAGCCCATACAGCATTGTTGGTACAACTGTCCCTTGATACATTGCACTTTTCGCTTTCATTCCGAGATTTTTTACCTTCCACAGTAAACCCTCGCCATCTCGGACCTCTAGAAGTCGGAAACCCGTACTAGTCGGACTGGCTACGGCCTCTCGGACATGCACTTCGGTATTTCGGACATTTCCGTCATCGTTCCGACAGTCTCTGACGTTGTGGGACTTTTTATAAGTATTCGGAAAATGTCCGATATTATATTTTTCAATTCCATTGCATTAGAAATTATTCAAAGATTACAAGAAATCCAAATAAGACATAGTTATGTTAATGTATAAGGGAGTTACGTAGATGCATTAGAGAGATAGATAGATAGAAAGAGAGAGTTACAGAGGGGGAGTGAGCGATAAACACGAACTATTATGAGACGGACTTAATTGGTTCTGAAAAGACAAAGGAGACTTATATGGACTCTTTTTCATGTTATTATTTGTGTGCTAGAAGGATAATATTGTTTTCAATTCCATTGCATTAGAAATGATTCAAAGATTACAAAAAGTCCAAATAAGACATAGTTATGTTAATGTATAAGGGAGTTACGTAGATGCATTAGAGAGATAGATAGATAGAAAGAGAGAGTTACAGAGGGGGAGTGAGCGATAAACACAACTATTATGAGACGGACTTAATTGGTTCTGAAAAGACAAGATAGATAGAAAGAGTTGCAGAAGGGGAAGTGAGCGATAAACACGAACTATTATGAGACGGACTTAATTGGTTCTGAAAAGACAAAGGAGACTTTTATATTGACTCTTTTTCATGTTATTATTTGTGTGCTAGAAGGATAATATTGTTTTCAATTCCATTGCATTAGAAATTATTCAAAGATTACAAAAAGTCCAAATAAGACATAGTTATGTTAATGTATAAGGGAGTTACGTAGATGCATTAGAGAGATATAGATAGAAAGAGAGAGTTACAGAGGGGGAGTGAGCGATAAACACTAACTATTATGAGACGGACTTAATTGGTTCTGAAAAGACAAGATAGATAGATAGACAGAGAGTTGCAGAAGGGGAAGTGAGCGATAAACACGAACTATTATGAGACGGTTTAATTGGTTCTGAAAAGACAAAGGAGACATTTTTATTGACTCTTTTTCATGTTATTATTTGTGGCTAGAAGGATAATATTGTTTTCAATTCCATCGCATTAGAAATTATTTATAGATTACAAAAAGTCCAAATAAGACATAGTTATGTTAATGTATAAGGGAGTTAGTTAGATGCATTAGAGAGATAAATAGATAGAGAGAGAGTGGCTAGGGGCGAGCGAGCGATAAAATACTAACATATACGAGACGGACTTATGTTTCTTGAGACAAAGGAGACATTTTTATTTACTCTCTTTTTCATTTTATTATTTGTGTGTTAGAAGGGTAATATTGTTTTCAATTCCATCGTATTAGAATTGATTCATAGATTAAAAAAAGACCAAATAAGACATAGTTATATATATGTATAAGGGAGATAGATGCATTAATATAGGTTTGACTCCTGTAAGGAAATAAAGAAAACCTAATATTTAGTAGTGGCCCCGTAATCATTGACGAACATGCCTATTACATAAGGCATCCTCTTCAAACACTAATCCGCCGTAGTTTGAATCTACCGCGCAGAGCATTTAAAAACTGAGGAGCCTTCATCATGAGCGCACGCGACCTCACTCATGGCTTCAGTCATTATGAATTGGGTTCTCACTACGAAAAAAACTTTGTAAAAAATAAAAACAAAAAGAAAATAAGAATAACTATCCAATAAGCTTTCCATCATATCGTGGATGTACTTGTGTGGATTTCTGACCAGACGCTGAATCAGGCGTCATTCCTCCTTCACTGACATATCAAGTAAACCAAAATCCTTAATACATCAACGAATGGGAAGGGGACGGTCGGGAGGGCCCCAGTCGTCAATGATTACGGGGCCACTACTAAATATTAGGTTTTCTTTATCTCCTTACAGGAGTCAAACCTATAATTTATTAGTGGCCCCTCCATCATTGACAAACATGCCTGATATCTAAGACTGGAGGGGGACATTCGTAATCATATCATAACTCTAGAAAAGCAGATAATAAAAACAACCACATAGTATTCTTACTTTTGAAAAATGTATTTAATACGGCGTAGGCCGGAAATATACAAGAAAAAGGGGTTCAGGCAGGTGCGTGCTTCAAAGAAGCCTGCCTGACAAAATAGGTAACCCTGAAGATTCTGAACACAGATCTGTAGTTACAAAAGGCACCCCACTCAACGAGTGGTGACAAAATAATAAGTTATAAGTTTATATGTGCACATCATAAACCCCAAAATACATGTGGAGATCAATTGCTAATGAACTCCATTGAACTAATGTTACATTGCTTTCGCAGCTAAAACTACTATAACAACACCGTTGTTTTGTACTAAACTTTGTACTAGCACAAATTCTCGCAGAGAAATTTTCATATCACATTTTAACCTTAAATTGTATCACAGCTCTCATACTCCGGCGGGGTCTAGGGTGTCCTATGTCAACTGACTGCACCCCCCCCCTTCCTTGAAAATAAACATAAGTGACTGCAGGGCCACCTAGACCCTCTGCCTTAAAGCTATACATGGTAAGGAAGGTTTGTCTAGAGCAACTGACAAGTATCTAGAGAGAAACGTATGATTAGACGCCCACAACTGTGTGGACGCAATATCTTCAACTGAAAAGTTTTTCAGGAAACGTAAAGAGGCCGCCCACTTGCGTAAATCGTGGGCCCTACCCACAACGCCGGGATTACTCTCTTTAATGACTTCTACCAGAAGAGAGGCTAATCGCCGTTTAAGTAAGCGTTTACCCGTACTCGCTACCCATAAAGCACCTTGGGGGTTATGAGGAGCTATTCTCAAATATTTGGTTAGAGCTTGCACTGGACATAAATTATGATGCACCTTTCCCCTTTTTAACGCCGGCACCGTGAATTCAGAAAACACGTGTGCACTATGCTCATTCTTGGCTACAAACGCCGGGGAGGGTGCAATGGAAATTGAATCATTAAGTCTACCAAACCTAAGACAATTAGGTGTGTTGCTCATCGCCGCCAGCTCAGACACTCTGTTTCCGGTGGCCAAAGCCAAAAGGAAAACTGCCTTCTTTAAGATTAAAGCAAAGTCTGCAGTATTTTGATACAGACGAGAATGAAGTAAAGACAAAGCTTTGTCCAGAGACCAAGTAGGCATGAGCTGACGGGGAGGTGGGCGGAGTTTAAAACACGCTCTCATAAATCCTGTTTCCTCCGCCACCGGTATGGATAGACCTGTAAGGTCGAAAAAGGGCACTCTAATCGCAGTTAAGTGATTCTTCAAAGTAACCACAGATAAACGTTTCTGCTCAAACAGATAGTTCAAGTAATTAAAAACCAATGCCACTGAGGGTACAGTTTGTTCCGTTCTAACAATCCAAGAAGTAAAAGCTTTCCAATGAGATTGATATTGTCGCTTCGTAGACTGAGTATATTGATTGAGCAATTTATTGGTCACATCCCTACCGTATGGTGCTAGCCACTTGGCCTCCTGAATGTCCATAATGCAAAAGTCAGCGAGGTCTCTAGGTTGCCAATCGTGTCTAAGTGGAAGTACCCGACCGGGAGCGATACCGGGTCCGGGCACCACATTATTAACTGCTGGCACCACACCTGCGCCGGCCACAGGGGCGCGATTAGCGAGACTAAGCCTCGATAAACTCGTAGTTTGTTCACTACGTGGCACATTAGTGACGCATCTGGCGGCGGAAACAGATAGATGGAGCTCCATCTGTTCCAGTCTGTCACTAGGGCGTCTGGCCCCCCTGCCGGCGTTATCGACCGGCGGGTGAGGTATAGAGGGAGCTTGTGAGTCTCCTCGGACGCAAAAAGATCCACTTGTGGATGGGAGAGCTCCGCAATCATTAGGTCGAAAATGGGTTGCTTGAGCTCCCATTCTACTGTCGTGCTCTGTCTCCGGGACAGAGCGTCTGCCCAGACGTTCGCTACGCCTGGGAGATAAGATGCGTGAAGATAAATATCTAGACTGGTGGCTAGAACAAAAATCTCTTCCGACACGAGTAGCAACTTCCTTGACCTCGTTGACCCTTGTTTCTGAATACAGTGAACTGCATTCAGATTGTCCATTCTGAAGGCCACTGACTTGCCCCGTAACGCCGGGCCGTGAGCCTGAAGGAAATACAAGGGGACTAGTAACTCTTTGACATTTATGTGAGAGATTTCTAAGTGGGACCAAAGTCCCTGACCCTGGTGCCCCTGATTTGACTGAAATCCCCACCCTATGGTGCCTGACGCATCCGTGTCTACCCATACCGTTGGAGGAGGAGAGGTCCATGACATGATTGAGTGCAATGTTTCCCTCTTCGCCCAGACCGCTAGTAAGGTGTGGATTAATTTTGGTATGGGCCATAATTTTCCCGCCGGTAAGAGTGGGAAATATTTGTTGCCTTCCAATATTAATCGTTTTACTTTCAACCGGCCCAACTTGACAGTTAGCTGAATCCAGTTGAGAGAGCCGACCAGAGACTCCCAGACTCTTCGTGTCGTAGTCAGACTGTGAAGAAACCTGAACAGTTTCCTGCGAAACCTGTTGCGATTGTCCACACTCTGACTCAGAGTGAGAGCGGCGGTGTCCCAGACCAGCCCTATCCACTGAATTACTCTTGAGGGAACAAGGTTTGACTTTACCAGATTTACCTTGAAGCCTAGAGTTTTGACATGATTTAAAATGATATTGACATGTTTTATGCATAATTGTTGTGTCTCTGCCACCACCAGCCAGTCGTCTAGATACCACAACACTCTGATTCCCTGTTTTAACAATGGCATCAGGGCTTGCCGGACTAGTTTCGTGAATAATCGAGGTGCTAGGTTCAAACCGAACGGCATCCTCTGAAAAACAAAATTTTGGTGCCTGATCCTCAAGGCCAGAAACCTTTGAAATCTTTTGTTGACCGACACGTGCCAATAGGCGTCTGTCAGGTCTAGGGAACACATCCAGCCACCCGGCGGAAGTGTTAGCCTGATTTGATGAACTGTTAACATTCTGAAAGACTCGTTGTAAATGTGAAGATTCAGATACGACAGGTCTACGACCGGCCTCATCTGAACACTGTCCCGTTTGGGAACCAAAAACAGTTTTGACGTGAATACAGGGTAATCTGGAGGTACCGGGATGATGACATTCTTGGCAATCATCTCCTGGACCAGCAACTCCACCTCTAATGAAACACAATTTGCCGTTGTCGGCTGACGTAAGCGAGGTCGCCGGAGCCACTGCCAAGTGATGCCTTTGCGTGCCACCATCCGTGCCCAGGTTTTTAACGGCCATGCTTGGTGACACGTTCGGAACGACCCAGTTAGCAGACAAGGGTTCGCCGGCTGTACTTCCCTCGGTTCCTCCGGCTCTAAGATAGGCACTGGGAGTGAGAAAGACTTTAGTTTTTTGATGGTGGGTTTGGTGGTGTTGGACGCTTCGCCGGCTGGCTGGTGTGGGCCGAAGACTGGCCCTGCCCCGGCTTATACTGGCCGCGTCCCCTCTGTCCTGAAAACCCTCTCTGTCTATGCCTGAACTGACCCAGGGGGGATTGGGAGGACTTAGGCGGAAGAAACGGCTTAGAACCCCCTGGCTGAGCTTTAGTAGGAGGCTTAGGTTTGGGGAAGTTAAATGCGGGTTTCTTAGCCTGTGCGGGACTGTGCTTCACGGCCTGTGCCATGTTAAACACTGTTCGCCATACATCAGGGGACATTAAAGAAGGTGTAAGTACTGGGGACATTACCACCTGGTTAGCAATGCGATCAGGCAGCTTGCGAACTAATGACATCCTAAGATCCTGTCGTGCTCGCACCGCCTCAAGTAAGGCTGTGCGTATGTCACCTAAGGATTGAATTGACGACTGAAGAATCAGACGCCGGGATAATTCAACTGATCTTCGAGCATCCGCGTCTGCGATTGCCTGAGTAGACCTGAGTAAAGACTTAGCCACCTGTTGAGAAACTATGTACTGTGAAAACAGGCGGAAAGCTTTTCCCCTTAGCCTAAATTCTCTGTCTAGGTGAGAAGGGGTAGGGGTAATGAATGGTTCCTTTAGTTCACAAAGATTAATCTTAGGGGCAGCTAAAAAAGAAAATAAAGCTGACGGAACTCCGCCGGCAGAACCTACCGGCATTGAGAACCATGAATGTGTATCCTGAGGGATCTGGTGGGAAGATTTAGAAGTGAAAGTGGTTGCAAAGTTTTGAGCCTCTACCTCCCAATCCACCCAAGGTCCTGGTCCCAACTGTCCCACCTTCAATACTGGATTAGCTGTCTCGTCTGTGACGGTCTGTCAATCTAGTTCAGGAGTAATAGCCGACAGAGCCTTAATATCATTAAACCCATCCAGCTTAGACCAGTCTGAAAAAAGTTTTGAAGCTGAGGCAGGGGGTAAAGCAGGCTTAGATGCATAAACAAAATAATCCTGATGATAATAACTAGGTATAGCCTTGATATTTACGTCCAAAACATTACCCAAGGCATCCAATGCCCTTAATTTCTTAGACTTATTTCCCTGGATAAACCACTCACGTGGTACCGGGAGTTCCCCTGACAAGGTAGGCTGGGCAAGCTCTGGCTTAGAGGGGTTCAAAGGGACCCATGACTCGTCTGGCCCATAAAGCAGGGGCATAGCTACTTTTCTAAGAGGCGCTTTGTCTAGAGGGGGTGGATTAACATCCGTAATGACCCTGACATTTGACGTAGTGAATGCCGCCGTAGCTGGCTTAGAGCTCCCTGCCGGTGACAGAGTAGGAGGGTTAGGAATCTTAGATAAATCGATTGACGTTATCAGAGGCCGTACCGCAGAACCTGTCAAGGGAGCCCCCAAGTCCATTGTGGGGTTTTCTCGTTGTTGATTAAAGAATTTTGATAGAGCATGAGTAAGTAACCCATCAATTTCTTGTGCTGTAACAAACTGGTTAGGTGCAGAACTTTCAGGTGAATTAGTATTATCATGGGCGGCGTCCAGGCCTGAGCCTGACCCTTGTCCTTCCCTATCTGAAATTAATGACACTTCATCTTGTTCCTCCCGATCCTCCTGAGAAGACCCCGCCGAGGCAGGGGCACCTTGTTTCCAAGATAAATCAGGGATAGAGGATGGGGTCGCCGCGTCCCTGTGGACATCGGCTACTGTGTGACTCGTATGAGTCGGACGTGGATGGTCAGACCCAGGCTGAGCAAACCGCCAAACACCGAGGCTCTGGCCTACGCTCTCTTGAGAGTCTGAAACATTCTCAATTATTGAATATCCTGAACTTTCCATTTCTAGGGTTAAAATATCAATAGGTAAATCTTGTTTAGGGACAGGCGCTTCACTATACTCTGAGGCTGTAACAGAAACATTGTCAGGTGTAGAGGTACGATGAGATGCACTAGACTTAGTAGAATGTCGAGAGGACTTCTTATGGGAATCCTTTTTGGAGGATTTGTGGCTACGGTGTGACCGCGAACTAGACCTAGGTTTGGAAGAATCACCACCATGGCCACTGGGGGAAGCTTCAGTCTTGCACTTCTTACTAGCCGGGGAAGAGGCCCGACTTGAAGACCGTTGTCTGAGGGGTGACCTTGACCTCGATCTCGCCTGCGACGAGGAGGTGGCTGCCGGGGGAGTAGGCTCTCTCGGGCGTTTAAACGTATCCACAGACGATACAGAACCCTGGCTAGTCTCTGTCGGCTTAAAACCCCTTACTCTAGAGGTACGTTTAGGGGGAGGGTGCTCTGACAGCAACTTATCCCAAAGTGGGACGTTGTCACATTGAAGTGACTTATGAGCGACAATGGTAGTATAGGCCGACATTTGTTGTCTGACCTCTCTCAACGCTACCGCCGCGGTCTTGTCATTGTCACACAGGACTTTATTGGCTAATTGGGAGCAAAATGAACAATTAAGTGTAACCCAGAGACCCCTTGAACGGTCTAGACATCTAACACACCTTATGCAAAGGGTATGCGCAAAAATTGGGATACCCGCGCAAGTAGGGGTAATGCACAGGGCAAAAACTGGGGCCACATTAGCCATGACAGAGACTGGTGTGAGGAACTACTGCCGGGTCTGTATTGGTCCGCCGGAGCTCAGCTCTGGAAAAATAAAGAAAAATTTCCAGGAATTAATGCTCATAAGGTTAACCCAAGTGTTCGCATACAAGTGTTAATAACCCGCCGGGTAACGGGATGCAAAGACACAGCTAACACATCTCGCCACGCGGCTGGGTGTAAAGAGGCTAAACAAATCTTCTTAGCTAAAGAACATGAAGAATACCCTCTGATATAATGGTCCAGTATGGCACTTATAGTCTGTAGGAGGTGGTGACTGTCTCAAGATTCAATTTTGTAACAAAGCCCCCCCTCATAAAGACGCCGGCCCTTGAAATATTTTAGTAGAATAGCCCAGGGCAGGAATATACGAGATCTGATTTTTTAACGAATTGTCCCAAACGATCGTCGTAAAAATAGAAGGCGGCGATACTGAAAGTATCACCCAATGAAGGTTAATCGAAATTGAATTTGTTTATAAATTCCTTAGTTCCTTTACTTAGGGGCACCCGCCGGGTGTAAAAATCGATTTGGTTAAACCTCACTGAACCTTCAATTGCCGTAAGAGTAAAGGCAGCGATACACAGAGTATCACTCAAATGGATTGGTTAACTATAAGAGACCTAAGTCGTTTTATCCCACCCTGCTCAGGTGCACCCGCCGGGTGAGAAGTCTAAAAGTTAACCCCACAAGTTCCTGACCCCACTTCTTTGAAAAGATCGCCGGGGAGGAACGCCTAAACAACAGCTAGGTTTTCCCTGTGGTTGTCGTAAACCAGGTAGAAAAACCTATAAAAAACGAGTGTTCTCAAGAACGTCGTTTCTTTATATATAACTAAATATATATGTAAGGATGGGTACAGCCATCCCGCCGGGAATTTTAAAGGAGGCCTGAAACCAGGCACCCACAGAGACGCAGTCCTGGAGAGCCACAGACACCTCCCTTCGCCGGGGAACCAGCCAGAGTTAAAAACCACGTGTGGCCCAACACTGCTCATCGGTCAGGATTTTTCATGGTGAAACCGAGAAAAACCCGCCGGAAGGCAAACCCCACCCAGAACAGACACCATCTGAACAATACGACACGAGGAGAGACACGCACGACTAACCAAGGTCACAACATAATCCGTGGAATTAGCCAATACACAACTAAACCAGGAAACAAATATAGTCCGAGGAATTAGCCAATACACAACTAAAACCCGGATACACATGACACAGTAGGGCATATTTAAAAATAAATAATAACACTAGACATGTGGCAAAGCTACGAGCGGCTGGCTAGGCCTAGGTAGACGGCATGAAAATAGTTGAAATATAAACACACACTGGAATATCACAACAGGAACCACCGCCAACACACCACCGAAGCGATAACTTCCCACCCCGGGAAGCCTGACACGGACCCAGAAAAAACTTCACTAAGTGAAGAAAAATACGCTGGGAACGTCAGCAAACACACAGCTTACCTCATCAGAAGGATAAAAGGCAGCAATAATTAACGCGTAATGAAAGCCGCCTGCATCACCAACTAACCCAACTGTGAAAAGTTCACGTGTCCACAACAGGACCACGAGGGTACATCCGAAATAGATGCCCCATACATACGACCCAAAATACATTGCACTGCGGGCAACCAGCCCAGGACACTCCTGCTACGCCTATCCTAACCTTACTCGATACATCCCAGAGTAAACAAATGAGAAAAAACTCACTAGGGACGCCACGAATGCGGAACCAGCGGAGCCTGAAAGGTACGTCCGGGCAGGCTGAGCGCAGAGCAAAGAAGGAGGAATGACGCCTGATTCAGCGTCTGGTCAGAAATCCACACAAGTACATCCACGATATGATGGAAAGCTTATTGGATAGTTATTCTTATTTTCTTTTTGTTTTTATTTTTTCGTAGTGAGAACCCAATTCATAATGACTGAAGCCATGAGTGAGGTCGCGTGCGCTCATGATGAAGGCTCCTCAGTTTTTAAATGCTCTGCGCGGTAGATTCAAACTACGGCGGATTAGTGTTTGAAGAGGATGCCTTATGTAATAGGCATGTTCGTCAATGATGGAGGGGCCACTAATAAATATAGATATATAAAAAAAAAAAAAAAAAAAAAAAATCTCAATTTCTCTGGTGAGGCGGACTTTCTTCTTCTAATTCGGAATTTTCCCTCTCTTAAGTCGGACATAAGTCGGACTTCGGACATCTCGGATTTTCGGTCATCTCGGACTGGGTCTCCCCCCAATTAGTCCGAGATAGCGAGGGTTTACTGTACTGTACTTCCCATTGCACCGATATCATTGAAAAAGATCCTGGCAATATTGCTGGAAAAATGTTAACCTATAAAAATTGACAATGAAAGCTGTTGCATGATGCCCCCTTAGTACCGTACTTACCATGCTACTACAGTATTACATATTGTAAACAACGAATAAAAGGTATGGGTGAATGAGACTTGTTTCACCGAGTTTATTTTTCCTTATTCAACACTTAGCAAAGGTTTTAGTATACTGTCTTCGTGGTGCAATGCATAAGTGTGTTGATTTTCGGTGTGAGCGTCCTGGGTTCGAATCCCTGGACTGCCACATGTGTTTGTTAATTTCATTAATCCAGTTTAGGAGTTAAGTTGGTTAGTGGAGAGAACATAATAATATATTGAAAATAAGTTTATCTGTAAATTTTATAAAATTTACCTCTGTTTTATGGAATTATGAAACAGTGTTTCTTTTCAGACCTCAGGACTTCACGCTCAATCTCCAGGCTCGGCACCCTCGTGGAAGCAGTACTGCAGTGTGTGCGCAAAGAAGGGTCACTTCGGTTTTGAATGCCCCCAGAAATACAGCATCAACGGCTACCTACCAGTGCCTCAGTTAACTTTCAGTCCACCAGAGGAGGAGGAGCCGAGGTTCGAGTCTATGGTCACCACCACTAATAATGAGGAACTTGATGGTGACATGGTAAGTTAAATACCGGTATTTCTAATTCAAATGACAAGAAACTGAGTATGTGAGCAAAAGGAAAGGTGATTCTCCTTACCTCCCCATTTGTCGACAACCCCGACACAGACAGAGGGCTGGTACTACAAAACCAAACTGATAACCTCATCATCCTTAACGACATTGGGCGGGTGCCCAACCCCGAAAGGGGTTGAAATAGGGGAGCTCTCCCCCCGCCAAAGGTGGCTTTCTAGGGCCTTCCCTAGCTGATGCTGAGAGGATTGGGTTCTAGTCATATGGTGATGGGCTGGTCTATCAGAGTGAGAACTGAGCGATCTCTGCCATACCCATAGCTTACTCCTACTTTTCCTTTTACTTATGTATTTCCTAGATCTCAAATGACGGCGTCTTTTCCGTGGATTGACCTCCCAATCTACCAAGATTGGAAGCCAAAGCATCACATTTTTCCTTTGCCCCTCAACTTTCTCTTCATAATTGCCGAGGGGCACAGGGCCCTGGGTGGGGCTTTGGTTTCCCGGGCGTTTCCGCACCCTCCTCGGCTCAACGCCATGGAGTGGCTTCGGTCACCCAGGCTTTATTGTGGTAGGCAGGGAAGGTTCTGTGGGGGCGCTCGGTTATGGCCTTGGCCTTGCTCGGGGCCTTGGGGCTGTTCGGCCAGGCAGCTTGGGGAACAACAACAACAACATCCATCAACATACCCATATTCCTCACCAAGCCCTCTATAACCCATCATCTCCAGACATCACCTTTTGCTCCCCAGAACTCGCCCCCACAACATCCTGGAGGGTGGCCAGAACCTTAGGCTCTGACCACCTCCCGATCATTATCACCACCAAAACCAGATTCACCCCAGCTAGCCACAAACACACATACACCAATTATAAAAGAGCTAACTGGGATGCATTCACAAATGAGACAGAACAACGCATCACAACTCTAAACAGTACACCCATCACTAACATTAACAATGCTGTACACATACTCAATAAAACTATCCAAAACGCTGACAAGAAACACATTCCAAGAGGTAACAGAAAAAGACACAACCCCAACTTCACACCAGAAATTCAAAACCTCATCAGACAACGCGACATACTGAAACACTCCCCAGCACCCCACACACAAGACATCACACAACAAATCCAAGCACTCAACACCCAGACTAACAACAAAATACAAGAACAACAAAAACTAAATTGGAATAACTTTCTACAAACACTTGATCACAAAACAAACTCCAAAAAACTCTACAAAACACTAAACAGCATCACACTTTCCAACAGCAACACAACACAATCACATGCTGCAATCACAACAATAGACTCTACTCCTTCATGTAAACAACAAGCAAACACTCTCATCAATCACTTCTCACATGTCAGCCACCTAAAACCTCACAGAGACGACCGACGTGTCATCCGACGTAAGAGACAATTCCCCACAGACCCTGACCCTTCACCAACCACCAGACATAGCATATCATCAACAATCTCAAGCACTCACCCGCTTGTGGCCTAGACAACATAAGCAACATACACCTCAGACACCTGGGACCACAAGGCATACTAGCACTCACTAACATATCAAACTACAGTTATTCACACAACACAATACCAGACATTTGGAAGCATGGTATCATCACCACATTCCCCAAACCCAACAAAGACCCCACGCTACCCTCCTCGCACCGCCCCATCACACTCCTTTGCACCCCCTCCAAAGTCATGGAACGCCTAGTATTACAACTAATTACACCCGACCTACCCCTAGCTCCAACACAACATGGCTTTAGGTCACTGCACTCCACAAACACTCTTCTCACAGACCTTACACAAAGAGCTTTTGACGGCATCAACTCAGCTAGACCACCACACAGATCACTATTAGCCACACTCGACATTAGTAAAGCCTTCGATGCCATCCCCCGCCACAACCTAACAAACAAAATCTACAACACAAACATGCACAACAACACAAAAAGGTGGCTGGCCAACTTCCTAGCAGGCAGATGTGCAGATGATCTTTTGCCGGTCAGTCATCTAGAATCAGAAACTTTCCAAACGGAGTCCCACAAGGATCCGTCCTATCGCCCGCACTCTTCAATCTGTACATGCACGATATAACTACACCCAATACGCCCCAAATAAACTTAGCCTCCTATACAGATGACATAACACTCACATGCACACACCAGGACCCAAAAAGAGCAACAGATCTCCTTCAACCCTATCTCAACACACTACATGGCTGGTGCACTACAAACAGACTTAATCTAGCCCCAGCCAAATCCACCGCAACCCTGCTCACAAGCTGGACAGGAGAACACGAATACATCCCTCAACTCACCATAAACAACTCACCCAAAATCCTAGGAGTAACATATGATACTCATATGACATTCAAACAGCACACCACAAACATTAAAAAGAAACTGACACCCAGACTTAACGCCCTCAGGTCACTTGCTCACACAAAATTTGGACACAACAAAGAAACCACCACCACAGTATATAAACAATACATAAGATCAGTGATGGAATACGCAAGCCCAGCCTGGGCTTCTAACCTAGCTGAAACACATCATAAGACCTTACAGACTATTCAAAACAAAGCCCTGAAGATCATTACAGGCTGCACAGCTACTGCACCCACAGATCACCTACATCAAGAAACCAAAATCCTCAAAGTCAAAGACCATCTGGACAATGAGAGGCACTCAATTCCTGGCAGTAGCCTCCACGAACCAGGACCACCCACTAAACTACATGGCAACACACCCACAGACACCAAGAAATATCAAAACAACACCCAGCACACGGTATCACACACAATTACTGTCCTCTCTCCCTCCCTGCCCACCCCGAACCAACTTCCAGAAGCACATCCATACTCATATCTCTCGCCGATCTATCCACTCACTCACAGACAACACGCAGCTGCAAGCACGACCTCCCGAAATCCATCCTTCCGAATCCTCCCTTCCTCGCGAGGACAGAGTCCACCTGGCCAGGCTGAGATGCGGACACCATCCAGCTCTCCTGAGCTATCAGAAGAGACTGGATGACTCCGTTGTCGACACCTGCCCGGGATGTAACACAGCACCCCATACCATTAAACACATCATAGAAGACTGCATTTCACACAACCACTTACACCAACAACACAATCTACACTCAATGAGAGCTCTGTGGGAAAGCCCGATCGTGGCCATGGCCTTCCTTAGGGACTCGGGGCTGTTCGGCTAGGCAGCTTAGGGAACAACAACAACAACAACCTCCCATTCCCCCCCCCCCCCCCCCTTTGTAAGACTTTCATCTCCCATTTATTCAACATGTCCATACCATAGCACCCTTCTTTCCACTCTGGCTGATAAGGGTTCCTGTTATCCCACTCTCTTACATACCTTTTCATTCCTCAATCTGTCTCTATGTGTCACTCCACATATACTCCCCAAACAGCTCTTCTCTACATAAACACAAGTGAGTCACTTAAGAGACCTTTTAGAACACTGAGATCTCTCCTGCGGCGGTCAGTGTGTTGCGAGACGTTGCGAAGGGAGGATATCGCTCTCTCCCCATCCCGCCTCAGCATACGACCGGGCGGCGAAATTATAAGTTTTTCACCCACCAATTGCTATTCCCACTACTTTTATCTCTCTTCAAGGTTCATATGTTCATCATATAAGTATAGTAAGTGCACATGGAGAAGAAATAATGCTTTATATGGTAGATATAACGAATTATGTCAGAATCGTAGGTTATTAATTCGCATATAACTACGTTCGTCACAGGCCAGTCTCGCGCTCCTCCCTCATATTTAGCACCATTAGTACTGTATTGAGATTTTGAGATGTTCGTTCCATTAGTTTGGCGATTTTAAGACCTTTCACCCCATTTTTTTTATCAATATTAGGACCTTTTATGCCATTTAGGTGTCAATTTTTTCCTGGCGAGCGTTAACGACACTAATTTTAGGTGGAATCGGCCTTCTGATAGAACATATTTTTACCAAAAAAAAAAAAAATTTATCTCGAAGGGGTGTCTTAGGGGTGTTTTTTAAAGCTTGCTGGAGGTCTAGCGAGGATACTAAATATATATAGAAATAAATAAATAAATAAATAAATAAATAAATAAATAAATAAATAGTTAAAATAATAAACCCTACCCCTTTACGGAAACCATACTGGCGATCTGAAAGTATGCTTTGGGAAGATAAATGCTTAGGAAATTTTGAATTATGAATAGTTTAAAAAAACTATAGAGATGCAAGAATTGAGAACAATTGGACGATAATTGGAGGGTTGAGACAGGTTGAATGAGAAAAAAATTCCAGCAAGAAGGAAAGACAGAGACGAAAGAGTTTGCCTAGGCAGGGAGTCAGCTTGGAAGAACTTTTTTTTAGTACAACAGGAGAAACACCATCCAGTCTGTATGCCTTCTTAGTATTAAGCCCAGAGAGGGCAAAAAGTACATCCCTAGAAGAGATTATGATATTAGGCATAAGTAAGTGAGAGGTGGGTGGAGAGGAAGGAATAGCACCGGAATCATCCAAGGTGGAGTTTTTAGCAAAAGTTTGAACGAAGAGTTCAGCTTTGTCAGAGGAAGAGGTGGTGCCATCAGAGTGGAAAATATGAGGGAAAGACGAGGAAGTAAAATTGTTAGAGAGTTTTTTTGCTAGTCGAGGAACATATTTGGCTTGATTCTGGGGAGAAACATAAGAAACACAGGATTCTTGAGTTTGAAGGAGACGGTACCGTTTGAATGCTTCTTCCTTATTGCGGGCAGCAGAAGTAGCGTGCGTAAACCAAGATTTGTTTTGCATTAGACTGAGAGAGAGAAAATGGAATGTATGCCTCCTTGCCCAAGAGGATTACCTCGGTTATGCGCTCGGCACTCTCCGAGGGTTCCCAGCCACGGAAGCAAAAATTAAGCCATTGGAAATCAAAGAAGTACAGCCGAAGAGCTTCCCAGTTGGCAGCAGCAAATTACCACAAGCACCACCGGCTGGGAGGATCAGATGGCCGTACTGGAGAGATAGGACAGGTAACAGATCTGGCGTCGGGATGCGGCGACCCCACCGCCCGCCACTTTGGTGGTGCAATCAGCTTCTGGAGCAGTGGACCACTGGTTCCTATCTTCAGAAAATTCCTGTGCTTGGTATGCTTCCAGCCAGGGCCCCACTGGGGTAAATAAAATAGCAAAACAGTGGTGGAACTGCCATCCGGGTGAGGGACTGCTCTGGGTCTGCTCTTTCAGTGTTCATGGTCATAATCCACTTAGTGGAAATGGCACTGTGGAGTGGGTCAGTCGGGGCATGTCTGGGAGCCTGGAGGCAGTTTCTGCCATGGCCATCCCTTTTGGGGTGCTTCCTCTGGAAGCGGGGCGTCAGATTTGACGATGATTGTGATCGGAGGAGCCCAACAGAGATAAAAAGGTTTACAGCATAAGTAGAATGATTAGAAGTTTGAAATATGTCAAGAATGTTGGACTGCTTTGTAAGGTGGTCAGGGATTCAAGTAGGGTGCTGGACTAACTGTTCTAGGTCGTTTAGGATAGAAAAGATGTAGGTTTGTTCACCAAATAGATAAATATATTTCTAGGTTGCTTGAAAATATAAATGAATGTTCTTACTATTGTATCCCTAGAACCAAGCAGATCACAATTCATATTGTAGCTTAACAAAATTTTGTCCTTGGAGGTAACCTTTAATTTAGTAATCTCATGTAATTAGTGCTGGATGCTAGGGTGTATAGGGGTATTGGAGGGGATCTGTCGGATCATTATGTAGTAGTAGCTAAAATTAGGATACAAAAGAAGTGGGTGAGGAGAGCTGGAGGGAGGCGAGAGGAAGGTGGAATGGTGAGGAGGGTGGAGAGGCTACAGGAGGAGGAAATCAGGGAAGAGTACAGGAGAGTAGTAGAAAGACGACTAGGTGGGTTCGACCTGGAAGATGTAGAGGAGATGAGCAAGGTGTTTAAGGAAGAGATCTGTGCAGCATGTGAGGAGGTGTGTGGAGTGAGGAGAAGAGAGGGGAGTGAAAGGTACAGCTTGGTGGACAGAGGAGGTAAAAATAGCTGTGGAAGACAAGAAGAAAGCGTATAGAGAGTGGTTGGGTAGTAGAGGGAATGAAGATTTGGAGAGGCAGAAACGAGCGAGGTACGTGGAGAGAAAGAGAGTGGTGAAGGAAAGTAAGAGAAGAGTAGATGAGGAATTTGGAAGGAATCCGAGTGTAAAATGGAGGGAGTGTAAGAAACTGATTTGGAAAAAAATCAAGAAAGTTAGGGAAGGTAGCAAGGGAAACAGTAAGGGTGTTTAAGATAAGAATGGGAGAATGCTAGTCGAGAACCAAGAGAGAGTCGAAAGATGGAGGGAGTACTTCAACGAGTTGCTAAATGTAAGGAATGAAGAGCCAGCAAACTACTTTGGATATGGTATGGGAGGGAGAAGAAGAGAAGTAGTGGAGGAGGAGGTGGGGATCAGGAGGTCAGAAGTGTGGGAAGCCATGAAAAGAGTGAAGTCGGGGAAAGCACCAGGAACAGATGGAGTGTGTAGGGAAATGTTGAGGTATGGTGGTGAGATAGTGATCGAATGGGTATGGAAAATGTGCAAACTAGTATGGGAGAAGGGGAGTGCACCTGATGACTGGAAGACTGGCATAACAGTTCCCCTATATAAAGGCAAAGGGGAAAGAGGAGTGTGTGGTAACCACTGAGGAATATGTCTTCTAAGTGTAGTAGGGAAGGTGTACAGTAGGGTAGTGATTGAGAGAGTGAGAACGGAGAAATGGATAGGCGACGAGCAGGGAAGTATGAGGGTGCAAAGGCGGCAGTACGTGTGGAGAATGAGCAGAGCGAGTTCTTTGACCTGAATGTTGGGTTGAAACAGGGGTGTGTGATGTCCAAGTGGTTGTTTACTGTATATATGGATGGAGTCATGAAAGAAATACTAGGAAGAGCAGTGGATGTTAGTGTATCGCTGAAAAGGGAGGGAAATGAGTGGAAGCTGCTTATACTGCTGTTTGCGGATGATACAGTTCTGATGCGCGATAATGAATGGGAGTTGCAGGGTCTGGTAAATGAGTTTGGAACAGTGTGCGAAAAACGGAATTTGAAGGTAAATGCGGGGAAGAGCAAGGGTTATGGTCTTCGAAAGGGGTGAAGTCACAGAGTGTGAGGTGAAGTTGAACGGTCAGGCTATGGAGATCGTCAACTCTTTTAAGTATCTGTGCAGTGTGTTGAGTAAAGATGGGACTATGGATGAAGAAGTGCGGGAGAGGGTACAACAGGGGAAGAGGGTTGTAGGAATGCTGAAAGCAGTAACAATAAATAGGGTGGAAGTGAAGAAGTCTTTGCATGACAGTGTGGTAATCCCGACCTTGACTTACGGAAGCGAAGCATGGACGTTGGTTGAGAGACTCAGACCAAGAGTGAGAGCGGTGGAAATGAGTTACTTAACACTCAAGCGGCGGGGCCCGACATATGTCGAGTGAGAGAATCATGGCCACCCCTGCGGGGCCCGACATATGTCGCAAGGAATGTTGAGCACATTATCGGCTCTGAGAGAGAGTCCACGCATTGGGAGGACGATAGGCGGGCTCTGACCGCTCGGCATGGACCGAGCGAGGTGACTGAGGTTCCCACCACAACATTACACATCCACTGCCTCGCTAGACAAGGAAAAAACTAAGGAAATTACCGTATTTTAGGGTTTTTGCACTTGTGTTGCAACATCGTTGCAAGAGAACCCGTGGTCGTACAAGGGTGATTCAGGTGTCATTGGAAAGCTCTATAATCGCCCTTTCACGGATACATACTTCCCTGTATGAATATTCCCATATTCAAAATATGCTATAGGGGTGCAATGCCTGATGGGTTATCTGCTCAACAGGTGGCGTTGTGTGTGTGTAAGTGTTAGAGTCCGAGTGTAGGGGGTGAGACAGTGAAGCACGGGAACGAGGTGGCTTTAGAGATGGGGTCGTTTCGGGCCATGAGTGAGCACCGTGCCTCATGTGAAGGCAAGATGGCAGGTGCTCGTTGTACTCTACGTGCTTCACATGTCTCACTCCCTAGACTGGAACAAGACCTCACGGACTTCACTTTTCATTGTAAAGCGGTGAATGTTAAGGCTCTCAGCCTATGCCCGAGAGGAAGTAAGTTGGAATATAGAAAAAACCAAAAAAAAACAAAAAACATAATTGTATTACGCTCTGGCTCTTGTTTATGCATGAAAAAGAGCATGGCATGAAGCTCGTTTAGGGTAAATATGCCCGCCAGGCAGGTAGTAGAAGTTACAAACATCCCCGTTTGACAGGGGTTAAGAAGTGCGTGCGGAGTTACATGGAGGGATAGACAGACGAATGAGGAAGTAAGAAGGTGGTGTGGTGTGGAGGTAGATGTGCTGGAAAGTGTGAAAAGGAACAACTTGAGATATTTCGGCCATATGGAACGTATGGAAAGCAAGAGAATGACTAAGAGGGTGTACGAGAGCGAGGTGGAAGGACTGAGAGGGAGAGGTGGAAGGATGGAGTGAGGAAGTATATGGATAAAGGCGGTGCTGGTTGGGAGGAGGGGCGTCGACTGACTGGGGACAGAGGTGCATGGGGACGGTTCGTTCGTGGCCACCCCTTCGGGGATCACGGCGTCGGGCAATAGATAGATCGATAGATGTAATTAGTATTGCATTATGTTCTGGATAATTTCAAATATTGTAAATCTCTCGATTTAACCCGTCAAGTGCGGGGAGACTCTTATGAGTTTTACCGGCCGACTGCGGGAAGACTCTTATGATCTCGTTTTTTGAATGCGTACCAAAACCGCGGGTTTACAGCCAGGCGGCTACAAATTGGTGTGGGTGTAGTACTACTTGGCAACTATCGATGCCACCACCCCACACGCTAAGGTCGCACGCACTCAAGCAGTACACACGCACTTGTCATGGAGCCTACACGTCCCTCACACTCTCGCCCTGATGACACAACCAGCCCTCCTTCTGGTGGTGTCAGCGGCCGTGGAAGGCAGAGAGTGGCTGCTAGAAACCCTAGCTACCACTACTTCGACCAGAGTAGCTCCGAGGAAGAGGGACCTGCACGTAAAGCACGTAAAACACGTGCAAGCAAGGGCAGTGCACAGAGGTCATTGTCCTTCAGAGACACTGCCACCACCACCCAGGCAACTGCTACCACCACCACTGCCACCACTACCACCGACGCAGGAGGCCGCCCTGGGGCTGCAGGACCTGCGGGGGCCACTGAGAAGACAGGGACGGGCTGGGGTAAACAAACTTGTACCTCTGCCACTACCACCGTGCCACCACCACCACCACCAGCCGCCCCTGCCCCGGCCGCCCCTGCCCCGGCCGCCCCTGCCCCGGCCGCCCCTGCCCCCGCCGCCTCTGCCCCTGCCCCTGCCCCCTTCCCAAGTGAAGACAGGGAAGGGCAAGGCAACAAAGGCGACAGGGACCACCATAATATTGCCATCTAGGACCTCTGCTGGCCCTGCCGACGCCGCCCCTTCCGCCCCTTCTGCCCCTGCCCCTGCCCAAGGGAAGAAAGGGAAGAAGGGCAAGGCGACAATGGCGACAGGGACCACCAAAATATTGCCATCTAGGACCTCTGCTGGCCCTGCCGACACCGCCCCTGCCCCTGCCACTGCCCCTGCCCCTGCCCAAGGGAAGAAAGGGAAGAAGGGTAAGGCGACAGGGACAACAATAATATTGCCTGCATCTAGGACCTCTACCTCTGCCCCACCCACCACTGCTGGCCCTGCCGGCCCTTCTGCGCCTGCCCACAGGACACCTGCCCGATTGAGACGGATGAAGCACCTTACTCTGTCGAAGTACAATGCCCTGCTGTTTCCTGATTCCCAGGATGGTGACACGCAGGATTTGTACGACGACGACGACGACGCACGGGAGTGTGGGTGGGGGGCGGGGGTGAATAGTGACAGTGAATCAGAGCGAAGTGACGACAATGAGGAGGGGCGTAGTTCAAGTGAGGAGGGTGACGACGATGTGCTATACCGTGACCATGGCAGTGATTTGTCTGATGGTGGCGCAGACGCAGACGACATTCCAATCCCCGACGCCAATATCCATACGTTTGTTTGGTCTGACGGGGCCGATTTTTTGCCTGATTTGCACCAGTTTGATGCTGGTAGGTCAGGCACAACTGCTGACTGGCCCTGTGATGACAACTCGAACGAGATGGATTTCTTCCTCGCCTTTTTCGACGTGCAGCTAATGTCGTACATAGTTGCCCAAACCAACGCCTACTACAGGTGGGTGTGGAGCAAAATGAACGTAATTTCTCCAAGAGCGAGAATACGAAGCTGGGTAGATACGACTGTAAATTAATTCATGACGTTCTTTGCCTTAGTGATGCTCATGCCTCTTTGCAAGAAGCACGTGCTTCAACATTATTGGAAGCACGACCCTCTGATCGCCACCCCAACTTTCAATAAGTTCATGACTCGTGACAGATTTTTGTTGCTTCTTAGATTTATGCACTTTGCAGACAATGAAAATCCTAACAGGATTGACAGAACATGGAAAGTTCGGGAGGTGTTCACCATGTTGCTGGCGAGATACAAGAAATATTTTTACCCCTTCAACAACTTGGCGATTGATGAGAGTCTCGTGCTCTTCAAAGGTCGTCTTGTCTTCAAACAGTATATCCCCTTGAAAAGGCACAGGTTTGGAATCAAGCCCTTCGTGTTGTGCGACTGTGAGACTGGTATAGTGCTTGACATGATCGTGTACACAGGAACTGACATAGACGTGCCAAGAGTCGCTGCCCAAGACCCCATGGGCATGTCAGGGGCCATCGTAAAGAAAATTATGACACCTTACATGGGCCATGTACACGTATTGTACACCGATAATTCGTATACTTCTGCTCTCTGCCAGTTTTTTCATGACAACCAAACGGAGTCATGTGGGACTGTCAGAAAGACAAGAAAGTCCATGCCAAAGTTCGTCGGTCAGGTCACTCCACTTCCGGATCCCTCCTCCAGTGACACACCTTCTGAAGATGAACTGGCACAAGAACACCGCGAGAGGAGGTTACGACGAAGGCGACGAAGGGGGGCCGGCAAGTACAAGATGCTGGAGAAGTCCGGGAAAGTGGTGGCTCTGAAGTGGAAGGACATACGTGACGTTCATCTGCTTTCGACAGTCCACACAGGTGCCCAGGTCGACTCTGGTAAAGTCCACTACCGCACCAAGAAGAAGATTGAAAAACCCAACATGGTACTGGACTACACAAAATACATGCGCCTGGTGGACAAGTCAGATTGTCAACTTGCAGGCGTTGAGTGTCTGAGGAAGACTGTGAAATGGTATCACAAGCTCTTCCTCCACCTAGTCGACCTCACGATGCTCAACGCGTACAACCTGTGGCTTGTCAAAAAAGACATGGCTCCAAACATGAAACTAAAGTTACGGGAGTTTGTGTACAACGTCTCGTACCAACTCCTGGAAAAATATGGCACCCCCACTCTGAGGAATGTGGCATGGCGTGGTGATCACGTCCCTGACCGCATCCAGGTCGGGGTCCACAGGCACTTTGCAGTCCACACGCAGATACTTGGCAATTGTCACAAGCAGGTGAAGTGTCACGTTTGCAGCAACACCACCAGGAGACCCCAGGTATCTCGAAAAGTCACCTCCATGTGCAACGAGTGCAAGGTTGCACTCTGCTTGGGTGACTGCTTCCGGGACTACCATATGTACAAGAACTATTGAGTGCCGCCCCCCTGCCCCTGCCCTGGACTCGCGCCCTACCTGACCTGACTTACCTGATCACGCTTTTATGTCACTAAATATTTGTTACCTCATAAATATATATATATATATACAGGGTGTCCATAAAGTCTCTTTACAATTTAAAATATTTATTACAAAAGCAAATGAACAGACACATATGTGGAAATTATTACAAAATGAGGAGTAGATATTGAATTTTGTTTTGCCTCATTTAGTACACCTCTACATGGGCACCATTAGTTGCACGAAGCACATCAAGACGGTACTCGATTTCTTGCCATGTTCGCTGTAGCATAGCCTCATCAATGGTCGCAATGGCATCAGTGATCTTTTGCTTTAGGTCAGTGATGTCCCGTATCTCTGTTTGATACACGATATCTTTAACATAACCCCATAGAAAGAAGTCCAGGGGAGTGATATCTGGTGAACGAGGTGGCCAGGGAATCGGACCATCCCTTCCAATCCACCGGTCTGTGAATGTTTGATTTAGGAACTCACGAACACGCAGTCCCCAATGTGGTGGTGCACCATCTTGCTGATAAATGATGGTTGGTTGAAGGTCATCTAGTTGTGGTGCCACATATTCAGTCAAAAGGTCAAGGTAAACATTTGCAGTAATTGTTTCTCGTGGAAGAAAAATGGACCAATGGACAAATGCAATGTTATTAAAAACTTTGATAACCACCGAGTACATACAACAAATCTGATTAAAATATCTCATCAATTGCCTTGTTAATAAAAATTTTAAATTGTAAAGAGACTTTATGGACACCCTGTATATATACTGTATATATATATATATATATATATATATATATATATATATAATTCACCTAAGTACAATATTATCCCTGTGATATAATGTTATATGTTATATTTTTGTATGTTATTCTCTTGTTTATTTCAACCTGAAATATATTTATTGTAAAAAAAGTAATTATATGTATATTCAATTCTATGTTCATCTTACTTATAAAATAATAATAAAACAACCCCCCCCCCAAAATAAAATTACAAGCTCATGTCATTGTATTTTTGCAATATGATATATTCTATGAATATTTCATATTGCTCGAATACAATGACATGGGCTTGTAAAAAAAAAAAAAAAAAAAAAAAAAAAATCAAAAATTTTCTAAACATTATAAAACCTTCCCCATAACCCCTTCCTGGATTCGAACCCACTACCCTGGCCTACCCTCAGAATCCCAGTCCGTCACCTTACTGACTAGGCCATGGCAGCTCATACAATATATCACTAAAAACTTGAACTGTACATTCGAGCTGTCAGTTGGTAAACAAAAATTGTTTTATCCCACCAATTTACTTTTGTAAATTGATGGAATTATCAGTCCTATCATGCAAAGGTATATAAAACTATCTCTCTCAAAAATCAATTTATTATAGAACTTTATTCGTTCAAAAATTGCCCAAACACTCCCCAACATTGCCCCTCTCAGTGTGACACCAGTCTTATCGCACGGTCACTCAGCTAATCCTTCCCTTCACCCACCCACACACCCACCGTCTCTCTCTGCCTCGGCCCCTACACAATCGTATATCGGTTTGATTTATACAATAATACAGCATGCAAAAAAATAACCTTCACAAATACATTTGTATTGTATAATCTTGCAAATAATGAAGGACAACTGTTTTTGTCGAAAATTCCTCCAACATCCCTCTATATCTTGCCTACGCCCTCACGCGTGTATATTCGATTATATATAGTGATGCATATCATACAAAATACACCAAGTAAGTCTCGAATATACATTTGTATTGCATATAATTTGTAAATGAATAAATCAAAGTGTTTCATATGGCAATCTGCCTACCCTACCCTCAAGCGTAATTGGACACCAGTCTAAATATAGCTCACTTTGTTTTCACACACAGATTCACTTCCCTTCCTCCTTCTTCCACTCCTCAAAGCTACTCTAAACAATCGTACTTTATTGCTGTCAATGGCCTACCTATTCGTGTGCATACTTCACATCTGTAAAATGCAATGTCTGCTTGCATAAAAATGCAAGTCTGAAAGTCATCTATACGAGCGACATATGTAAAGCTCTCACTTTCTGCTCCCCTCCTACCCCTACCTACCCCTACCGGCTCTAAAGCAATAACATCTGTACTTGGCCTTGTCCGCCTGGGCTATAAGGCTGAGAATCCCATGAAATCCATGCCTCTGGCACCGAGACCTTTCATAGCAACACACACACTTCCCTTTCTCCCTCCCACCCCACCTCTCCCTTCCCGCCTCTAAACACATTCATTATTGGCTTATATATCGCATAATTGGTTTATATGCGGTATATTCCTTGTTATATGGGTCGCCTACATACGTACACGTACTTTATATAGCATGACAGTGCTGAAAATACGATATATACGTGATATTGCGGCCAACACACCCTGTCCTCCCCTTCCTTCCTTCCCGCCTAAACTCTCACCTCTGCCTTCCCGCCTCTAAACTCATTCGTAATTCGCTTATATGTCGCATATTTGGTCTATATGCAGCATATTCCTTGCTATATGGGTGGCCTACATTCCTACACATACATACACATACTCTACATAGCATAAAAGTGCTCAAAATAGGATAAATACGCGATATTACGCCCTAACCCTCCATCCCTTCCCTATGGTTCTACCCCCTGGGCGCGCGGATATTCACTCAGGAAATCTTGCCGCGCGATGTCATTCGCTCCACTTTTTTCAACTACGGACTGCTCCCCCCCCCAAAGACATTTTTTGGGGGGTCAAATATATATGGCTCGATGCGCGCGAACATTCCCTACACGCTGATGTACTTGTCATCGATATTTGCAAGGGTCGCCCAAATCGTCATACCTCCGCACAGGGCTATGGTGTAATTTCCCCCCCCCCCCCCTGTGCACTTCTTAGGTTAAGGAATTACTAAAGTCAGTTTTTCAATATTTGTTTAACCATTCTGCTGCGGGCATATTTGCACTATTTAGGGCATATTCAGGCACTCCTGAATTATTAATCAAGTATCTGCATGAAATGAAATTTATTCTGCCGAAAACTAGACGAAAATAGCTTCAAAATGACACCAGAACGAGCTTCCTAACTCGCGGGGTTCACCCGCAGCGCTGCCATAGACATTCGGGTAAACTCGCTAATTATTAGCAATGTAGCGGCTTGGCAACACTGCTGAGACCGCGGTCCGAGACCACAGTTTCCCTCAGTACGCGGTTGGCCGTGCTGACAGTCGGAAGTGGGCCCCTCGCTGTCCCGCCCACTGACACTCAATTTCTACGGATTTTACAGGCTTTTAAAGCCTGGAAATTGCTGTAAATTGCCTATGCGTTCCAGAACGTCTCCTGCAAGGAAAGGGTTAATATTGTTTTATTTAATTTTCATTAATTTTTTATAGATAGATGCAAGCGCAGAGGAATTTTGTGGTAAAATAAAAGTAGGTGATAGAGATATCAGGAAGGGAATTGAGTGGTGGAATGATACAGTGAGAAAGACAGTTGAGGAGAAAAGACAGTGGTTTGAGATTTATTTTTTTTTTTTGCTGTTCCCCAGGCTGCCTAGCCGAACAGCCCCAAGGCCCCGAGCAAGGGCAAGGCCATAACCGAGCGCCCCCACAGAACCCTCCCTGCCTACCACAATAAAGCCTGGGTGACCGATGCCACTCAGCGGGGAGCTGAGGAGGGTGCGGAAATGCCCGGGAAACCAAAGCCCCACCCAGGGCCCTGTGCCCCTCAGCAATTATGAAGAGAAAGTGGAGGGACAAAGGAAAAATGTGGCAGATTGGGAGGTCAATCCACGGAAGAGACGGCGTCACTTGAGATCTAGAAAATATATATATGTAAAATGAACAGTCAGAGTAAGCTATGGGTATGGCAGAGATCGCTCAGTTCTCACTCTGATAGACCAGCCATGAGAGGGTTTTAGTAGATGGTAGTGTTGAGGTATTGGCAGAGGTGGGCGCGCTCCGGTGGGACCGGTAATGCGGCAGCGCTCCGCGCTCATCAGACATAAGGTAATGCGGCAGCGCTCACGCGCTCCTGCGCTCCGTGCTCCCAAAAATAGGTATATAAAAAACAAAACAAACAAAACAGCTTCTAGAAGTTATTTAACCCTCCAGCTCCGGCTACGCATTACATAAATATTCCCCGAAACCCGGGTGTTTTGGCCGAAAAACGTCTAGGCTAGGCTACCGTATATTTGTTATTCTGACTGCTTCCCGCATTCCCACGCATCCCCAAGTCAAGTGTAGCTGTGTTATTTACCTGTAGAATGGCGTTAAGTAGAGCTCTCTAAGTCAACTGATTGAGTTGTGATGATGATTTCATTGGAGATAACTTTATGGCAAAAACAGCCACTTTACACTACTTTTCGATACTTAACAACAACATACAGGCACACACGAACAAGCGACGCTCTCCTTCTTGTGGCCGGAGATGCGGGGCGTCGGTCCACCCGGCTGTTGTTTACATGCGTCGGACCGATGCCTCGCACACCAAGCTTACAGGCTTTGAGCTCATGGGTGTTTAAGAGCCCTTCCGGGCAGCTCGTGTATGCTTTTTTATGGGCGTTCAAGAGCCCTTCCGGGAACCGAGGGTTAATTATTTACCTTTGTCCTTCACTTTGTCCTTTGTCTTTCACTTCACTAAATTCCAAGAATTCAAAAATTCAAAAAACCTCAAGTCATGGTGTCTTTCTGAAGTTTAACTGTTTAAGTTTCTCACTTTCTCAGTTTCTGTTATTCTTTATGTCATATCAATGAATTAAATGTCAATGATATGATATGATTGATATCATTGCAAATGTCAATGATATGATATGATTGATATCATTGTGAGTTTGTGACATTGTGACTGTCCATTGATATCTATGATATGACATAAAGAATTACAGAAACTGTCCAAACTGAGAAACTTAAACAGTTAAACTTATCAAGCTAACATTCTAACAAGCCTAACAATACAATAACAACAATACAACATGATTACATTGATTAGTATTTACTATTTAGTTGATTACATGATTAAATGAATAATAATTTAATATCATAATATCATTAATAATTTAATATGATATGATTAATTGATTATATTATGATTATTGGACCCGTCCAAGCTGTCCACAGACACTCAGACAGGCTCGGGCTATACCACTGCCAGACTTACCCTTAGGCCCCTTCGTAAGCTGTAACTTGCCCGTAAGGTTTACTTTGCGTTAGCAAAAGCCAAAAAACAAAAAATAACAAGTTAACAACTGTAACACTGTCAGTCTGTCACTATCATAGTATCACTGTATCACAGTTCACTAACACCGTGGGTAACACCGTACGAACGGTACGATGACTGTACACGATAATGACGTTCTTGTACCTGTTGTTGACAGGAAAAATCGCCTCCGGAGCGCCAGAAAGGAGCGCAAATTTCTAGCTGCGCTCCCCGCCTGCACTCCGATTTCAGAATTTTGCCGCTCCTCGCTCCTCTATATTGGTAATGCGCACCGGATCGCAGAGCGCAGAGCGCCAAATGGCACGCAGAGCGCCAAATGGTGCGCACCTGCCCACCTCTGGGTATGGAGAGGTACAACGAGAAAAGAAGAGAGGCCAAACGAAAATTAGAGCAGTAAAGAAAAGTACAAATGAAAGGTGGGGTCAAAGATTAAGTGAGAATTTTGAGGAACAAAAGATGTTCTGGACGAAGGTAAATAGTGTAAGGAAATGAGAATAAAAGAGGGAAGAGTCAGTGAAAGATGCAAATGAGAGGAGTTATTAGTGGAAGGTGTGCAAGTGAAGGTGTGCAAGGTGTTGAGTAATTTCAATTTTTTTCTAAATGTAAGAGATGGAAGAGAGGCAGTGATTGAAGCAGTGGTTAATGGTAGTAGGTTACCCAGGCCATCCAGGTGGCAGGGAATGAATGAAAGGATTGGGAAGAATGAGGTGAAAAAAGCAGTGAGACAAATGAGAGCGGGTAAAGCAGACTTCCCATATTGACTAATTCCTTTAACCCCTGTCAAACGGGGATGTTTGTAACTTCTACTACCTGCCTGACGGGCATATTTACCCTATATGAGCTTCATTCCATGCTCTTTTTCATGAATAAACAAGAGCCAGAGCGTAATACAATTATGTATCCGTGAAAGGGCGATAATAGAGCTTTCCAATGACACCTGAATCATCCGTGTACGACCACGGGTTCTCTTGCAACAATTGCGCAACACGAGGGCAAAAACCCCAAAATACGGTAAATTCCCAAGTTTTTTCCTTGTCTCGCGAGGCGAGGGTGTGGAATGTTGTGGTGGAGAGCTCAGTCACCTCACTCGGTCCATGCCGAGCGGTCAGAGCCCGCCTATCGTCCTCCCAACGCGTGGACTCTCTCTCAGAGCCGATAATGTGCTCAACATCCCTTCCGACATATGTCGGGCCCCGCGGCTGGGGTGTTAACGTGACGATAGTGCGTTGTTATATGTGCTATTAGTTTGCTTGGGAACCAGATTAACTTGCTCATGTAGTGATGTACACCATTATGTGGTGGATTGTGTTCTTTTATTTCTGACTTTTATTTTATTAAGCGTTATTACCACATAGCAATTTTTATTAGTTCTTTTGCATTTATTTTGTGTCATCCCAGTTTTGGTTTGTTTATTTTGCAAGTTTTGCAATTTAATTACTGTGGAGTGTATTAACCCGGCAAGCGCGATAGGCCTCACGGAAGGCTTCCTATAGGGAACGCGATACGCCTCACGGAAGCAAGACCATAAAAAAAACCTTCCAAAAAAAAAAGGGCCTATCAAAACAAAGGAATTTGTCTCTAGGTCAGATAATTCCCCTCCAGTACTCATCCATGTAAATCTCACCCACCCCCCTCCCCTCCTTCCCCACCTTATTCCCCCCTCCCTCCCCTCCTCAATTATCACCTATTTTTCCTCTTATTATCATCATTTATCGGTTATTTTTCTCTCCCGCGATAATGTAGCACAAGTGGGTTGCAGAAAAGATCGTTATGTAACACCCAGACACCGGCCCACACCGCCCCGCTCGTCTCAGTTACCTCACAGACAGCGAGAGAGGAGGGTTGCCTGTGGCTCTCTCTCGCCTGAGATTATGACCGGGTGGCCAATATCTTCGTTTTTCACCACCCAAATGCTTTTCCCACTTATTTTAGCACTCTTGAAGGTTCATATATACATCATATATGTAAAATAAAAGCATACCGAAAACAAATAATGCTCTATATTGTAAATATAACTAATTCTGTCAGAATCCAAGGCTAGAAATGCACAAATAACTACCCTAGCCCCTAGGTCTATTTCGCGCTTGTCAGGTTAAGAAGAGTGGAAATGTGGTAATAGATTGGCTAGTGAGACTGTTCAAAGTTTGCTTTGTTGTGTCAATGGTACCATTAGACTGGATTCATGTATTGTGCCTTGCCTTTGTACAAGAGGAAGGGAGACCTGCAGGAGTGTTCCAAGTTATAGAGATATTAGTAAATTATCAGTTGTTAGAAACCTGTATGGCAGTATGTTGATAGAGAGGATAATAAAGGGTATAATAGGAGAAGAGCAGTGCGGTTTCAGGAGGGGATGAGTGTGGATCAGATTTTTGCAGTAAGACAGCTATGCAAGAAGTATTTGGAGAAAAATAAGGAGATATTTTGGGCTTTTATTGATTTGTAAAAAGAGTATGATTGTGTGGATCGAGCAGCAATGTGGAAGGTGCTAAAGATATTGGAGGAAATTTGTTAAGAGCAGTCAAGAGTTGTTATGAAGAGAGCAGAGCGTGTGTTAGAGTAGGAAACAAGTTCAGTGAATGGTTTGAGGTGAATGTAGGTCTGCGACAGGATTGTGTAATGTCACCGTGATTGTTTATTGTATACAGTAATCACCCCCATAACCGGCCTGCCCTTATCTGAACCTCGCCAATTCTCGGACAGGTACATACATACAGTCAGGCCTCTCAATACGCGAGTATATGGGCGACACACGAGGGCGCGGAATGGAAATTCGCGTATTAGCAATAGAGTATTATATGGGAATAAATCTATATGGGCGGCACTGACTCCAAGTTGTCTACTTTAGGCCTATTTATCTCCGTCAATTGCCACAAAAGGTACATACAGTCGACGCTCCATTTAACAGACGTCGATTTAACGGATTTCGGATTTAACGGACTCCAGCTGGTAAATTTGGCCTCTAAAATCAACCAACATTTTTAGACATATCGAGTCTACACACAGGTATCGAGTCTACACACACTCAGCAGTGGTCTGGTTAATCTGCTCTACATAACTAAACTACACACACTCAGATGTAACATATAAACTAAACACTATGGTACACAATGCTAATATAATTGCCCAATAATGTATATAATGCTTATTGTTTGGCATTATGAGTATTGTACATATCAGTAATGGCTGAAATTGTAACTATCCTGGAGACACCATTTGCAATGTTTACGTTTTGGCCTGACGCTACGGTACAACGATCCGGTACACTGAACTTTCGGTACAGTAACAATATCGTCACCTTTTCGTTTTTTTTTATTTCGTAGGCTACAAATTTGCATCCACATACTGTAATATATTATGGTATTATTGGGTATTATTGTAATAAATAAAACACACTTTGATATTGCTTTATATTTATCCCATAAAATATTACGAACTATGAATACTTTGGTAGTATCCAAAATAGTAGGCTACAGTATTGCGTACCAAAACAGACCCTGCACCGTATTGTTTGACTGAACAGGGACGCCAAAATGTAAACATTGCAAATGGCGTCTCCAGGATAGGGTTTATTTACAATTTTGCCCATTACTGATATGTACAATACTCATAATGCCAAACAATAAGCATTATATACATTATTGGGCAATTATATTAGCATTGTGTACCTTAGTATGTAAATAAGGTAAGAAAACCCGAATTTTTGTAATTTTATTAATGAATAGGCTAGGGCCTAACCACTTTTCAGAGGTCATTTGCACTTAACGGACTTCGCTTCCCCCCTAAAAGTCCATTAAATGGAGGGCTGACTGTATATGTATACATAAACATCCAAATCATAAGAAAATATAACAATAATAAGTTTGTTCTTGCGAGGGGGCATGATGATGGGGGCAAAAAAAAATATCACTGCACACGAGTCGGACTGCGTGGACTGAGGGTAGACTGGCGTCCCTGCGCGGAATGGTGGGGGGCCTCGCGTATTAGCTGAACTCCCCGGAATTGCCCATATATCCGCCCCGGATTCGCGTTTTAAAGGTACATCATGCGTTTTGAAAGTTTTGGGTATGATTCGACCCCTTCCTCGCGTATAAGGTGAATCGCGTATTAAAAGCTCGTGTATTGGCAGGCCAGACTGTACATACATACATACATACATACATACATACATACATACATACATACATACATACATACATACATACATACAAGTTTAACCCTTAAAGAGCGGCGCTCGACTTAAGTCGTGCACCAATTTGCAGCAAGTTAGGAGCATTATTAAGGCTTTAAAGGGTTAAAATCGAGTGTAAATGGCCGGGAGCGCAGCAGGCCACACGTCCGACACCCAGGGCTTACCGCCACCCACTGACTCACGCTCCCTGTGTTCTCGAGAGGCCGGCAGTGTAGCCAGTAGTGAGCATAGCTGGGAAAAATATACCGCTATATGCTAAACTCCCATGTTGGTGGCACCACTGCATGAGAACCACGAGTGCTACGTAGCTCGTTCTGGTCTCATTTTGAAGCTTTTAGCGCCTAGTTTTTTGCTGAATACATTTCTTTTCATGCAGATACTTGATTGATCATTCAGGAGGGCCTGAATATGCCCAAAATAGCCCAAAACACCCCGCTAGACAAGGGTTAAAGACCGTTTTGTCCACAGAGAATGTGGTTACAGTCTCACGTCCTAAATGACGGCTTTCCAAGCGGCCCTGTCAAGGGCTGCCTCTGTTGTCAAGTTCTTTATTTTGAGGTCTGACCGGAGTACTCGAGCCCACGTCATTCTACTGTAGGTCCACCCCTATGCGCAGCTCCCCCCACGTTCATAGTCCGCGCATTTTTTTCACCCAGTTCTGATTATCCATTCTCTCCACATGTCCAAACCAACTAAGTTCCTCGGAAAAGGTGGAAAGAAGGGTTGTATGCTGGTGTGGACATGTTGATCAAATGGGAGATGAAAGGCTTACAAAGAGAATATATGAGTCAGAAACAAGGGGAAATAGATGGAGAGGAAGACCTCGAATGAGATGGAGAGATGGTTTAATGATAGCATTGGAAGGTAGATAAATGACTGAAGAACAGGCAAGAGAAGTGGCAATGATTAGGAATGCATGGAGAATGCTTGTGAATAGATGAGTTATAACGCGGTCATAAGGAGAGGGGTCGGGCGCCAGTTGGACTAGATAATAGTCCGTCAGGCGCCTGACACAGGGAACTGGTTCATGTTGTCAAGGGCCATGCCTGGTAGCAAGGTGGTAGACTTCGCTGCGTGTCTGCCTGCTGAGACCGGAACCTTTCTGGGAGGTCTGGGACCTAGGAGTCTTTGCTGGAGACCCCAAATGGGCCTAGGTATATATCTGTTTTTTTGTTTTTTTGTTTTTTCTCAACCTCGGGACTGTAGGCTGTTCAGCCTGCAACTCTTACGAGGCCCCGAGATTATCTATTGAATCTTAAAGATGTTGGGTGTTGTTGTTGTTCTTGTTCCCCAAGCTGCCTGGCCGAATAGCCCCAAGACCCCGAGCAAGGCCAGGCCATAACCGAGCGCCCCCACAGAACCCTCCCTGCCGACCACAATAAAGCCTGGGTGACCGAAGCCACTCCATGGCGGGGAGCTGAGGAGGGTGCGGAAACGCCCGGGAAACCAAAGCCCCACCCAAGGCCCTGTGCCCCTCAGCAATTATGAAGAGAAAGTTGAGGGGCAAAGGAAAAATGTGACGCTTTGGCTTCCAATCTTGGTAGATATCCACGGAAAAGATGCCGTCACTTGAGATCTAGAAAAATATATAAGTAAAAGGAACAGTCAGAGTAAACTATGGGTATGGCAGAGATCGCTCAGTTCTCACTCTGATAGACCAGCCCATCACCACATGAC
The DNA here is from genome assembly GCA_032716605.1 of Paralithodes platypus. NCBI lineage: Eukaryota > Metazoa > Arthropoda > Malacostraca > Decapoda > Lithodidae > Paralithodes > Paralithodes platypus. The sequence goes on from CM064521.1 coordinate 21,771,348, forward strand.
TAGAACGCCTTACTTATACACGTCACTTGATTCAGAGAGAGCAGCTATACGGTTGTTCACAGTATCTTCGAATATGGTCGGGCATCTTCTATGCTATGAATTTGTGACTATATAGGGGGGTTACCTTCATGTGTCGGTGTAGCCAGGATACAGTACGTGTAGATCAGTAGGAACAATCAGATCACCTCGGAAAAAACCATGACGTTTACCGTGGACTCGATCTGAGGTCATTTTGGTCTGCAGTCCACGATGCTATCCACTGTGCTATCGCCTCCCCCACCTACTGTAGATGTGTGTGAATTTGTTTTATTTATTTATTTCTATTTGTGTTCTGTTGTTCCTGTTTGGGTTCTGTGTCGAGTCAGCCACCCCTAGCTATGTGGTATTTGCCTGAGTATATGCATGCATACATACATTTGTTTTATTATTTATTCAGTATATTTATATATTACTTGTTTCAGTATGATGACAGTGGAGGAAGGGGTACCAACAGCACTGAAAGCACTTCCCCTAAAAAGGTAACATTTACAGTAATGTGTGAATGATATACTGTTCAGTAGTGTAGATTAAGCAAATTGTACTCTGTGGTCCAGTTAATATGCATATTTAATGAAAAAAAAATCTATTGTATCTATCTGTCTATTATAATGTAAAACTTGCAAAATAAACAAACCAGAACTGGGACGACACAAGATAAACGCAAAGGAACTAATCAAAATCGCTATGTGGAAATAACGCTTATTGCCAATCTCCAAGGAGGTAGCCACCAATGAATCGCCTCCATTCTCCTGTTATCCTATCCAACAGCACTTTTCACTCATATACTTCTGGAACTTCATAATGCCAACAAATAATGAGTAGAATTGTGTATGTATGTATATACTCAGGCACATTGTTATTATTGATTTATTTTTAATTTTTGTAATTAACTGTTCTTGTTAAAAGAGTACTCTTGTTTAAATTTGTTGTTGCTTCTTCATATTTTGCAATTATTCTACTTTATTTTATTGTATCTATTCACTTTTGATAGTATCAATTGATTGTTTTTGTGATATCCTCAAGTTATTTGTACACTATAAATGTACATTATTTGTAGGGTAGTAATTGGTAGGGGTCATGTGTTCATGCTATGCTCACAGGTACCTATCCGATAGCACTATCATTAGCGAGTGTTGTATGTATTTTGTACTATTGCTAATAATTTTATAATACGTACACTCGTACAGTCGTACACAAGCCGTGACAAAGTCAGTAAAGCGTCAGCTGCTGATTAAAGTGTCAGGAGGTCAAACCCGCTCTGTCAAAATGTTATTGGTAGATTTCAAGCCCGGGCAACTTGACCTAGCAATTCGTGACAAACGCCTAATGTTCATGGCCACCCCTTCACGGGTATTAGGCATCTAGCAAAAAAACAAATAAAAACAAAAAAATAATAATAATAATATCTTGTCAAATATTATGTTCCCTCCACCAACCGACTTTACTCCTAACTCAATTAATGAAATCAACAAATACATGTGGTAGTCCAGGGATTCGAACCTAGGATGCTCACACCGAAATTCAGTGCATTTATCCATTGCGCTACGAAGACAGTTGTAAATTGCTTTAATAGAACATTTAGAAATAGAATGTAGTTTCTTTATTCATACAGAATTTAGTAGCATTTACCAGAACGTCCTGAACTTCCCAAATTGACTACAGTAATTCCTTGAACATGACGAGAGTGCGTTGCTATATGTGCGATTAATTTGCTTGGGAAATAGATTCACTGGCTCATGTAGTGATGTATAGTACACCCTATGTGGTGGATTGTGTTCTTTTATTTCATAAATTTTGATTTTAGTAGGCGTTATTTCCACATAGCGATGTTGATAAGTTATTTTGCCTTTATATTGTCGTTGTCCAAGTTTTGGTTTGTTTAGTTTGCAAGTTTTACATTTTAATTTTATTTTGCTAAAGCGTTCTTTCCTCATAGCGTTTTTGATAAGTTAATTTGTCTATATATTCTGTCGTCCCTGTTTTGGTTTATTTGGCTTGCAAGTTTTTCATTATAATTGTCTCACTGCTTCTCTCACCTCATTCTTCTCAATCCTTTCATTCAGTCCCTTCCGCCTGGGTAACCTACCTCCATCAGCCACTGTTTCAATGACTGTACTGTACTGTAGTATGTACAGTATGTTTGTATGTATGTATATAACCAGGCACCTACCCCATAGCTTGGGGTGGCCGACTTGAGACAGAGACCAACAGAAACATTTAACCCTTGTCTAGCGGGGTGTTTTGGGCTCATTTGGGCATATTCGGGCCCTCCTGCATGATAAATCAAGTATCTGCATGAAAAAAAAATTATTTAGCAAACAACTAGGCGCTAAAAGCTTCAAAATGAGACCAGAACGAGCTATGTAGCACTCGTGGTTCTCTTGCTGTGGTGCCACGAACATGGGAGTTTAGCATATATCGGTATATTTTTCCCAGCTATGCTCACTACTGGCTACACTGCCGGCCTCTCGAGAACACAGAGAACATGAGTTAATTGGGCGGCGGTAAGCCCTGGGAGTTGGCTGTCTGGCCCACTGCGCTCCCAGCCATTTGCACTCGATTTTAACCCTTTAAAAGCCTTAATAATGCTCCTAACTTGCTGCAAATTGGTGTACAACTTAAGTCGAGCGCCGCTCTTTAAGGGTTAAAGTTCCAATTCTTAGGGTCCGAGACCACTTTCGCATTCCCTCGCCTTTTTCTCTGTCTCGTATAGTAGGTGATTTCTACAAGGGGAGGAAGATTCCTAATACAATAAAGTCTTGTCACAAAACTGCCCCATCATGTCATCACCATGGATGTTGGTATAGTGCTACCAGTGCCTCAGCAAGACTCAACAAAGTCCCCCTGCAACACTTGCACCTACAGCAACTGCAGCACACCAGCCTTAACTGTACTACAACGAAGTAGTATTACAAAATTACTGTAACTGACTGCATCACCAAAGTGTATTTGTATTCCAAGTAACTAACTAGACCTGGAATTGATGTTTGAGGGCTCTCGCGGTGCTAACACCGGATCCAGACAACTTAGAAGGCAGCAGTTTCACCATTCTCAAGGTGAAACAGGTATATACCGTATCTAGGCACATAGGCCTACCCAATTTTATTTTTTATTTGTATTTATTTTTGTTTGTATTTATTTATTTTTATTTATTTTTTTTTTTTTTTAACTCTGAGTGGCCGACTCGAGACAGAGCCCGAACAGGGACAACACAACACAACACAAAAAAACACAAAAAACACAAAAACACAAAAACAAAACACAAATTCACACACATTTACTGTAGGTCACCCAGGAGAAGACCCAGAGACCCAGTTCCATTTGGACTCCCCAGCAAAAGATTTCCAGGTCCCAGACCTCGCGAAGAGGTTCCAGTCTCAGCAGGCAAACATGCAGCGAAGCTGTACCACCACAAGCCCGCCCACCACGCATCCAGGCGTACCCTTCATATATACCGGCTCCCGGTTCAGGTGCCTGACGGACTATTATCTAGTCCAACTGGCGCCTGACCAAGACCTCCTCTACACGAGGCCTGTTCGATGGGAGAGGTGGGGGGGCTCTACGTCATAGTGGAGCTGTTGGGAGGCGGAGTCAGTGTGACATCTGTCAATGGGTGATGGGAGTAGCGATTAATGACCTCATTACTTGAAAAGCTTTGGAAGTTGGAACTGATCTCTGTGAACATGTTACTGTGGTCTTGAATGTAAATTGTTGATATCAGAATATTAAAGATATTATGAGCCCTAGTAACCTCTCACAACGATACCGTATTTATGCTGTGTTCCCAACTGCAAGGGGAATTACAAAAATGGACCAAACGTACATTATTCAATATTCCCAAAAATGAGGAGTTGTGTGCTTGGATCCATGCTATCAAATATGATTATTTCAAACCCACCCTGTACAGCGGAGTAAGTAATTATAGTTGTGTCTTCTATGATTAGACCATTAGGATGCATCAGTAGATAATTTGCATGATAAAGAAAGATAACGAAGGGACTGATATAAAGAGACGAGGGTTGTGGAGGCTATACTCTTGTTCTTGGGCTGCATCGCATACAAAGTCCGAATACACACACACACACTTTCGTTCATATATGTCTCTTTATTTCTTCTTTGGCTTGATTATTAGGATTCATCGGCATGCATGGTAAAATTAAAAAAATTAAAAGAAAAAATAATAAATACATAAAGGAACAGACTGATATACGGAGACGGATGTGGGCCAATTATGGTTTTCAATTATTGTACAGAATCGTATTGTTACAGCTTATAATATTTGTAAAATATAATTACAAACTACTATCTGTGTACATTTGTCTGTGCATGTGTGCCGACTGCATGTAGCATATTAACTTCTATACATTAGCTACATTGTTAGTCTGCTAGGCCAATCTGATATTTATTGGTAATTACACATTGACCTCACAATCACTTATCCCCGTATAAAATATTCTCAACACAACAATTTTTGTGATGGTGTTCACAATACAGTACTGAACAAATTGAAAATGTATTGTGTGGGTTTCTACCCATGCTGCTCTTAATAATTTTTTGTGCAAGGGAAAATGACTTCATAAATTTTAACAAAGGATCAGGAAAAGTAAGAAAACTACATGCTTTTAGGCTACCTAAATAGATTAGGCTACTGATGATAATATTAACCCCTTCAGTCAGATGACGCCAATTTTGTTTTAATTTAGCTTCTTACAGACGATATTATTCAGCTTAGGAACGACCTATGTATCAAAGACGTAAAGCCTAACACAAATAATCTTCAAACTCTGAAATCACCTTAGTTGAATAAAATCTGCAAGAGGTAGCTAGAATTTAACAAAAAGTTACATCATCTGATTGAAAGGGTTAAAGAAACTAGTTAGCGCAAAAACTAGCCGTACAAAGTAATAAGTGACCTAACCTAAGTAAGCCTCACTAATTGCAACATACAATGGTGTACTATAACCTAATGTAATACAGTACTGTATTTATTAACTTAAAATAATCTAAGGTAACGTATATGTATATACAGTATATACAGTAAACCCCCGATATTTCGGACTCCTTTTACTCGGAAACCCGTACTTCTCGGAATGGCATCGGCCTCTCGGAGATGTCCCTATAATATCTCAGCAATTTCCGAGTTGGACGAGATTTGTGTCCAGTTTACAGTGTTCTCTCACTCGGTTTTAAGTGGTTTTAGGATGAATTGAAACCTGTGCCTTTTAATCATTGTTAATAGAAAACATAATAATGTTCGTATTTGTTATTAATACAGTAAATAGAAAACATAATAATGTTCGTATTTGTTATTAATACAGTATGATGAATTTCACATGCAATGATGAAATATAAAGTGTAGCAGTGGTAGGGTGATCTCAGTTTTCTATGGTGGCGCGGACTCCCCCTTCCTATTCGGACAGTTTCCCTCTTTGTAGTCGGACATTTCGGAAGTGACTATCACCCAATTAGTCCGAGATAACAAGGGTTTACTGTATATATATACAGTATACCATATATATATATATATATATATACATACAGTACAGTATTTTACGTTGTGTTACCGAGTTTACATTCTTCTTCATACCAGAATATACCATGTCTGTAAATCTGCCACGTAGTAAATATACGAGTGAAAAATTCAACGAATAATTTATAGTAATTTACAAACATTTAACACTGTACAGTTTATATTTAAAGAAAACCTTACATGAACTGTCGTTAGATGATTTTCTCGAGACTACTTCTATCTAGAACTCTAGATTGAGATATTGTGTAGATTTGTGTATTACATGTCTTAAGCAGGCCCTCTTGTTGTACAAGGGTTACTTAGTATGTAAATGAATGTCGATAACCATCTCTTGCATATAGGTATTTGTTTTGTTTATGACCTAGACTAGATATAAATAGTTGTTTTTGCTCGTGAAATATAAAAAACAAAAAATCAATGATATCATAGTTTATATCCTACTGTATCAAGTTTCTTTGTTGGGAACAGCTTCAATACTAATTGCCATTCATTATATTGAATACATACAGCTGAAAGAAGTCAAGAGGGATTGTTAGGCTCTATAAATCAAAATATTTATATCACTGGTAAATTGAAAATGTATCACTGTATTCATAATTTGTTTGTATCACAGATCTTACACACTCATTTTGTATCAGTAATCAGTTATTATTGCAACTCAGAACAATTAAAGTAAAGCATATTGGCTCTATAAATCAGTCTAAAGTTTCGAGAAAAGAGCGCAGGTCTAAAAAGTCTGGCCTAATGTCACGGAAGATCGAACCGGCCTTGTGTAGAGGAGGTCTTGGCCTGACCCCCTCTCCCAAACGACCGCATTTTCACTCTCTATTCTCTAGCATTCTCCATTCATTCGTATTTATTACCACTTCTCTTGTCTGATCTATAGTAATTCCTTTTTCTTCTAATGCTTGGCCTACACAGTTTCTCCATCTCAATGGAGGTCTTCCTACCCTCTATATGCTGTTGGTAAAACTATCCCTTGATACATTGCACTTTTAACTTCATTACGAGATTTATCACCTTCCACATACTTCCCATTGCTCTAAAAAATTTCCTTCCTTCACATACTCTCTGTTTTACCTCCATTTCCATACCTCCATTCCTGCTCCCAGATATTTAAAACACTCCACTTGTTCCAGTATTTCCCCACCTAGCCTTACATCTAAATTCACCCTACGAACACCTCTATTACACACCATCACTTTACTTTTATTGATGTTCACCCTCAGCTTTCTCCTCTCACAAACCACACCAAACTCTTTGACTACTCGCTGCAGTTTCTCCTCAGAATCCGCCACCAACACTGTGTCATCAGCAAACCGCAACTGATTCAACTCCCAATCTCTACCATGCTTTCCTATTAAACCCAATCCTCTACCCATAGTTCTAATTTTCATCTCCCTCACAACACCATCCATATATACATTAAACAGCCACAAGGTAAGGGAACATGATATTTAGTTGCTTATTGTACGTTTATTATTTACAGAGATACAACCGGTAAAAAGTGCACATACTGTATTTTTGCCAAATATGCCCCTTGTGGGGACATACTGGTATTTGGTTGATTATTGTCAGTTTGTTATGTATGAAGCTACAAGATGCATAAACAAGGCATTTGCACGCTCATACCCCAGGGTAGGCAAAGTGGCGCGAATGTTCAAAGGCCAGTTTCTGGGAGTTATATTAGTCTATCTATCTATCTATCTATCTATTGCTGGACGCCTTACTCCCCTTACGAGGGTGGCCATACACAGAATGCCCCCAAGCGGACCTATTCCCTGTGAGAGGGACAACCCGAGCCAGTTTAGTAAAGGACTTACAGGATTGACCACTCAATTTAGGATCCGTCCGACTCCGAGGCCCTCTGTGTATCTTGTTAGCACTATTTTTCTACAGTGGTGTTCGGCTAATCCATCCACTAACCTGCCTTACCCTTAGGTAAGCAGTACGGATTTGTATCAGGTTTACTCCCCTAGACAGGTTGCCAACCAAGGCTGACGAGTCCCATCCACCCGGATTTGTATAAGGTTGTCTCCCCTAGATGAGTTGCCGACCAAGCTAACGAGTCCCATCCACCCATTAAATTAGTCCATCCTTTTAAATGGACACTCATGCTCTATGGTGTTTCCGAGCATCCTTTTAAAAGAACGCCCAGGCTAGAGGGGTTAAAGATTTTATTTTGTCTTATCCTAACAGAACCGAGACTGGCTGGTTATACCATGCACCAAAAAGCAGAAGGGATTCTTACTAAACCGGAGTCCGCCAACCCTCAAGCACATTCAGAGAGAGACCGGAGCCAAGGTGAAGATCCAAGACTTACGGAAGAGCAAGAAATGTCAGGTATGTTTTTGAGAAATAGAAGTTGAGTATTGTACAGTTACTCAAACATGAACCCGGGACAAAGGCTGTACAGAGCTGACTTTATGTAACCACCATAAATATATACAGTACTTACTCCAATTTTGCGTGTTCTGATTTTGCGAAATGCCAATTTTGCGACCGAGACCCCACTAACCAATTTTTGATGAAAACCTAATTTTGCGATGTAACTCTACTTTTGCGGGTGGCGCCGTAAGAAAGTGGGGCTCTCCGTACTAGTTTTCGGGGGGGAGGGGTGGCCGGGCCACCCAAGCCTCGGACACCCTCCCTCCATCCCCGAAAGCCCAGCCATCTTTCGAGTCTAGGTAAATGCTCAATTGCTCATTTAATTTGATTTTCTCAAGGATAATGATAATGTCTTATGTTTTTCTGTATTTTTCTTTATTGTGGGATGTATAATTACATGTATGTGTGTACAAACAAAGCAAATGAATGACGGAAATCACGAAAAATTGGGCAGTCACTGATGAAATGTCGACCATATTCATTTTTCCCCATAAGGTTAGTTAATCCAATTTTGCGGCCTGCAATGTCGACCAATTTCTCGCAAAATTGGAGTACATACTGTACAGTAGTATTTATGAAAATACTGCAATCTACAGTACTGTAATGTATAAACCTGTGAGGGTATTAAATCCTGTCTCTCAATCACTGCATTTCTCCCTCGTTTATGTTTTGACATCTGTATTTGGATATATATATATATATATATATACAGTAGGGTCTCGCATAGAACGAGAAATTGGTCGATAAACGAGGTCGTTCTATGTGAATTCGCTCTATGTGAAACACGTACCTTATGGGAATAATTGATATTGGTCGATCGGTCCTCCCATACGTACCCTTACATTTATACTCATTCACACCCATGCATACCAAAACATATATAAATGATAAGTTATGCATAGAAAAGATGACATAGGCATATTGTTGTTTACCTTAAATCTAATAGGGATGGTATTTTGGTGGCCCAATATGGTCAATGTTCACTGAAAGCGTAAATTTCCGTCAGGAGCGTATGTGCGGGTTCGTCACTGAGGCAAAAAGATGGCGGACTGCCTCCCTCTCCTCCCTCCCTGCCCACCATCCCAAGACTCTCAGATGACAGTGACGTCACAATGCGCAACCTACGTCAAGTCACCTGACGTTTTGTACGATATTTCGGCGCTCTATATGAGAACTCCTCGGATTTGCCCTACTTTGATGGCGAAATAGTTCTATATGATCACATTCGTTCCTAACAAAAATTTTCGAACCATATTTTAGGTCGTTCGTTCTATAAGAGAATCGTTCAATGCGAACACGTTCTATGTGAGACCCTACTTGTATATATGTATATATATATATATATATATATATATATATATTTTTTTTTTTTTTTTTTTTTTTTTTTCTATGTGATTGAGGGAGGCAAAAGGCATAACTGCCTATAGCGAGTGCCTCCCCCATAGTTGAAAGAGTGACAGGGCCAAAATCAAGGGACGTTCGAGCCAAAATGCCTGGACACACGGAGTTTGAAGCAATTTAAGTCATAGGAAGAGGGAAAGACTGATTCTGGGAGAGAGTTCCAGAGCTCAGCTGTTGAGTAGAAGAAAGTTTGAGAGTAACGTTTCACTCTTGGGTTGGAGAGTTGCACAGAGTAGGGGTGGGATTGAGTTGCAAGACGGGTACCACGTGCCCTACGTAAAGGAGGTGGTATGCACTGGGATAGCTCTGAGGAACACTGATTATTATAGTAGCGATAGAATAGCGAGAGAGATGCAACATTGCGGCGGAGAGAGAGAGATTGCAGAGAGTTGGTGAGTGGACGGGAGTTAATGATACGAAAGGCCTTCCTTTCAACTTTGTCTAGGAGAGCAGTGTGAGAGGAACCTCCCCACACATGTGAACAATACTCAATACAAGGGCGCACTATGCCCCTGTACAGAGCAAGAAGCTGTGCAGGGGAAAAGAACCCCCTAAGGCGGTTGAGCACACCCAGCTTCTGGGATGCTGCCTTAGCAAGACTGGTAATATGGTCCTTCCAAATGAGAGCAGAAGAAAAAGAGACACCAAGAATATTGAGAGAAGATGAAGGGTTGATTTTTGTATTGTTGAAGAATAAGGGATAGTCCGCTGGGAGATCCTGACGGGTAGATAGATGGAGAAATTGGGTTTTGGAAGCATTAAAGTTAACAAGGTTTTCTCTGCCCCAATTGGAAATAGTATTTAGATCAGAATTTAAGAGTTCTATGGCTTCATTACGTTTGTCGTTGAGGGATTGCTGGCTGGGGCGTTCTGAAAAACTAATGGAGTAGTGCAAGGTTGAGTCGTCTGCGTATGAATGGATGGGAATTAAGGTACAGTAAGGTATGTATATATATATATATATATACATATATATATATATATATATATATATATACATATATACATATACATATATACATATATACAGTAAACCCTCGCCATCTCGGACCTCTAGAGGTCGGAAACCCATACTAGCCGGACTGGCTACGGCCTCTCGGACATGTACTTCCGTATTTCGGACATTTCCGTCATCGTTCCGACAGTGTCCGACGTTGTCGGATGACGCCCTCACGTCACCGGGCAATAAGGGTGAATATCCGACAAACAGAAGGGATGTCCGACGCCATCTACATCCGGGGCAAATTTTCGTTGCGTGGACTATTAGTTATATGGGATTAATTAGGTTAGGTCCGAACCATCAGGCATATACCCCTATAATGTTCGTAAACACCAAATAAAAGTCATAATAAATTGTTATAATTAATAAATGATATACAGTAAACCCCGCTAACTATAAGGGTCGTATTTGTCATTAATATGATTAAAAAAAAAAAAAAAAAAAAAAAAAAAAAAAATATATATATATATATATATATATATATCCCGGCGCTGTAGGCCTAATCCCTCCCCTCCCTGTCCCAAGCCTCAACTCCGACCCCGTTACTGTGATGATGTTGATAAGCCTATCTTATTTATTATTTATCTATGTGCTGGAAGAATATTATATTTTTCAATTCCATCGCATTAAAAATTATTCAAAGATTACAAAAAGTCTAAATAAGACATAGTTATGTTAATGTATAAGGGAGTTAGGTAGATATGCATTAGAGAGATAGATAGATAGAAAGAGAGTGTATATCGAGGGAAAAAAAAAAAAAAAAAATCTATCAAACGTAAATCTTCCGTCTCTGCTCGCACGGAGGGGAGGGTTGAAATATTTTGTTGACTATCTTATTTATTATTTATCTGAGTGCTGGAAGGATATTATATTTTTCAATTCCATCGCATTAGAAATTATTCAAAATAATACAGTATTACAAAAAGTCCAAATAAGACATAGTTATGTTAATGTATAAGGGAGTTAGGTAGATATGCATTAGAGAGATAGATAGAAAGAGAGTTGCAGAGGGGGAGTGAGTGATTTTATGTGGAAAAAAGCTAAAAATACCCTGGCAAAAAACTTCCGAACCATCGGTAAATCTCGGTAAAACAATTGTAAAGTCGAGCCAAAGTGTTTGTTATGCGGGCAAGGGGTAGTACTATGCAACCTTCGTTAAAGTGAAAATTTGTTGCAAGAGTGTTCGTTTTGCAGGGGTTTACTGTACAACCCTTGGGGAAAGCACCAGGAACAGATGGAGTGTGTGGGGAAATGTTGAGGTATGGTGGTGAGATAGTGATAGAATGGGTATGGAAAATGTGCAAACTAGCATGGGAGAAGGGGAGTGCACCCGATGACTGGAAGACTGGCATAATAGTCCCCCTATATAAGGGCAAAGGGGAAAGAGGAGTGTGTGGTAACCACCGAGGAATATGTCTTCTAAGCGTAGTAGGGAAGGTATACAGTAGGGTAGTGATTGAGAGAGTGAGAGTGAGAACGGAGAAATGGATAGGCGACGAGCAGGGAGGTTTTAGGAAGGGAAGAGGATGTGTAGATCAGATTTTTACCCTGAATTGTGTTGTGGAGAAGTATCTGGAGAAGAAACAAAAGGTGTATGTTGCCTTTATGGACTTGGAGAAGGCCTATGACAGAGTGGATAGAGAAGGTTTGTGGAAAGTACTTAGAATATACGGAGTAGAGGGCAAGTTGCTGAAAGCAGTGAAGAGCATGTATGAGGGTGCAAAGGCGGCAGTACATGTGGAGAGTGAGCAGAGCGAGTTCTTTGACCTGAATGTTGGTTGAAACAGGGGTGTGTGATGTCCCGTGGTTGTTTACTGTATATATGGATGGAGTCATGAAAGAAATACTATCAAGAGCAGTGGATGTTGGTGTATCGCTGAAAAGGGAGGGAATTGAGTGGAAGCTACCTATACTGCTGTTTGCGGATGATACAGTTCTGATGAGTGATAAATGGGAGTTGCAGGGTCGGTGGTAAATGAGTTTGGAACAGTGCGAAAACGGAATTTGAAGGTAAATACGGGGAAGAGCAAGGTTATGGTCTTCGAAATGGGTGAAGTCACAGAGTGTGAGGTGAAGCTGAACGGTCAGGCTATGGAGATCGTCAACTCTTTTAAGTATCTGGGCAGTGTGTTGAGTAAAGATGGGACTATGGATGAAGAGGTGCGGGAGAGGGTACAACAGGGGAAGAGGGTTGTAGGAACGCTAAAAGCAGTAACAAGAAATAGGGTGGTCAGTATGGAAGTGAAGAAGTCCTTGCATGACAGTGTGGTAATCCCGACACTGACTTACGGAAGCGAAGCATGGACGTTGGTTGAGAGACTCAGACCAAGAGTGAGAGCAGTGGAAATGAATTAGTTAAGGAGTGCGTGCGGAGTTACATGGAGGGATAGACAGACTAATGAGGAAGTAAGAAGGAGGTGTGGTGTGGAGGTAGATGTGCTGGAAAGTGTGAAAAGGAACAACTTGAGATGGTTCGGCCATATGGAACGTATGGAAAGCGAGAGAATGACTAAGAGGGTGTACGAGAGCGAGGTGGAGGGACAGAGGGGGAGAGGTAGACCGAATATGAGGTGGAAGGATGGAGTGAGGAACTACATGAACGAAGGCGGTGCTGGTTGGGGGGAGGGGCGTCGACTGACTGGGGACAGAGGTGCATGGGGGCGGTTCGTTCGTGGCCACCCCTTCGGGGATCGCGGCGTCAGGCAATAGATAGATAGATAGATACTGTACAGTAAATCCTCGCTATCTCGGACCTCTAAAAGTCGGAGACCCGCACTTCTCGGACTGGCATCGGCCTCTCGGAAAGTTCGCCGTATATCTCGGAAAATTCCGAGATGTAAGGGGAAAATTCCGAGGGCCCACATGGTCTGTCGGACAGGTGTCATATATCTCGGAAAATTCCGAGATCTAAGGCTACAGTGAGGTGGAGAAGGAAAATAATATTTATAATATATATCTGCTGGATACTGTACAGGTACTGTAATTTATCTTGAATCTACGTTGTTAGTGATAGGGAAGTCTCTGTTTTCTCTGGTGGCTCGGACTCCCTCTTCCAATTCGGACATTTTCCTCTCCTAAGTCGGACATCTCGGAAAATCGGACATTTCGGACTGGGTCTCCCCCCAATTAGTCCGAGATAGCAAGGGTTTACTGTACTGTATTTTGTATTACTGATTATAGGGTTCGAATAGGGTTGTCTTCGTTTTCTAGGTTGACGCGGACGTCTCTCTTGAGGTCGGATTTTTCCGTAGTCTCCGATTTCATTGTTGTCTCGGACAGACATTGGTTAGGTCGGATTTTATCCTCTGTTAGGTCGGACACAAGCCGGACTCCGGACATCTCGGATTTTCGGTCATCTCGGACTGGGTCTCCCCCCAATTAGTCCGAGATAGCGAGGGTTTACTGTATATATAATATTTATATATTTAGTAATGGTTCTCTCCATCAATTACGTGAGAACCTTATATATATAAGGGCTCCCCGGAGACCCCCGTGAGGGTCCCGGAGAAAGCATAACGCGACCCAAATATATAAAAAGTACATCCTAGGGTGAAACCCTTTACTTAGTTCCTAGGGAACGTCATTAACCCTCCTGGCCCAAGCTGTATCTCCAAAGGACAGGGTGGGCTACCCGGGCGATCTGGCCGAAAAACGTCTAGGCCTAGGCTACCGTATTTTAGTTAATTTTAACTGCTAGAAATTTCCCACGCATCTATAAATGTAGTGCGGTTTCCAATCTGTAGACTGGCGTTGAGTAGAGCTCTCGAAGTCAACTGGTTCAGTTGTGATGATGATTTCAGTGGAGAGCATTTTCAGGCGATGTTAGCAATACGACGATCTTTTCACTACTGAAACAACGACATACAGACATACAATAACAAACGAGTCTTCTCCTTCTTGTTTTCGGAGGTGCGGTGACGCAACGATCGGCTTTGTTTACATGCGTCGGACGCACGGCGTTCAGACCAAGCTGAATAGGCTTTCAAGCTTAAAAGTCCTGAAAGGACACCCGGGCACCTGCCCTTATTTCGTGGTGTCCTTTGGAGGGCCTGCCCAGGCCAGGAGGGTTAAAAAAGGTAACCATTAGAAAAAGAAAGAACATTTTTATGAGTGAAGATTAGAAACTATGAATGTTGTCTTACTAAATCAACTAGCGCGCCGTTATACAGTCCTTCCCTTGCACGCGTCCCCCAGCTGGTCACGCTGGGTTTATACGTCCTTCTTGTGGTCGCGTCCCGTGCGACAGGTTGGACTAATTTTGTGCTCTTGGGATGTGCTACTTTTCATCTTTAGACCTTTCCTGCTGCCTCTTCTGGGAAGTATATGTTGCTTTATAGTAAGGAGGCGTCATAGATATGTATGTGTATTGAGCATTTCCAGAGAGCTGACGACTTCCACGGGACACGCCACATGTTACGACCATTTTTTTTATATGAATATTATATTATTATTATTTTTTTTTTTTTTTTATATGATTCATCTCAACTTTTCTTGCTGATAGCCTAACTTTTTCTCTGAACGTCGCGCTTCGATGATTTTTTTTAATGGCGGTCTAGAGGCTATCACATTTTCTTTTATTTCTTATCGAAAATTCCAGATGCTTCGAATTTCATCCTTTTGATGTTTTCGTGACATTGAGCGTTTCTCTTTACATGTTAATAAAGTTTTACGAAATATTTTCCTTTTGCACAGTTGGTCCTCCGGTAACGCGAGTTTTAGAAACGCGGATTTGGTGGCACGCAGTACACCCCAAATATCCAAAATGTTACTAACGCAGTCAATACTTCGACTGGCGCGGGGTCCAGCTGGGCTCCGAACCTTTACTCCCGACTTTCGTAGCTCATATCTCTTCAAATATATGGCCTAACCAAGTTTTTATGCATACCGGAGGTAGATATGATCGTTCCCGTGCATTGGATGAATACTAGCACACTCCACATTGTGTAGTTAATGTGTGAGGTGAGAATAATTGCCAAAACACACTTATGTTATTGTTTGGCTGTCGAGTGAGTGTGTGTGTTGTCATTGTGTGAACAACATAGCTATGCTATCTCGGTCGCCGAATCTTTACTTACGACTTTCGTAATTTACCGATGCTCATATCTCTGCAAATAAATGGCCTAACCAAGTGTTTATGCCTACCAGAGGTAGATATGATCATTGTTTTGCGTTGGGTGAAGACTAGAACACCCTACATTGTGTAGATATTGTGTGAGGTGAGAAATAATAAGACGGCCAGTTAGGCGGGAATTCCGAATCTACGATTTTCGTAATTTACCGATGCTCATATCTCTGCAAATCCCTAACCAAGTGTTTATGCATACCAGAGTTAGATATGATCATTGTTGTGCGTTGGGTGAAGACTAGAACACCCTACAATGTGTAGTTATTGTGTGAGGTGAGAAATATGATGGAGGGATTTCAGAGCTTCGATCGAAAAATGTCGGCTACTGCTGTGACTCTCTCTCATTAGCCTAGCTGCCTAGCCTAAACGAAATATTTATTCAGAGGTAAGAGTTGTTGCAATGGGCAAATCAACTCATTGCACATGTCAAATAACCTTTATAATTAATTTAATTATTATAACATAGGCTTCTATGGAGAAAAAGTGGACTTTGTGGAAATCCCCAGAACACCAAGGTACTGTACCTTTAACATGTAAACATATGGGTTCGGTAACGCGGATTTTGCTAACCCGGGCGGTAACCAGAACACATTGGCCGCGTTAATGGAGGACCAACTGTATATAAACAATTTATTAGACTTTTATGTCATACGTCTTCATAGTCTCTGTGCCTTCCAGGTTTTCTGTCTTGTTGCAGAGCGGATAAATGTTATTCTTTTATGATACTTTTGCCTGTAATTATTTTTGATACATGCCACCGTAGCCTCCCTTTTCAAAAATATGTTTTTAAGCTACGAATCAACCTTCAGTTGGGCCCCTTTTTAGAGTCTCACTCCGGTCCTTTTTAGGTTGGCTAGTGTTAGACTGGGATTAATTATATCTCCGGTCACTAGGAGATCCCTGTGTAATATTTGAAGTCCGGGGGGTAGCAGAGTATAGGCGGAGGTTGGGGGCCTCATTTGTACTGTATATCTTTTATTTGTGCCTACTCTGCCGGAGTTCTCCAGTTTATATCTACGAGGCTCCGGGTAATTTTACCTACCATTTTACTTTTACTACAAGGTGCTTTTGTCATACACCTCACCCCTTTCTTCTACTCAGAGTTTTTTCCGGTGGTACACTGTCATAGCCTTATCTCCGGGGCTCCAGAGTTAAGAACCTGTTCCTTCACCAGTTTTTATTAACTCCGGTTCTCAAACACCGAGTGCTACTATAGCTCCGAGTGCAATTATGTCAAAATTCATATTTTACTCCGGTTCACTACAGACAGTATCTCCGAGTACTCTAACCCTAAAAGAGAATACATACTCCGGTTTCCATGTACCGAGTTATATACCACTCTAACTCCGAGTATTCAACAAAAGAGTCTTAACTCCGGTTCTCAAACACCGAGTTCTACCAACATAACTCCGAGTATCCCTTAGCGAGAACATATCTCCGGTTCCTATATAACTTCTAACTCCGGGTATACAACAATAATGACTTCACTCCGAGTCCCAGAAAACTCCGAGTAGTCTAATATTGTCAATTAACTCCGGTTCCCAGACACCGAGTTCTGTCAACCAACTCCGGGTATTCAAACAATATTAACTTATTTCCGGTTCCAGACACTGAGTTATACCAATAGGCCTACCGAGTTCTACTAGCACACTCCAGGTAGGCCTATTCAATTATTATTCAAGTTGGCAGTCCTAGATGACGAAGTTCAAATTGGTAATTAATAGAATCACCTTCAAGAACTTTTTACAATACTTGTATATGCTTAGCATAGTACTAAAGATAACTAATTTTTAACAAAGTCCCGAGTAAAACTTCATTCACTCAGTATTACTGATAATGTTTATACTCATTCAGAGTGGGACAAAAGGTGCACTACACTTTCCAATCCTAAATTATGGTACAAGGTTGTAGGATTATTCCTACCTTTTATTAAGAACAGTATTTCAATACCATAGTTACCCTGTTCATTCATGCATAGCCATATAGGTTAGGAGGATTAATAATTTAGCCGTCCGGCTGGCTTAGTTGATAGCGTGCCTGATAACCATCTTGCAGATCTCGCATTTCAATCCCCTCTCAGATTGAAAAGTTTTCAGGGATATAGCCGGCGGTTACCATCTCCCCACGAGAAAGGGGGATGGGTAATAGTCAATGGTAGACTAAAGAAAGCCAAGCGCTGGTGAATCCTCGAAGGAGGAGAACGGGCGCTATATAAGTAACCTGACGATTATTATTGTTATTATTATTATTAACTTTTATTCCCAAACAAAGGCGTTACAAAATTAAGAGATATTATCTATCTTTCCTTAGACCAAGTACTGTATATACATGGACACGATTAACCGGTTGGTTCTCATCCATTCGTTTTACACAGATTTTACTATTTTACCTACTATTAGTACAGTAGATAAAAAAAAAAATAATATTTACAAAGAATCCCACATTATCACTCCTTCAATAAAGGATACTATGATATTGTCGTTCACGTATAACTACTAGTAGTAAATCAATAATTTTGATTCACAAAGATTCCCAGGTGTACTCCTCCAATAAGGATACTATGGTATAATCAGTATCATTCAAGGCTAACGCTTGACTACTCAACTCGACAATAAACATTTCATATTTTAGGCTCCGGACCAACTCTCGAGTTGGTCAAGGACCCCAATGGAAATACGCCTAACGGCCTTATTGGGCTATCCTTAGTTGGAATTATGCAAAGCTGGTACATGTCATATTTGTAACATACTATGTGGTACCAACTCTGTAAATTGCTAACTGAATAAATAATTGGGAGGTTTGACGTACCTCCCAACCTACCAAATAGGAAAACCTACTATTTGGTAGTAGTCTTGGAAAATCCAACGTCAAGGCTATTAACCTAATTGCAATGACGACTTGTCTATTTTGACTGCTATGTCGTCATTCCAACCGCGGTTAAAAAGAAAACGTCTAGAGTCTACTCCTTATCTTGCTCTAGGAGACGTTGTACATTAACCAAAACTACCACCGAAGGTGAAAAAAGTATAGAAGAGAAGAAAAAGGGGTTTACCTTAGTTACCGCTCAAGGCCCATCCCGTGTTCCGTCATGCGCCGATCCCTGTCGAACGTGCGCATGAGCGACCCTCTCTTGTTATCACATCTCACGTCAGCAGAAGAACGCGGATGGGCAGGGGTCCGGCGTGAGGGAGGGTATTATGTACGTTGGATTTTCCAAGACTACTACCAAATAGTAGGTTTTCCTATTTGGTAGGTTGGGAGGTACGTCAAACCTCCCAATTTGTTAGTAGTCTTGGCAAATCCAACGTCAAGGCTGCATAACAAATAGGAGGAGGACATCCAAGCCCAACCTACCAAAAAAACCAATGCATAAGACAAAATTATGAATGACAAAGAAACACAATTTAAACAAGAGAGTTTAATAAAAGAGTAAAAAACTGAGGAGTAGCTAAAAAGAGCAGTTTTAACACGTGCCCGTCATTCATAGTAATGCAAAACCATAGACTTGTCTTAAACCAAAAAGTACTGTACACAAAATCCCTTTTCTTCCAAAATGAACAAAAACACTGATCACAAAAACAAAACACAATTATCAATGAGGCAAAAACACTTATGTACTGTATACATATAACATAACCCCAAACTTGTAATCCAGTGTTGCAAACCCGTACTTCCCTCCCCCCCTTTTCGAAATAAAACAAAGGAAAAGAAAAAGTGACGAGGGGGGAAGACCAGGCAACTTCGCGAGAGCCCTAGGAAACACGACTCCCGAGAGCTATCACAGGCCGAGGGGGTCTAACAATGGACATGGAGAGGTAGGAGGAGACGAAGGTATGGACAGAAGACCACAAACCCGCCGAGGCGACGTCAGGCAACGAACGAGTCTGCAGGAACCGTAAGGAGGCAGCAAAGGATCGCACATCGTGCGCAGAACCCCGACAAGCAGGGTTACTGGCACGAATGACCCGACAAATGTGGCGTCCTATCTGTACCTTCGAGAGCCTCCTACCAGTCCGAGGAGACACCCACACAGCAGTACCCGAAGTCGGAGCCACAGACTCAACATAGGAGTGCAAGGCCTGCACCGGGCACAACACATGGTGAGTATGCCCACTCTTTAAAGGCTGGATGGTGAAAGGCTTGAAAACGTGGGTCTCTCTCTCATTCTTGGCAACAAAATGAGGGGAGGGGGCTAACGTGACGACATTCAAGGACGGGGAGAATCGCATGCATTCCTGGGACCGCGACATGGCAGCTAGTTCAGACACCCTATCCCCAGTGGCCAGAGCGACAAGGAAGAGTAACTGAAGAGTACGCTCGAGCAACTGAACCGGTGTAGTGTCCCGTGTATATGTGTGTGAAGCCAGAAGGTCCAGAGCACGCCCCAGATCCCACTGAGGAGGGATCTGGCGCGGAGGCGGTCGCTCCCTGAAGGCAGCCTTCATGAAGGAATCCAGCTCCTTCGGTGGAACGACCAGCCCAGTGACGGACTCAAAGACCTCCCGGATGGCAGACAAGTGGTTACGTATAGTGTTGACTTGAGAGCGACGTGTACGGAAGAGGTGAAACAAGTAGTGTAGGACGAGGGAAGGAGAGCTAACAGTCTGGTGAGTGTCCTGTATCCACCTAGTAAAAGACCTCCAGTGGGACTCGTAAGTCCCCCAAGTCGAAGACGTCCATGAACGCTTCAGGAAGTCAGTCAGGTCCCGTCCGTGGACTGGGAGCCACCGTGCCTCACGAACATCCACGATGCGAAGGCCAACGAGGTCCGCAGGTCGCCAACCTGGCTCAAGTGGAAGTTTGAGAGAGGGAGAGGGACCGGACTCGGGCACCACCGCTTCAACTGGGAGTACCAAGCCTGGGCTGGCCACAGAGGCGCTATTAGCCAGACTCTGCCGCGGTACAGCCGCAGCCGCGAGGACTTTGCACATCAACAGTGCGTCTGGTGGCGGAAATATGTATATCGACTGCCACCTGTTCCAGTCTCCCATGAAAGCGTCCGGACCCCCCTCCGGAGTGCGAGTCCGGAGGGACAGGTACTGAGGCAACTTGCGCGTCTCCTTCGATGCGAACAAGTCGACCTCCGGAACACCCCAGGAAGCTGCGAGGTCGTCGAATACAGTCTGTTTCATTGCCCATTCTACAAGAACGCCCCGTCCTCGCGACAGGGCGTCCGCCCACAGGTTGGCAGTCCCGGGCAGGTAGGAGGCGTGCAGGGAGATGTTGTGTCGGTTCGCGAGGAAGAACAACTTCTCTGAGATCCCCAACAGAGTCAAAGACCTGGAGGACCCCTGCTTTTGGATACAGTGGACAGCTGTCTGATTGTCCATCCTGAAGGCCACCGACTTTCCCCGAAGGGCCAGCGCGTGGTCCCTCAGGAAGAACAAGGGAACCAACAGTTCGAGGGCATTGATGTGTAGGTGTGTGTGTCCCACCCATCTGCCGTGATGTTGATGTCCCAGGTTGGATTGGTAACCCCACCCAACCTCGCTCGACGCATCTGTATCTACCCAGATCGTCGGCGGGGGGGCGGTCCAGGGCACAGCCGCAGAGAGCGTGCCCCGAGCAACCCAGTGTCCTAAGTGTCTGTGAATGGTACGCGGGATCGGCATGAGCCGATCCATAGGGGCCAACGGAAACACCTTGTTGCCCATGAGTATTAGGCGGCGCAGCCTGAGCCTCCCTAAGGGAATGGTCAGAGCGGCCCAATTCAGCGAACCCACTAACGAGTCCCAGATCCTCCTCGTGAGGGAGACCGAGTGCAACACGGCGAAGACCTTCCTGCGAAGTTTCACCGCGTTTGGCTGACTCTGGGTCACTGTAGCGTTGGTCAGATCCCATTCGAGACCTACCCACGTCACGACACGCGACGGGGTCAGGCGCGACTTGGGAATATTGATTTTGAACCCTAACTGTGTGATGTGTTGAACTACTGTGAGGGTGTCGCGGACGCACTGTTCTAGGGTGTCTGAAACTATCAACCAGTCGTCCAAGTAAAACAGGATCTGGAGGCCGCCCCTGAGGAGAGGATCCAGAGCCTGCTTTACCAGTTTCGAGAAGATCCGCGGCGCGATGTTGAGACCGAAGGGAAGTCTGTCGAACATGAACACACGATCGGAAGTCTGAACGGCCAAGAATCGCTGGAAACGAGGATGGATCGGAACGTGCCAATACGCATCCTTGAGGTCCAGCGACACTACCCACGACAGAGGTCGCAGGGCCAGTCGTACCTGGTGCACCGTCAGCATCCGAAACCGTGTGTTCACGATGTGCCCGTTGAGGGCCGACAGATCCACCACCGGTCGCATCGCGTCGCAGTCCTTCTTCGGTACCAGAAAAACACGGGAGAGGAAAACCGGTAGACCGGCTTTCACCTCCTTGACGATTCCCTGCTCGTGCATGGATGTAATCACGTCGGCCACCTCCGAAGAGACAGGCCGGCTTCGTTGACAAGAGCTGAGTGGGGGTTTGGACTTCCATCTCCAGGTTAGACCCCTCCGTGCAATCTTCCGCCCCCACGTCCCTCGTGGCCACCGAAGGGCGCAAGGGCGAAAATAACCTGTGGGAGCCCCCGAGATGAGGTGAGCGACCCTTTCTGCGAGGCGAGAAGGAGAACAAGGAGGAGACCGACCTGGAGAACCTACACATTTTTTGACGTGGAGGGTCCCCCGGTACGGTCCCTGCGGTCATAAGAGCCACGTTGACCACCCCTACCCCCCCCACCTCGCCGAAAAGGGCGGGTCACCCCATCCCCTGTCCGTCGTGCGTCTGACCCCGTCGAAGTGCGGCCGGAACTGGAAGGCTGGCCAGCCCCTTCTCGGCGGGGATGAAAGGGAGCAGGAGCAGAAGTGCGAGGCGGAACCGACGCTCTGGCCGGCAACTTCCCTTTCCTGCGCCCTTTCTTGGCGGCAGCAGTGGTGGCAGCACCCCGAAGGGGACCGGCAGAAGGACGGGACTGCGAAGACCCTGGTCGCGACACAGCTTGTCTTTGCGTGTCGTAAGCAGGGTCCGCTGACAGAGAAGCGTAGCGTTCCCATGCATCCTGCGCAAAAAGCCCCGATGTATATAGCTCAGAGTATAACAGACCCTGACGAATATCCAAAGGGGCTCTCCGGCAGAACGAGGACCTTACCGTCTGGCGTTGTCGAGTTGCCTCGCACAAAACCGCCTTCAGCTCGGGAACCAAAGACACCGCGAGCTGAAGGTGGATCCGCCGAACGTGGTCCAAACCCTCGCGAAGATCGCCAGGTGCAGTCGCCTCGATAAGTCGCAGGTGGTGAACAGACGTCTGGAGGGAACCTAGAAGACAAGACAATAAGTTCGCCACCCTCTGCCGCAAGGTAAAATCCCTGTCGACAGAGGACTTATCTGGGTGGGAGAAGAACGGGTTAGCAATAGCACAAATTTCAAGTTTGGGAGCGCTAATCCAGGACCAGAACTTGCCATCCAATCCGCCGACAGATACCAGAGGAGGCAAAAGCAGTGACGACTCTGGGGGAGGGACTGAAATAGATCTGTCGACGGAACGGTTGGCAAAGTCTAAGGCCTCAGCAAACCAGGCCTCCAATGGGAGAGGGTTATCGAGCACGACGGCTAAGCCAGGCTTACCGTCGTCGCACAAACCCGTCCCATAGGAGGACAGTCCCGTTAACACAGCCAGGGACTGAACATCCTGAAGGATGTCCTGGCGGCTGAAGTCTGACCAGAGCTTAGTTCGAGGAGCAGACGGGGGCTTGGGCTTCACCGAAAAGTACTGAAGGTCAGTCCTTGTCGGGTACGCCCGCACCTCCACGTCGGCCACCTGACCATCCACCCTGATCGCCCTGAACTGCATCTTATCATTTATTTGGACCGACCAGTCCAAAGGTAGGGCCCTCTCACCTGACGGGAAGTCGGTAGCACGCTCCGGGTGGGAGGCCCGCACCCCCTTCCAAACAGCCAAGGAGCCATAGAGGAGCGGCATAGTCCGCGATGGGACCTTGGCCTTTTGGATGGGGGGCAAGCGCGGACCCTGCCCTAGCAGACGGAGGACCCCCGCATGTGAGACAGTAGGGGCAACCACCTGAGCCAGGGCAGGAGCAGTACTAGCCGACGACCGGGCAGGCGGAGAAGCAGGGCGAGAAGGAATGTGGTCCACCGCAGAGGGGAGGGGGACCAAAGCAGGGGCAGGTTGGGTGAGGCGCTGAGGTTGTGTCACCGCCAAGAAGCGCGATAAGAGGGATTCTTGCATCTCCTCCAAGCGCGCGTCGAAGTGTGACACAACCCACCCCTGCATAGCCGAAAATCGATCCGAGAGAGGCGACCCCCCCGAAGATAGTTCGGCCCGCAGGGGCGAGCGTGAGCGAGAGCGAGACCCATGACACGAAACAGCAGCGTCGCGGCCCAAAGAAGGCGAGCGACGACGGCCGTGACGGTCCTGAGGGTCTCGTTCCCGATCACTAACGCCCGAGGGGGAAACATCACCATCCCCCTCTTCCAGCGACACGTCAGCCCCCGAGAAAGGGGACCCCGAAACCTCGCTATACTCTACCGAGTCAAGCGGCGGGGTACCCTCACGGGGAGCCGGCAAGCGAAGATCAGGAATAGAAGAAGGAAGAGGAGCAGGATGACGGGAGGGGGAAGGCTGGCCGGGTGAAAGGAGGTCAGAAGGAGCCGCGGGGGGAAACAGAGCAAGGATCCCCGGGGCTGAGAGAACAGGGCGGCCCGACACCGAGGCGGAGGAGGGAGGAACCTCCACCTTGGGACGAGACCTAGAAGGAAGAAGAGGCACCGAAGCAGGAGAAGTAGGAGGAGAAGCAACTACATCCTGGCGGACCCTCCTGGACAGAGTAGAAGGAGGGAGCAGAGGGCCAGCTACAGCATGAACATCCGCGTGCGTAGAGGACAAATGAAGAGGACGTCTTTTGTGCAGGGGAAGCGGGCGGAAGGTAGTAGAGCCCCTATCCGGAGAGGCCAGGGGAGGGCGTACAGGGGCAGAGACGCTAACCCCGGCCTCAGGGCGAGAACCATGACGAGGGCGAACGGCGGAGTCAAGGTGAGCAGGAGGACGAGGAGGGGCAGTAGAGGACGAGCGACGAGGAGAGCGAGAGCGTGGACGGAGCTGGGGATCCACCCGACGATGCGACGACCGACCACGGGACCCAGGGAGGAGGGCCCGAGCAGGGAGAGGGCCAGGTAAACGGCCCCCAGACGGGTCAGGGATGCCCAGGGCGACGCGGATCCGGTCGTCAACAAAGGCCGGGGAACGGTGGCCCACAGTCCTGATGTGGTGGGAGACCACCGCCCACACAGACTGAAGGGATGCAGAGGCCACTGCCGCGTCAGAGGAACCAGGGTGATGGTCCACCACATCCACCAGGTCCATACACGGGCCACACAAAGCCGGGAGGTAGGCCGTAGAGGACACACATTGCGAATGCCGTAAGCAGGACCTGTGGCAGTCCAAGCACGGGGAGCCACAGCCCTGGCGAAAGCAAGGCATCCCACCTGCAATGGAAGAACACACACCATAAGCAGCACGTTGACGGAGTAAGTGAAGATAATGTCCAATAAAAACCAGGGAATGAGCATGGGTAAACAGGAACACACATGCAAACTGGAAGTCGTACTCACTCTAAACCGGGAGCACCGATGGAGGTGAGGAGGGCGGGTGAGGCGGAAGAGCACAAGCTGAACCTGCAAAGATGGAGAAAGTGTTAACCACCACTCAACACCTCACATGCAGGGTCCATAACACCAGGCAAGTGCATACACCAATATAGTACCAGGCAACAAGATGACACAAAAAAGGGTCACCGGGAAAGCCAACTATAACCGCAAATTTGCGGGCCAATGGAGGCATAACCGTACCGACACAACCCCCCCGCCTCACCGCGAGACCCCCCAGCGATCTCCGCAAATTTGCAGGGGAGCCGAATCGTCCGTGGATCGAATCGAGCACTCCGCAAATTTGCGGGACCGGCCGAGATGGTCCGGCGCCGAAAAAGCGAGAGGAGCGTCTAGGGAATACCAACACAGGCCCAGAAAAAAGCGTCAACTCCTTATGACTCCAAGCGACGATGGCCATCAAGCTGAGCAGTGTCTTCCTTGATAATATCCTGACTCAACCGGTCAAGGGAGAGGCAAGGAAGACACACCAGGGGAGAGGAGGCACATCCCCCAGGAACCACCCCACCCACAGAGATAGAGCAAAGCCCATGAGGAGAAGCGGCAGGAAGGGTGGTGCGGCACAAACAGGGGCCCCCGTAGGGTACCCCAGGATTGGGCAAAAGGGAATGAAAGGATGGAGGTGAAAACAGTAAGGGAACACCAAAACCAGTAAATGAAACTGGCGAGAAAAAGGGTGGCCTAGCCGTGAGTAGAGAATGTGTCAGGGGCGAAAAACCCTGTGGTGTGAGGGAGAGGCCCCCGTGGGGTACCCCTGGATATCACGAACCACCAAGCGCCCAGGCCCTTGAGACACAGTGAAGGCTCGTAAGGGGGGACTCGGGAATAACGCTAATAATGCGGCCGACACAAACCCTACAAACAGCACCGCCACCACGAAATCTCAGATTGTGAACCAACTGTACACCTAGGCTATGAAAATATGAAAACTCATAGGGCATAGCAATTCCTGAATGAGAAACAAGCTAGGCTAAAATAAGCTAAACTATGCCCAGACTAACAGGAAAAAAGAATATGAAAAGAGAAAGGAATGAAAAACACATACGAGGAACGCCAGGCGCCCCCGTACCTTCGGTAGCTATTTCCACACGCGTCTCCATTAAACACACTGAGGAGCCCATTTACGTGTGTCCTAGATCACGTAACATCTGTCTAACAAAAGAAGGCCAGAAAAGCCGAAACGAACCTAAAACAGGGTGAATTGAAGGAGCACAACAAAAGCGGACTCAACAATGGCGACGCGTGAAAAAATTATAACAAGAGAGGGTCGCTCATGCGCACGTTCGACAGGGATCGGCGCATGACGGAACACGGGATGGGCCTTGAGCGGTAACTAAGGTAAACCCCTTTTTCTTCTCTTCTATACTTTTTTCACCTTCGGTGGTAGTTTTGGTTAATGTACAACGTCTCCTAGAGCAAGATAAGGAGTAGACTCTAGACGTTTTCTTTTTAACCGCGGTTGGAATGACGACATAGCAGTCAAAATAGACAAGTCGTCATTGCAATTAGGTTAATAGCCTTGACGTTGGATTTGCCAAGACTACTAACAAATATTATTATTGTTATTATTATTAACCCTTGTCTAGCGGGGGGTTTTGGGCATATTCAGGCCCTCCTGCATGATAAATCAAGTATCTGCATGAAAAAAAAAATATTTAGCAAAAAACTAGGCGCTAAAAGCTTCAAAATGAGATCAGAACGAGCTACGTAGCACTCGTGGTTCTCATACAGTGATACCAGTAACATGGGAGTTTAGCGTATAGCGGCATATTTTTCCCAGCTATGCTCACTACTGGCTACACTGCCGGCCTCTCGAGAACACAGGGAACATGAGTTAATGGGCGGCGGTAAGCCCTGGGAGTCGGCTGTCTGGCCCGCTGCGCTCCCGGCCATTTGCACTCTATTTTAACCCTTTAAAAGCCTTAATAATGCTCCTAACTTGCTTCAAATTGGAACCGGACTTAAGTCCGACCCCGATCTTTAAGGGTTAATGATTCATTGAACCTCTCTCCGGTCCCACTTTGGGTCGGCGAGTGTCTGGGTCTGGGGCTCTTTTACATATCTCCGATCACTAGAAGACCACCACATTCTCTCTGATTCAGGGTTTTAGCAGTGTAGGCTGAGAGAGGGGCCCTCTTAGATATTTATAACATTGCCTTCTCTGCCGGAGTTCCACAAGTCTCATACTAGAGTTCTCCAATTAGATATTTTTCTCTTATCATTTATTACGGAATAGGTTTTGTTCACTCTATTTCCGTCCGAATCTTGAGTCCTCCATACCAGTCCGAGAAGACTATTAGGTACTTAGTAAATTTTACCCCCGCACCTATTAAACAACACAGAGTTATTCCGTCAATCATTACCGAGTAATTTCTTTACCCCGAGTCCCCATACTACAAAGGACAACACTGGGAATTAATTTTCCGTCTGGCAATTCCAAGTAATATTTTCCCCCAAGTCCCCACTATAACAGAGGTCACTTCTTTAGGGTCTACTTAACCAGTATAGTAATGCTTCATTAGCTTGTTTTCCTTACGCCTCAGCACAACATGCTAGAGTTCTGGGTATCCCTAGCACCAGCCATTCCTTTTAATAAATTGTTCGACTAGGTTCTGTTTTAAAAATCCTGACAGAACCGATACAGTCAATTGCTATCTTACCTTTACACAACTGGTTGTTCCGGTCCCACTTTGGGTCGGCTAGCACTTAGTCCGGAGCTCTAATAATGACACCTCCAGTCAGTAGGAGTTCCCCGCGTTCTCTATGAGTCCGGGTTACAGAGGAAGTAGGCTGAGGAATAGATAACTATTCATTGCCTACTTCACCGGAGTTCTCCAGGTAGATAATTTTATCTATCCTTTATTACAGAATAACTTTCACGGGGCTCAATCAACCATTTCCCCATACACCTCTTAATCACACAGGGTTATTCTGGCAATTTGGCTGAGTCAGATCCTTGACTCCGTGTCCCCATAATTGACGAGGATATTTCTTAGGAACAAAAGGTTGGGGAAAGAATTTACACTCTCATATAAACAACCCATAGGCGATTATCCAACCTTTTGGTTTTATTATGTTCTCTCCATCAACATACTTTACTCCTAAAGTCGGTTAATGAAATTAACAAACACATGTGGCAGTCCGGGGATTCGAACCTAGGCTGCTCACACTGAAAATCACCACACTTATGCATTGCACCACAAAGACAGTTTTACAGACAACTCACTCACACTAATGAGGAGTAGCAGATCCTATTCATGACACATACTCTAGGGCAACATTATCAACACATAAGAGAAGTCTATCTTTGCAAAACCCTTCGGACAGTAGGAGAGGTCAGTTTGCTCACATTCAACCTGTCCCAAAGAAGGGTGACCGCTCTCAACCCTCCAACTATCGTCCAATTGCTCTCATCTCTTGTCTTTCTAAAGTTTTTGAAACTATTCTTGCTTCCAAATTTCTTAAGCATTTCTCTTCTCATAATCTGCTCTCAGATCGCCAGTATGGCTTCCTTAAGGGTCGCTCTACTGGTGATCTTCTTTCATATCTTACTAACTCTTGGTCATCCTCCTTTCGGGACTTCGGTGAGACTTTTTCTATTGCACTAGACATATCGAAAGCCTTCGATAGAGTCTGGCATAAATCTTTAATTTCTAAACTACCCTCCTTCGGTTTCTATCCCTCCATCTGTGCCTTTGTCTCTAATTTCCTTTCCGGCCGTTCCATAGCCGCGGTTGTGGACGGCCATTGTTCACTTCCTCACTCTATAAACTCCGGTGTTCCTCAGGGCTCTGTCCTATCTCCTATTCTCTTTCTAATTTTTATAAATGATCTCCTTAACTGTACCTTAATTCCCATCCATTCATACGCAGACGACTTTACCTTACACTACTCCATTAGTTTTTCAGAACGCCCCAGCCAGCAATTCCTCAACGACAAACGTAATGAAGCCATAGAACTCTTAAATTCTGATCTAAATACTATTTCCAATTGGGGCAGAGAAAACCTTGTTAACTTTAATGCTTCCAAAACCCAATTTCTCCATCTATCTACCCGTCAGGATCTCCCAGCGGACTATCCCTTATTCTTCAACAATACAAAAATCAACCCTTCATCTTCTCTCAATATTCTTGGTGTCTCTTTTTCTTCTGCTCTCATTTGGAAGGACCATATTACCAGTCTTGCTAAGGCAGCCTCCCAGAAGCTCGGTGTGCTCAACCGCCTTAGGGGGTTCTTTTCCCCTGCACAGCTTCTTGCTCTGTACAGGGGCATAGTGCGCCCTTGTATTGAGTATTGTTCACATGTGTGGGGAGGTTCCTCTCACACCGCTCTCCTAGACAAAGTTGAAAGGAAGGCCTTTCGTATCATTAACTCCCGTCCACTCACCAACTCTCTGCAGTCTCTCTCGCTATTCTATCGCTACTATAATAATCAGTGTTCCTCAGAGCTATCCCAGTGCATACCACCTCCTTTACGTAGGGCACGTGGTACCCGTCTTGCAACTCAATCCCACCCCTACTCTGTGCAACTCTCCAACCCAAGAGTGAAACGTTACTCTCAAACTTTCTTCTACTCAACAGCTGAGCTCTGGAACTCTCTCCCAGAATCAGTCTTTCCCTCTTCCTATGACTTAAATTGCTTCAAACTCCGTGTGTCCAGGCATTTTGGCTCGAACGTCCCTTGATTTTGGCCCTGTCACTCTTTCAACTATGGGGGAGGCACTCGCTATAGGCAGTAATGCCTTTTGCCTCCCTCAATCACATAGGGAAAAAAAAACAAAAAACAGCCCTTTTCATGACGTCCAAAGCACGTCAAGTCCTCCGTATCTTTCTATCTAAAAAACTCTGCCCAAAGACATCAAAACTAGAATCTTGATCTCTCCATCTATTCTAACGGATTAACAACCACAGATACTTGGTCTGAAGTATCAGCACTACTTTTTATAACCGTCTCTAAGGTTCTCTCGTGTTAACTTTATTAGATTCAGATCTCAACGACACTCAACAGGCCACAGTAGTCGGGACAGACTGGTTAATTCATCCCCAGACAACAAGTTAGACAGACTCAGACACCAACAGCAACAGTCTGACCTTTCAAGGACCTAACTTAGTTCATCTTAGCCTTGCATCACATTATATCTCAAGGCACAACCGGTTCTTTCCAGGCCAGTTACACAGCATGACCGAAAGGATCTTGGTCCAGACATTTAATAAAGCATAGTCTGTTTTGGGACTGGGAGAGACGACCGTTCTTTCGTAAGTATGTATACTACGTCTCATACCAGTAAAGGTGCCAACACTCGTAAAAGCGATGCTTCAGTGAGGAATTCGAGTGAACATTCCTCCCACATCAAAAGTTTTCTGTCTCACTTAAGTCTAGTACTAAAACGAGATAGCCTACAGTTCAGACCAGTCATAGAATTATCAATCCTCAACAAGTTTATTGTAAACCACTTTTTCGAGATGATAACAATACAACAAATATCACAGCCCTACGTCTGAATAGTAAAGTGGGAACCCTGGGTTTACCTCCGTTGAGAAACCCTATCACACAACATACAACATCAAATACTTGACTACTACAAGTATGCAAGACAGTACATACAAAAAACAATTCCAAACGGCTGTGGGAGTCGTTAACCCTCTCACGACCATATGATGCAGAGGTTGCCAGATTAGCAATAAGAAATAGAGTTCTCTCACTCTTATAATTACCTCTCCAAAATTAGTTTTCTGCCCACAGCTAACTCAAAGACAACTGCAGAGGTTAAAGTAACTAAACTAAAGGTTTCTAAATACCCCTGATGGTAACAAGGCTTTAAAGTATCCCCAATAGGCTCAAAATTGCGTCAAGGACGTGAGAGGGTTAATAGGGTCAAAATATTGGGTTCAGCTACCTGTTCCGTTGGACAAACTTCGCCTGAATCCTTACATCAGGCTGGACAACAGAGCTTTTCCGAGTCAATCAACCTCATACCCTAATTACATTCCCTCAGCATTTCATCAGACTTCTAAGCTTCTGGATAAGACCTGAGACCCCTTCCCCGACAGCCCTCTAGTCAGAACCGCCACCATCAGTGGGGGTCGTCTTGGACAAAGCGGGAGCCCCGAGCTGGAGTTACCAATCGTCCGACGGTCGCCAGACAAAGTCGCTAGACCTCTCTCAATCTCTATCACTTAAATATAAAGGAACTAGTTGTCCCTCGATTTTCCTGAAAAATCATGCCCTTGCACTCCAACACAGAGTACAATAATAGCCTTTCACATGGATAACACATCAGCCGTGTCATGTATCAACAGGCAGGGCCCACCGAAATCTCACACGCCCCTGAGATTGTCGGAGTTAATATTTTTCCTTACTCTTCATTACCATATCACAATTCAAGCAGTTTACCTACCAAGCAAGGCGAATCTGTAGGCGGACACCTTATCTCGGGAGAAGGGTACCCTAGTCGAATAGACAGTCACTCAGACGGTATTCCACAACTTGATAAGGCCGTTCCATCCACAAATAAATCTCGTTAATTCACACCAATCGACAAAATTCCTCCTGCTTCTGACCTTCTGGCAAGAGATCCAAGCGAGCAGAACAGATACGTTCTCAGAGGTTTGGAACAAGTGGTTATCGATATACCTCTTTCCTCCTCCGGACACACACGAATATCCAAAGTTTTGCAACATATCCACTTAATTCAGGGTCAAAGGTGCCTTATAACACCAGTCTGGTCAACACATGTGTAGTTCATTCATCTGTCTCTTGAATGTCCCATTCCAATACCATTTCCAACGTCTTGTTTCCACTTAGAGCGGATTAGCAACCTACAGACTGGTCTACATTTAGCTTTATGGATATTTTCAAAGTCAAATGGCAGAGCTCTTATGATTAAGCTGTTCACGACAAATTAACCAAACAGTTTACGCCTTCCACTATTAAACAGTAGGAATTACATCGGAAACAATTTACCACGTAGATTGTAGAGTCTGTCCAACACATAGCTTCAGTCAGTTTATTTTTAAAGTACAGTACTTCAATTACTCTTTTGAAGAAAAACAACTGTCAATTTACACACTATACAATCAATTCTCAGCCATTAAAGAATCGTTCTTTGATCCCACTGGCTTCCGACTTACCCCTCAACAAGTTCAAAGGAGTTTTTCTTACAACTTGGTTTTAGTTACGAAATATTTTCAAAACCAAATGGCTAAATTCTTATGACCAAGCCGTTTACGACAAATTAACCAAACAATTTACACCTTCCACAATTAGACAGTATGAGTCACATTGGAAACAATTTACAACGTGGATTGTAGAATCCAACCAACAAAGTGCCTCAGTAAGTTTAATTTTAAAGTACAGTCGGCCCCGCAAGGGTGCGCACTAAAAGGGTGCGATTCTCCAACCGTGCGGCAGATGTCCGTGTGGTGCGTATAATCCAAGGGTGCGAAAAAAGCGCGAAAAAAGCAAAGCGTGCGTTTTTTCGCCCAATAACCCCTGAAAAACATGAACTAAGGAAAGAATACCTGTAAGTAGTTCCTCGTTATCGACGGGGGTTACGTTCTTAAGACTGCCGTCGATAGCAAAAACCGTCGATACCGCATTACCGTACATTACGGTACCGTACATACACGTACAGTATCCATGGTCTCTATCCTATGTACTTTTAAGTGTTTCCTTTACACATAACCTTACATATTAGAGTATATTGCAAATATCTATCACTGAATACATTAGAGGCCATAATAAACGCAAGAGATACAAGGTTCAGGCACAAATAAGCAAGTAAAAGGCGGGTGGACTTAGAGCTTCTGCCTTGTTTTGACAACATTAAAAATGGAGGTCGAAAGTGACACTCCGATCGTCGGTGAATCCGGATTCACTCAAAACCTAAAGTCTTTAGGCTAATTATTTTTGCTCTCGTTTTCGGTGTATTTTCTTATTATTGTATGTCTTATTGTTCATCATTTAATCCACTTTTGGTTGGTATATTAGAGTAATATAAATAAACAATTAATCCGTCGATATATCAGTCGATACTCGAATCAGTCTAAAGTCAGTCAATAGTCGAATCCGTCTATGATAAAGCAATCCGTCTATAATCAAATCCGTCTATAAAAAAGCCGTCGATAACGAGGGACTACTGTACAGTATAGAAATGTGATTAGATAGAATATGGGTATTACACTCACTTTGGATGGTTTATGTATGCGTGGAGGTTGGGATGTTGGTCTTACTGAGGGTCCGAGGCTCCTCAGTAAGACCAACATCCCAACCTCCACGCATACATAAACCATCCAAAGTGAGTGTAATACCCCTATTCTATCTAATATCTAATCACATTTCTATACTGTGCAGGTATTCTTTCCTTAGTTCATGTTTTTCAGGGGTTATTGGGCGAAAAAAGGGTAAGTTTGAAGAGTCCCCGGACTACATAGCGAATTTCCCATAGGTTCTTAAGCTCCAAAGGTGCGTTTTACAAGGGTGCGCGCATGTCTCGGACTTAGGTAACCTCACCCTTGTGGGGCCCACTGTACTTAAATTACCTTTTCGAAGACAAACACCTATCAGTTAACACACTTCGCAATCACCTCTCAGCCATTAAAGAATCATTCTATTACTGGCCTTAGACTTCCACCTAAGTATGAAGGAGGTTTTATTACGGCTTGTTTTAAATTACGAGCTCCAGCGAGACAGATTCTACCTCAGTGGTTTCTGGGCAAGGTGTTAAATCCATTAAGTACTAAACCTTACACGGTCAACCCCTCTTATGACAAGTTATTATCTAAATGTGTTTTCTTAATTTCGTTAGCAACGACACATAGAGTGTCCGAACTTGCGGCCATGGCTAGAGCTGCGAACTGCTTACAATTTAAAGATCTGAGTGCTGTTACCCTCACACCAGCTCCTGATTTCATAGCCAAGAATGAAAGAGAAGATCATATGTTCTCACCTTTTGATATAATGGCCCTCAAACAAAAGAATGAACATCAGGCACTATACCCAGTGTTAGGTTTGTATAAGTATGTACAACCAACTACACCCTTACACCCTTCTCATTTATGGATCTCTTCACATGGCAAATCAAGGTTATCTAAACGACAGCTTGCTTCAATTCTAGTGGACGTTATCAAAACAGCCGAACCGTCAACAGTAGCAAGGGCCCATGATGTGAGAAAGTGGGCCACGGCAGTCAGATTTCTTAACAATTACTCTATCCAAGACATTAAGCAAACAAGAGTCTGGCCATCTCACCACACATTTTTATCCAAATATCTTTCAGTTCATTTGAAGAGACCCACTGTGCCATGCATAGCCATGAGAATTAGGCATAAGCATAACTGATCTCTGTTTATTGCAATAATGACATGTTTTATGTTACAAGTACGTGTGAGGTTCACCAAGTACTGACTTACTTTTAGGAGTTTTGGACAAAACAGAGGGGGGGGGTTCCGAACTGGAGAACCTCTCACAAGTGTTGTTCAATGTTAATATTAGTAAGATTGATAATCTCTAAGGGTTAATTTCTAATACAGGATATTAGATTAATAAATACACAAAATTCTTTTTTTGGTGAGTTTAATAAGTACAGTAAACCCTCGTTATCTCGGACTAATTGGGGGGAGACCCAGACCGAGATGACCGAAAATCCGAGATGTCCGAAGTCCAACTTAAGAGAGGAAAATGTCCGAATTGGAAGAGGGAGTCCGAGCCACCAGAGAAAACGGAGACTTCCCTATCACTAACAACGTTGATTCAAGATAAATTACAGTACCTGTACAGTATCCAGCAGACATATATTATAAATATCACTTTCCTTCTCCATTTCACTGTCCTTCTCCACCTCACTGTAGCCTTAGATCTCGGAATTTACCCTTAGATCTCGGAATTTTCCGAGATATATGACACCTGTCCGACAGACCATGTGGGCCCTCGGAGTTTTCCCCTTACATCTCGGAATTTTCCGAGATATACGGCGAACTTTCCGAGAGGCCGATGCCAGTCCGAGTAGTCCGGGTTTCCGACTTCTAGAGGTCCGAGATAGCGAGGGTTTACTGTATGAATAGATTTTCCTTTTTACAAATCATTCTAGCTCTATAGTATGTACAATTCTTATGTGTTACAATATTTAGTGGCTCTTTTATCAAGTTTTACTGCATCCTTATCATTATCTACCTTTCTATCACTTCCTAAGGCTTACTTAGAAACCATGCCTTTATACTTTACACTTTTTCTTAATTCTAGTTATTTAATTACAACAGCGCGAGCCGTTAGTTTTGGTTCTCTTCAGTCTTTGACGTTGAGCATGAGATGTCCCAACCACCGATCTTGGTATTCTTAGGCTCTCACGTCATTGACGGAGAGAACCATTACTAAATTACGGGTTTGACAACCCGAAGGGAAGGAAGGAAAACTAACTACAGTAAACTTCCGTTAATCCGAAGGGCAGCGGACCGGCCCTCGTTCGGATTAGTGGATTTTTCGGATTATCGGACGTTACCCCCCCCCCACCCCCGATTTTTTTTTTAAGACCCAAACCAAGACACAAACACAGGATAATAATGATAATAATGATAATAATGACTAATCATGACTTTAACTCACCTTATATGAAGAGAAGAAATGTGTAGCATTGAAGATAAGCCCCCAGCACCAGCCCCAACCCAGCCACTAGCCCCCTAGCCCCATATTAGTAACTTATAATCACTGCTCTGTACTGTAAGTGTACTTTAATGTAAAATTAACTTAAAAAGACTTATTTTTTTTTTGTATTTTGCTGGTTTTATATTTTTTTGGGGGTCCTTAAATCTACTACACTTCACTGATTATTACTCCACAGCCATATCCTCCAAGCCTTCAATATCTGAAGGGGGAGCTAGGGCTAGGGCTACCTCAGGAGTGGTTAGGCTGGCAGGAGCTACCACAGGGGTGGCTGGGGCTACCACAGGGGCGGCTGGGGCTACCTCAGGAGTGGCTAGGCTGGCAGGAGCTACCACAGGGGCGGCTGGGGCTACCTCAGGAGTGGCTAGGCTGGCAGGAGCTACCACAGGGGCGGCTGGGGCTACCTCAGGAGTGGCCTTCACAGGGGATGCTAGGTCCTCCCAGCCTTCAAAATCAGCAAGAGGCATAGGTTCTGGTGTGGTAAGAGGTTCAGGTGAGCTGGTACGCGAGTCGTCTGTGAGAGGCATTGTTGCAGGTCTAGGGTTATCTGGTTCATCTGATCGGCGGCCATGGTGGTGCATGTTTTTCATCAGGTCCCTGATGTCTGCCTGCTTGACTGCCCTGCCCCTTTTCTCATAGAACTCATTACGGAGGATGTGGAAATCGATTGTTTCACTTGCATTATATTGGCTAGACTGTTCCACAAATTTGACCATACCATCGAAATAGGTAGCAGCTTCCTTCCAGGTTACTTTGCCATCGTCATCTGCCTCTTCCTCTTCCTCAGACGAGTGCTCCTCAACATATTCTGGCTCCACAACACTCCGGATAATTTCTGTATCTGTCACCTCTTCCTCGCCCTGCAGGTCACCATCCACATCAACCCACTCCTCAATATCCTCTTCAGTCATCCTCTTGGGGTCGTTGACCGGCACGGTATCCATCAGGCCTCGGATTTCGTTGATTGCCTCCCTGCGACGCCCAAGAAAGCCTTCGAAATCGTGCTCATCTTCTTCAACCTCTTCAGGGTCATCGACCTGGGCATACAGCTTGTTCCAACATTTCTTGAGGGTTACCTCTGAAACATCCTTCCAGGCTAGGGCAGCATCATATATGGCATCCTTGATGGAAAAACTTGACTGGAAAGTTTTTACTGATGCATCAGAGTTAATCAGCTTGCGGGCAAATGAGGACTTGTAGCTCTGCTTAAACTTTTGGCACACACCCTGGTCCATTGGTTGTATCAGACTAGTCACATTAGGGGGCAAGTAGGTGACAAAGATGTTTCCAGACACTAGTTCGTGGGCAGGGGGATGTGCTCTGCAGTTATCCAGGAAAAGGACAGCCTTGGTGTCCTCAGAAAGGCCAATCGACTTGAAGTAGGCCTTGACTTCGGGAACAAAGTGTTTAAAGAACCAATCATGGAATACTTGGGCAGTCATCCATGCATTGCTCTGTGCATCATAGATCACTGGCAACTTCCCTCGCATGTTCTTGAAAGCACGGGGATTCTTAGCCTTGCCGATAACAAACAAACGATTGCGACATTTACCGGAAGCATTCCCACTCAGCAGGATTGTGAGACGTTCTTTATTCATTTTGAATCCGGGTGCAGCCTTCTCTCTCCTCTACCAGCTAATGTCCTTGTTGGCAAACAGCGCCAATATAGCCCTGTCTCGTCGGCGTTGAAGATTTGGTCTGGGGTCAGCTGGTGATCATGAACAATGGTAGCAAAAATGTGTGCAAACCGATCGGCGGCCTCTTTGTCGGCAGAATTCTTTTCTCCGGCGACATCTAGGACCCTAATCCCATGCCTAATTTTAAAGTTTCTCAACCAGCCGTCGGAGAATTTTATATCGTCTTCCATATTCATATCACCCAGGAATTGCTTGGCCTTTTCAATTATCATAAGCCCTGAGATAGGCTTGCCCTCAGCCCGCTTGGCCGTAAACCACTTATGCACTGCCTCGTCAAGTTTTTCATGTTTTGGTTTTTTCATTGTCTTTCTCACATCACCCGTGTAACTTGACTTTCCAAAGGCAACAAACTTTGATAAGTTAGCCTTTGCCTTCACTATGTTTGAAACTGTGGAGGCACCGATATTAAAAGTTTCCATAACTTTACGCCGATCACTGCCTTTCTCTACCATCGCTATCACTCGCAATTTATCAGCTATGGACAGAGTTACGTGCTTCCTCTTATGTTTGTTCTTGTCATTCCTCCCTCGTGCACCTGAACTTGCTGTGGGACCCATCACTAAGTCACTAAGTCACTATATCACAGGATAAACACGGGATAAACAACGTTTCAGGTAGACCGACAACGGCAGACTGTTTAGTCCGGCCTGGCCCGCTAGAGGGCCGATATTTGGAAATATCGCGCGCCCGGGAAATTCAAAAATTCGGAATATTGGGTGAATTCGGATTTGGCCTCAAATTGAAAAATTCGGACTATTGGGTGAATTCGGATTTGGCCTCAAATTGAAAAATTCGGACTATTGGGAGATTCGAATTATCGGTCGTCGGATTAACGGAAGTTTACTGTATTTAGTAATGGTTCCGTAGTCAATGACGTAAAGCGGCCCTCCCTCCTCCCTCTTCCCATGCACATGCGCAACTTTGTACTATGAAGGACGTATAAACCAGTGTGACCAGCTGGGGGACGCGTGCAAGGGAAGGACTGTATAACGGCGCGCTAGTTGATTTAGTAAGACAACATTCAGAGTTTCTAATCTTTACTCATAAAAAATGTCTTTCTTTTTCTGATGGTTACCTTTTTTAATGACGTTCCCTAGGAACTAAGTACAGTAGGCTCACATATCTCGATCAATCTCATCTCGATATTTCGCATCTCGATGCCACCTTCAAGCTCTCCCCAATCACAAATCTCGATGAAAAAACTTTAATCTCGATAGCTAAATATCGATGCTAGACGCTTATATACTAATTAAAATGTAAAACTTGCAAACTAAACAAACCAAAATTGGGACAAGGACAATATAAAGTCAAATTAAATTATCAAAATCGCTATGTGGAAACAACGTTTACTAAAATGAAAATTATTAAATAAAAGAACACAATCCACCACATAGGGTGTACATTACTACATGAGCAAGTTAATCTGTTTCCCAAGCAAACTAATCGCACATATAACAACGCACTATCGTCACGTTAAAGGAAGTAGTCAAGTTTGGGAAGTCCGGGACGTTCTGGCAAATTTTACTAAACTCTGCATGAATAAAGAAACTATATGTTAAATGTCAAAATATTATTTAAAATCAAATTTGCAACATGACAAGACATTAAAATAGTACAAAATACAAATATTGATAAGATATCTATACTATTACAAAATAATATATAAAATACAGTACAGCACTCACTAACGATAGTGCTATCGGGTAGGTACCTGTAAGCATAGCATGCCTCAAGTGACCCCTATCAATAACTACCCTACAAATAACCTACATTTATAGCACAAATAAACTAAGGAAATCGCAAAAGTAAGCAATTGATACTATCGACAATGAATACATATAATATAAAGACAAATAATTACAAAATATGAAGTAACAACAGATTTAAACAAAGAGTACTCTTTTAACAAGAACAATAAATTTAAAAAATCATCAATATTAATATTAATAATAATAATAATAATAGAAAAAGAAAAAGAAAAAGATAAACAATAAATACAGACAAAAAGTAAGCAGAGGTTATACAAGAAACTTCAAGTTAAAAATGCTTGATTAAAATTATTGATGTAAAATTTTAGAATACAGTCACAATAATTGACCCTAAAAAGATTAAATTTATGGAACAATTTACTTGCCTCAAAACCTCTGTCCACTAAGAGTCTGTATAGTAACCTAGCTCTAGCCCAAAAGTCATCTACTTTAGTGCAGATTTTACAAAATCTTATTAATTGGGAATAAAAACAGTTATAAGTTATTTTACTATCGATAACTACTAGGGAAAGGAAAGTTTATTACGTTAAAATTAAAATCATCAACTTTGTGATATACTTTAAGTATGCACTGTTCATTAACAATCTCTATATTTATATCAAGAAAATTTTCAACTTTATAATTTACGTTACATTGTGTGAGGGGAATAGAATTAGGGTAAATAAGTTTAGCAACTTGATTAAAATTTAACAAATTGCAAACAAGAATATCATCAATATATCTACTATTATTACTTAACAGTTTAGCAAGTGCTAATTTTTCTGGAATTTTATTTTTCTTGCTACTGTCAACTAAGTCTTTTATATATTTAAATTCTAAAGCAAGCAAGAATAAGTCTGCAATTAAAGGGCTAGCATTTCCACCCATAGGAATTCCTAATATTTGTTTGAAAATGTACGGCCCGAATCTAACATAAGTATTGAAAAGGAGGAATTTAAGGGCATCTTTAAGTTTAGTTCTATCAAAATATACAGAACTAGTGGGAGTAGAGCTAAGTGATGCATTATTAAAATATGTATAAACATTTATGAAATAATTACCATTCCTAACGAACCTGTCAAAGTGCAAATCTATAATAAAGCAAAGCTCTGAATATACTAAATCTAAAGGCAAATTGGTATACAAAGTTGAAAAGTCGAAGCTATGTACCGAGGTAACTTTCGGCATGGTATTTATTTTATCAATAACTTCTAACGAATTGTCAACACTCCAATAATAGTTAATGCCAGTTCTTTTCATGATGGTATTACAATATCTTTTATGAGTACTTTTAATGTATTTTAAGCAATTTACGACTTGTTCTGATAGAGTTTTAGTGGTAGCAAATTTTGCTCCGGCAATAAAGCGATATTTATAAGGTCTTTTATGAAATTTAGGTAACATGTATAATTTTGCAATGCACTTGTTCTTATCAGAAAGTTTAATATCAAATATATTTTTCTTGGTATGTTCATCGATTAAGTTATCAATATTCAGATTATTTTGAATTTCATAAACAGAATTACCGCAAATATTTTTACGTAATTGTTACCCTTAATACCTAATTCTTTTTTCATATTTTCAAGATAAAATTTCTTACATGTGAAGCTATAATTATTGCTGGCTTTATCTACTGTAGTGATTACAAAATGTTTATGTAAATTTATTAAATCAGCTTTAAGCTTATTATAATTATAGTCTATAAAATCTGAAAGATTAAATTCATTTTTAAGCGAGAAAATTTTATTTCTAATTAACTTAATTAATAATTTAGACCATGCTTCTAGTTCTCTTGCATTGCAGCACGCAATTTTTAACAATTTATCTTTTAATTTATTGACTGAAAAAACAATATCTTTTAAAATTATGTCCCATGTTACTTTATTACTCCCTATTCTAAATTTAAACCCTTTACGACATAGCTCCGCTAATTTGTCGTTTGCAAAATGTTTATCTAGTTCTACATCACCTATTAATATGTGACATATCGGACTATAAATGAACTTTGCTAGTGCATCACGTCTGCTAGCTGGCATATCCATGACTCTTTCACACACGCATTTTTTATTACAGTATTGAAAATATCATTATCTGAAAGATTTCCTAAAACTTTATTATAATTACAAATAATAGACCCAACAGGTCGTTCATATGAATACACTATTAATGGTTTGAAATCTTTACAACCATCTGGTAACATGGACTTAACTTTCTTTGAATTAATAAGACTGTTAACATTAATTTTGTCTAAAATTTTAGAGGAATAATTTAAAGTGGACATGACTTTATCTTTAATACGGTTATCTTTGGATTTCTTAGAATTAGCTCTAATATATCCCATAAAAGCAAAGACTATATTCTTAAATTTATTTGTGAAATTATGTTTATTATTTAGAATATTTTCTATAAAAGGAGCAAAACTTTTCTTTTGTAGGCCTTTCAATGAGTCTTTTAATTTTTTAATTCCGAAATTTCGATATAATGAATATAAATTATTAACAATAATTTTAATATCAGACCTGTTTTTCTTTTTATTAAATGTATTTAGTCTTCTTTTACCGTGTCTACCAGGTCTTCTGTTTAAAACAGGGAAGTTAAAATATGGGTTATTAAAATCGTTTTTTAATAAATCTTTATACAAAATGTTGCCTACATTTTTTATTTGATTGTTAAGTCCAAATGGATAGATGGTCATTAATTTTCCAATCCAATAATTTTCTCTATCTAAAACATTTTGATTACTTTGAACAATTTCTATAATTTTGTATTTACAATCAAATTTAGTACAATCTGTGTTAAAATGCTTATATAGAAGAATCTTGGAGTCGATGCCGTTCTTAATTCCTGATCTATGCCCGTAGGCTCTTTCTCTTAAACATTGCTCCGTCTTTCCAACATATTGTATACCACATTTCTCACAGGTTATTAAATAGATAACATTCTTTACTTTACATGGAGATGTTACATTAACAGAAGAATTTAGAAACAAAATTTTTGTATTGGTAATGTAACTTTTAAAAAATGTTTGATGTTCAAAATCAAATTCATTCACACAGAGTTTACATTTACAGTTATCAACGAAAAGACGTCGGTTATTTTCATTATTATTTTTCATTTTAAAGTTTTTATAATTTTGCCGGGTGCGAGGGTACAAAGAATAATCTGACACATAGTCCGTGGCCGGTCCTGGTTCGTCAACGAGTACAATATAAACAGAGTAATCTTGACCAAATCGATTTGTGAACCTCACAATCATTGTACCTTAGGTACCTTAGGTTGTGTTCGCCACTCACCTAGCAGCACCGAGGAGCGCGTCGCCCCTCGTTGTGGGTTGCGTTGTGTCTTGTTTACCTGTATACTAATGTACCGCTAGTATCGAACGTTTTCGAGCGGTAGTCTAACCTGACTCTCATCTCTGCCGCTTTCATTTACGTAGTAATATAAATTACTTTACCATGTTTTAATATACATTAATATTTGTATGAGGAAAATCTAATATATAATAATAGTAAAGACAAAAGAAAACTTAATTAAACTGTATACCATGGAAAATGTATTGAAGTCGGTAGATTTGCGGCCATTTTAGCAACTTGTAGCCTTACGATACAACACATGTTGACGGGCGGGTGCCCAACCCCGAAAAGGGTTGAAATAGGGGAGCTATCCCCCCGCCAAAGGCGGCTTTCTAGGGCCTTTCCTAGCTGATGCTGAGAGGATTGGGTTCTAGTCATGTGGTGATGGGCTGGTCTATCAGAGTGAGAACTGAGCGATCTCTGCCATACCCATAGCTTACTCTGACTGTTCCTTTTACTTATATATTTTCTAGATCTCAAGTGACGGCATCTCTTGCGTGGATTGACCTCCTAATCTACCAAGATTGGAAGCCAAAGCGTCACATCTTTCCTTTGCCCCTCAACTTTCTCTTCATAATTGCTGAGGGGCACAGGGCCCTGGGTGGGGCTTTGGTTTCCCGGGCGTTTCCGCACCCTCCTCAGCTCCCCGCCATGGAGTGGCTTCGGTCACCCAGGCTTTATTGTGGTCGGCAGGGAGGGTTCTGTGGGGGCGCTTGGTTATGGCCTTGGCCTTGCTCGGGGCCTTGGGGCTGTTCGGCCAGGCAGCTTGGGGAAAAACAACAACAACAACACATGTTGATCACCAGTCGACTTTTGATTTGTTCAAGTGAAGATGCTTTGTTTAATTGATCAATTACATGGAATATTGTGGATGTAGTTGTAGCTGAAGGGTTAGGGAGCCTTAAGATACACATATTGATCCAGATTGAGCAAAAGGGGGGTTAATACAGCTGGTTGGCGATCGTAAGTACAAGTTACTGGGTCAAAAGTGGTGATTGTCAGATTTTATGTTGGTTACTTGCCGACTCGCTGGTCCCTATTGTATTTTTCCCCATAAGAAGTCAACTTCTCATCTCGATATTTCGAATCTCGATTGCTTTTTTCGGTCCCAATACCCATCGAGATAGGTGATCCCACTGTA
Source organism: Paralithodes platypus (assembly GCA_032716605.1). NCBI lineage: Eukaryota > Metazoa > Arthropoda > Malacostraca > Decapoda > Lithodidae > Paralithodes > Paralithodes platypus. The sequence continues at coordinate 21,815,092 of CM064521.1, forward strand.
AAGGGTTTCACCCTAGGATGTACGTTTTATATATTTGGGTCGCGTTATGCTTTCTCCGGGACCCTCACGGGGGTCTCCGGGGAGCCCTTATACTGTATATATATGGCTCTCACATCATTGACTACGGAACCATTACTAAATAGTTAGTTTTCCTTCCTTCCCTTCGGGTTGTCAAACCCGTAATATATATTATTATGTTTTCTCCACTAACCAACTTTACTCCTAAACTCGATTAATGAAATTAACAAACACATGTGGCAGTCCGGGGATTCGAACCCAGGATGCTCACACTGAAAATCAACACACTTATGCATTGCACCACGAAGACAGTTAAAGAATGCTGCACAAGCCTACGATTTATTATGTAGTTTCGAATCCTGCATACCAATCTTAACATGTACAATCATCCCAACTGCACTATCGGAGGCTATGCATAGGTGAATGGAAATAGTAATTAATGGGGCGCTTAACCCTAGGGAAGGCCTCTCGATAAACTACTACTGAACCAGAATTAATTATTATGTTTTCTCCACTAACCAACTTTACTCCTAAACTTGATTAACCCTTGTCTAGCGGGGTGTTTTGGGCTCATTTGGGCATATTCAGGCCCTCCTGCATGATAAATCAAGCATCTGCATGAAAAAAAAAAAATTAGCAAAAAACTAGGCACTAAAAGCTTCAAAATGAGACCAGAACGAGCTACGTAGCACTCGTGGTTCTCTTGCACTGGTGCCACGAACATGGAAGTTTAGCATATATCGGTATATTTTTCCCAGCTATGCTCACTACTGGCTACACTGCCGGCCTCTCGAGAACACAGGGAACATGAGTTAATGGGCGGCGGTAAGCCCTGGGAGTCGGCTGTCTGGCCCGCTGCGCTCCCGGCCATTTGCATTCGATTTTAACCCTTTAAAAGCCTTAATAATGCTCCTAACTTGCTGCAAATTGGTGCACGACTTAAGTCAAGCGCCGCTCTTTAAGGGTTAATGAAATTAACATACATAAATGTATCAAAGATAACTACAGCTTATGAGAGTGTATCACCTTTCATTGCTTCAATTGTCAATCGTATCTTTGAGGATTTTTTTTTTCCAAATTCTGAAAAACATGCCTTAATTCGGCCTTTACTGAAGAGGGCAGGCCTAGATTGTGATAATTTGGTAAACTATCGCCCTGTGTCTAACCTGTCATTTCTGTCTAAGATTGTCGAGCGTGCAATACTGGACCAGTTGCTGCCTTTTCTGGAGCGGAACAGTGTCATTCCCCAGTCTCAGTCTGCTTATAGGAAGCTCCACTCAACGGAGACAGGCCTGAGCAGGATTTATAATGATTTAGTCTCGAATACATGTTCTGGACGGTGTTCTCTTTTGGTTTTGTTGGATCTCTCTGCAGCGTTTGATACTGTTGACCATCAGTTGCTCCTGAGAGACCTTTCTGGTTTTGGTGTGCAGGGAGATGCACTCCTGCTTCTTCAGTCATATACTGTATTACCGATCACAGTCAATGTGTTGTCATTGGTGGCTCTATGTCAGAACCATCATCGCTAAAGTTCGGGGTGCCTCAGGGATCAGTTCTTGGCCCTGTGTTGTTTATTATCTATGCCTCTAGTCTTTCATCCCTACTGGATGCACATGGTGTTAAGTATAATTTCTATGCAGATGATTCACAGTTGTATATTGAAATTAATATCGATGAGGTAAAGAATAAATTTTCATCACTCTTGTCAGACTTGAAGATCTGGATGACTAGAAGGAAGCTCAAATTGAATGACAACAAGATGGAGATTATAGTCATTAATGGTAATTTGAGAAATAGTGTCCATGAAGATTTTGGATGTCTAGAATTCGGTGAATCACAGCGCCAACCTTTGGAATCAGTGAAAAACTTGGGCGTTGTATTCGACAAAAATCTGAACTTTAAGAATCATATAAATAGTGTCGTGAAGAGTTGTCACCTTTACATTCGTAACCTTTATGCTATAAGGAAGTTCTTGAGCAAGGAATCTCTTTTGACCCTCATTCATTAATTTGTTATATCTAGAATTGATTACTGTAATTCATTGTGCATTGGTCTACCAAATGTTACTTTGAAGAAACTCCAGTCTGTTCTTAATAGGTGTGCTAGACTAATATTTTCACTTCCACCCAGAACACCCACCACATATTATCTAATAGATCTACACTGGCTTCCCATCAAGGCCAGAATAGAGTTTAAAGTGTGCCTACTGACATTTAAGGTGCTGAGGTTTGGTGAGCCTAAGTATTTGTTGGATCTTCTATTTCCAACACATAATGAGTCAAATGTGAATTTGCGTAGTGGTGATGACCCATATCGCCTTTATGAGCCCAGAGCCATTGGGGAACGTGCTTTTGCTGCTAGATTCTTTTCTTATGTTGCTCCACGTCTATTCAATCGACTTCCTGTGTCACTTAAGCAGTTGAATTGTGTTGACGCTTTTAAGATACAACTGAAGTCACACATATTTCTGAGGGCTTATGATATTGGGGAGCATAGAGTTACTGATGTCCATAAGCTCTAATTTTTTTTTTTTTTTTTTTTTTTTAAATGGAAAAATATAAGTTAATGTGAGCGCTCGTGAATCCACTTGGAGAATTGGCGCTCGAACAAATAAAATACCAGCATATTATTATTACAGTATGTATATATACACACAGTATATGTGTGAGTGAGTGTTAGAATAGGAAATAAGTTGAGTGAATGGTTTGAGGTAAATGTAGGTCTGCGACAGGGTTGTGTAATGTCACCGTGGTTGTTTAATGTATATATGGATGGTGTGGTGAGAGGTGAAAATGAGAACTATGGTTAGAGGATTGGGTTTAGTAGGAAAGAATGGTAGAGATTGGGAGTTGAACCAATTGCTGTTTGCTGATGACACAGCGTTGGTGGTGGATTCTGAGGAGAAACTGCAGTGAGTAGTCAAAGAGTTTGGTGTGGTACAGTATGTGGGCGGAGGAAGATGAGGGTTGTGACGCCTGCAGCTCAGCAGAACGCCAGGTGGGCTCAGCCGCTCGCTAGCACTCGCCGGGGCAAGGTATTTGGCTGCAGTCTATCTACAGTGTTGTTCTTTCTTTCATAGTGTTTGTGTTGTTGCAGACAGTCCCGTGGAGGTCTTTATTTTCGTCTGTGACAACGGGAAGCATTTTATATCATGAGTTGAACATAGGATGCATTGTATATAGTTAAGGAGAGAGAATAATATAGGCAGTGGGGTGGTAGTGTGTGCGTGCGTATACATGTGCTGCCTCCCCCTTCGCTTTGTAGGCTCACGCCTCTTGATTGGCTGGTGGTTCCTGGCGCCTTCTGCAGCCCTGCTGCCTGGTGACGTAGCAGCCTGTGATTGGCTGACCACCATGCCTTTGTGTGTGATCCTGGAGGGGTCCCGAGGAGTTCCTTCCTCAGAGCTTTCCTGACTAGCATACCCTTCACATGTCCCTTGCCCCCCTGTCTCCCGACTTCTACCTATAGAGCACTTTCTCTCTCTCTCAACTTCTTACCTCTCATTCTTCTACTCTATTTAATATCATAACTTCCCTTTGGTTCTGCACGATTTCATATATCGGCCATCGTATTATATGCTGAAGCTCTCAGATAACACATGTTTAGTTAGGCATTTTGGAAGGGTTACCAATTGTGTCTGTAGAGGTTCGACACACTCACGGTGTCTCCCTTCCTGTATCTTGGTGGTCTGCTGGGGGATTTAATGCTAGACTGGGATAAGGCTACTGGTGTTGTGATTTCCATGTGTACTAGGTTTTGTTGAACCTGTACAATCGCAACGGAGACGTGGGAAGCCTAGGTGGTCTTTCTGACTGTTTACCTTGTGAGTTTAGCCCTGTGTTGCGAGTGAGGGCTTTTGCCTCTGCCACCCAACACTATGCTAACTCGTTTGCTTTGACTTTGAGAGGGTCGCCAGGAGAGAACCAGATACTAGCGATCTGGATCTCTCAAGAGAGCACCCCGTCAATTAACGTAATTTGGCCGCACAGCCTTAAGGACTTCGCTAGGCTACGAGCCGCTTGCTCATCCATTGTTTCCTAGCCTACTACATCCCAGCTAGACTTTATTCGCCTAGCAGACACCAGATTTAGATTATAAACTCTTTCTATTATGTATGCATTATTATTCACGGCATTTATTAGTCTAGGTTGTTGTTGAGTTGCACAACCCTAGTAGGCTGTTTCGTTGATGAGGAAGTACTTCTTTTGCTGTTTGAGTTCCTACTATTGCGCAGTTATTATTCCCGTACCAGTTAACCCTATATGTCCTTACAATTGTCATATCCTGTTCCTGCTTTATACTACAGTTCAAAATCCGATACGATCATCTTACCCCAGCATCAGACTTTCTTCAGAAGATTCCTGCTCGATGCTTTGGGACTTTCGTTCACTTTCTTTAGTATAGGAGTGACAGTTCATTATTGTTTAGAGTAACTTTAAATATACCTTCTTCTAGTTTGCATTAAATCATTGCAGTGATTTAATTAAGATCTCTATCTTTTCCTAGTATACCTTATTACCGTAATTGTATGTTGTTGTGATCAGGCTGTATCAGAGATCATCAGCCTGTAGTAGTAGTGCACTTATACTGAGTTATAGGATAGCCCGTTATCGCAGATTTAACTCTGGAGGGTATAGGTGTTTTTGTGCGCCGGCATTATAAGTTCAGGGGTTGGATCTAGTGTTACCGTTGTGGCTGTGTGCTTTCCTAGTCCAATGATTAAGAGCCCTTGTTTTATACGAGCCCCGGTCGTAACAAATGGCGACCTTGCTTAGGATTTTGTGAACTTAGAGAAATATTGCAGGAGTGTTGTGGTCATTTGTTTTTGTTTAAAGGAATATAGTGGACACGTGGAATTTTTTTTTTGGCAAGTAGTATAACACTTAAGAGTCTTCGACCATCTTATATTTTTGAGTGAATAGTGCTGCATAAGAGTTTAGGTACTTCTTTTTTTTTATAAACGGTGAGAATTTTCGGTGGACACTTATGTCGGACGACGGATCCGTGTACAGTGAGGACACAGTACGGGAAACAGAAACTGAGGTGCAGCAGCGGGCTTTGTTAGATGACATTAGAGTTATAGCTAGTGAGGAGGATGCAAGGAAGTTTCTGGAGATACCTATTACTGTTGACCGGGTGTCGGGGATTGATCGGTATGGTCTCCAGTGTTTAGCCACGGTCATGGGGCATGTGGGCACAAGCAGCATGTCGAGAGGTGACCTGGTGGCCTGTGTGCTCGGCGGGGTGCGTGGGGCTTCGGGTGGAGCGGGAGCTGCGGCACTTTCGGCCCAGCCCCCATTCCACTCGACTCCTACCATGGCGCCCCCTCGGGCTCCGGAGCCGGGTACGGTCCCGCAGGCCGATAGTCACTGGCAGCGTGGTTTGTACATGGGTGGGTCTCCAATTGTTGCATCTCCTCCTCCTCAAGGTTTGACTCCAGAGATGCTCTTCCAGCTTGAGATGGCTAACCAGCAGCGGCAGTTTGAGATGGCTAAGATTCAGGCTGAGGAGAGAAGGGCCAGATATGAGACTGAGGAGAGAAGGGCCATACGTGAGGCTGAGATTCAGGCTGAGGAGAGAAGGGCCAGATATGAGACTGAGGCTGAGGAGAGAAAGGCGAAGTACTGTGCAGACATAGATCTTGAGAAGTCTAGGGTGGAGTCGACAGGGCAGCGTCTCGGTTCTGGGAATCGAGGTCTTGATCAGTCATTATCGCACCTGCTCAAGTTGGTCCCTGTATTTGATGAGTCGGGTGCCACTGAATTTTTTATGCGTTTCGAGAAGAAGTGCCGGGAGCACCAATGGCCCGAGGTTAAGTGGGCAGCCCTTGTTTCCTCTAGATTGGTTGGCAAAGGACTCGAGGCATATGACGCGTTGCCCTTGGAGTCGTGCATCGATTACGAGGTATTGAAGGAGGCTGTCCTGCGGGCATATGAGTTACAACCAGAGACGTACAGATTGAAGTTCCGGGGTGTAACGAAGGGTCGTGAGTGCACCTTTCTTGAGCATGCCCGGGATCTGTCCGATGCATTTAGAAACTGGCTGCGTTCTGAGAAGGCATCGACGTTTGAGGAGTTGAAACAGCTGATGCTTCTAGAACAATTTTTTAAGTGTACGGGCAGCGATCTGACGTTGAATCTTAAAGAGAAAAACCCAAGAACTCTTCAGGAGGCAGCTGAGATGGCTGACCTTCGGATGTCCCTGATTCGTGGGTGCGGGTCTGCACAACGGAACGATGCAGGTAACAAGGGGCGCAACACTCCACCCCCCCCCCCGAGTCGGTGATACACCATATAACCATTACAACAAGAGCAACGATACTAAGTCTGACCATAAACCTAATACCGTCCCGTTTAAGAAGGGTCAGGGCCCTTCCCCACCTCAAGGGAAGCCCAAGGGGGAGTTAGAGTGTTTTCATTGTCATGAGAAGGGCTATTTTGCAAGAGCCTGTCCAAGCAAGCTACCTAATGCAGTCGTGTCTTTGGCTCGCAACATTGGGGTGTCCCCGAAGTCGTCATGAGTTTGCCCGGGGTATAACGTCAGAGGCTGGGACACAGCCAGTGGAGAAGAATCCGGAAGGCTCGAACCCTGTCCGCGATGTCTTTTGTGACCATCGAGGGCATGGCTGCGTGAAGTGGGCTGGTAAGAAGCATGGAGTTGAGCTGTTGCAAGACACGGGTGCCTCTCAGACTTTGTTGAAGAACTTTACTGGTAGACCAATAAACGCGGCACGGGTGGTTGTGGTGCAGGGTATCAATGCTGTCAAGTCATACCCGTTGGTCAGGATGGAACTGGAGGTGGATGGTGTGACGCGAGAGTTGGATGTGGGTGTTGTGGAGAACTTGCCTGTTGGGGGCGTCGACCTCCTTCTCGGCAACGACTTCGCGGTGCCTACTTCTGAGGTTTCACCCTTAGTCGTTGCCGAGAAGCCGGCCGACGTGAGTAGGGAGGAACAGGAGTGGGTAGAGAAGTGTCATGTACAACCTATGGCATAAGACCTTACAGACTATTCAAAACAAAGCCCTGAAGATCATTACAGGCTGCACAGCTACTGCACCCACAGATCATCTACATCAAGAAACCAAAATCCTCAAAGTCAAAGACCATCTGGACATGAGAGGCACTCAATTCCTGGCAGCAGCCTCCACGAACCAAGACCACCCACTAAACTACATGGCAACACACCCACAGACACCAAGAAATATCAAAACAACACCCAGCACACGGTATCACACACAATTATTGTCCTCTCTCCCTCCCTGCCCACCCCGAACCAACTTCCAGAAGCACATCCATACTCATATCTCTCGCCAATCCATCCACTCACTCACAGACAACACGCAGCTGCATGCACGACCTCCCGAAATCCATCCTTCCGAATCCTCCCTCCCTCGCGAGGACAGAGTCCACCTGGCCAGGCTGAGATGCGGACACCATCCAGCTCTCCTGAGCTATCAGAAGAGACTGGATGACTCCGTTGTCGACGCCTGCCCGGGATGTAACACAGCACCCCATACCATTAAACACATCATAGAAGACTGCATTTTACACAACCACTTACGCCAACAACACAACCTACACTCAATGAGAGCTCTGTGGGAAAGCCCGATCGTGGCCATGGCCTTCCTCAGGGACTCGGGGCTGTTCGGCCAGGCAGCTTAGGGAACAACAACAACAACAACCTATGGCGTGCGTTGTTACTGGACCTCTCGCATCCAAAGTGTCACAGCCTATTCCTCAGTCTTCTGATCAACGGAGGAACGGTCGGAAGAAGACGGCTAATGTTGGTAAAAGTTTGGAGAGTTTAGTACCAGCAGCGCTTCTTGGCGACTCAGTATTGGCACCATTGTTGGAGTCTGGAGAGGCCCCAGGACCTGTCACAGCTAGTGAGGAGGTAGGGCAGGAAGAGACTCCGAGGTAGCAACGTTACACACCGAGAGAAAAAAGGGTTGCTCAGTTTGATATTGGGGGAGGACTTGGATTGCTTCGGAAGCATCTAGACAGGTTGGTTCCCTCAGATATTTGTAAACTGCAGTTGGAGGATCCAGAAGTTCAGAAGTGTGGTAATGGTGCTGTCGAGATCAAACACGAGGACGGGGAAACATGTCATGTGAACCTGTTGGAGGAGTTTGTGAGGCAACCACCTGAGCAGCCTACTGTCCCTGCGTTGGTCTGCAGCGGCCAAGGTGGAGAAGGAGAGGGGGGCAGTAGGGCACAGGTGGAGGAGAGTAGGGATTGTCATGTCTCGGCGGAGCAGTGGGCGGGGGACACGAGTCTGGTAGCTGTGGAAGCGCTAGAGCACCTGCCTGAGCAGCAGTGTGCAGCGCTCCAGCACCAGCTCGGTTCATACCCCACTGGTCGTGCCGAGCCCCTGAGCCTCACAACTCAGGCGGTGCAAGATGTTCCGCGGGCAGGTCACGTGAATGTTGAGAGACCGTTAGCCTCGTTGTTTCGGTGGTTCAAGGTGGGCGACGAGGCTTGGACATGGTTGTCAGGTCAAGGTCGACCCATGGCTGCCAAGGGTGGTGGTCAAAAGGAGGACTTTGAGCAGATTGGTGAGGTTGGCTGTGGCATAGAAGTGCCCGGTCGTCGCATAGCCTCCCAATGCTGCTCTAGTCTAATGCAACAGCCCTACCATAGACCGACTGTATCTGGCCATGTCGCTAAATGCGGTGATGCTGTGCAGGCAGATGTAGTCGTAAGGAATGCGGGGGTGCGCATGTACGGTATCGGTGGGGAAGCCTTAGCAATTGTGAACTATGGGAGTGACTGCACAGATGGTACTAATTGTCCCTCTCATGACCTGGCTGTTCTAGGGACGAAGGTGGAGAAGGAGGGAGACTACAGGTTAGAAGCTGCGGTCTCGGCTGGGTTGTGGAAGGGCACTAGGATTGTTATTCTGCGAGATAAGTTGTTTACTAGGCTGTGGCAGTGCATCCACATGTTTGTTGCTTCTCCAGGCCTGATGTACGGGGTAGAATCCGACATGCAGGCTGGAGATAGTGCAAGGCTCGGTTTAATTCCCTACCGTATAAATCCTGCTCGACAGCCTGTGGTGCAAGCAGAGCTGGATTACGTGTTGACGAAGGGTCTGAGGGATAAGGAATGTCGTGAGTGGTCGTTGCCTGTAACTTTGCAACCTGTGTTAAGTGGCAAGATCAGTGAGTGTGCATTATCCCTGACAGACGCCTATACTTTATCGAGAGTTGACGACACCATAGACCACCTCGGGGCTGCATCGCTATCACGAAGGTAGAATTAGTGAAAGGTTATTGGCAGGCCCCGTTGCCGGAAAGAGCGAAGAGAAATGCCAGTCTTGTGTTGAACTGGGCAGTTTATCAGTGCCAGGTGTTGTTGTGCTGCCGGAACACAAGTTGGATGTGTGGCATGCTAAGGGCACTGATAATGTTTTGGCTGATTGCTTGTCACGGGAGGGTTTGTTTGCAGGAGAACCCTCGCCGTTCAGTCAGTGTGTGTTGAGAGTGGAGAAAAATCAGGCTGCCCCTGTAAGTGCAGCCGCCATAAACATATTAAAAAAAAAAAAAAAAAAAAAATCTATAAAAACTTTTCTTTAATAGTTAAATTTTGTTTAAGTATGTTATAGCTAAAGTTCTGAGTCGAACCTGTGCTTCTCTCAGAAGGCTAGGCTAGTAGAAGCTCGCTCTAGGAGCATAGCAGTATGAATTAATTAAGCTATTGTGTTGGGAGGGGTTGGGATTTTTTGTTTTTGATGAGAGCTGAGCTTTGCCTTCTTTGTTGCGACTTTCATAGTGTTCGTGTTGTTGCAGACAGTCCCGTGGAGGTCTTTATTTTCGTCTGTGACAATGGGAAGCATTTTATATCATGAGTTGAACATAGGATGCATTGTATATAGTTAAGGAGAGAGAATAATATAGGCAGTGGGGTGGTAGCGTGTGCGTGCGTATACATGTGCTGCCTCCCCCCTCGCTTTGTAGGCTCACGCGCGTGCCGTCTCACGCCTCTTGATTGGCTGGTGGTTCCTGGCGCCTTCTGCAGCCCTGCTGCCTGGTGACGTAGCAGCCTGTGATTGGCTGACCACCATGCCTTTGTGTGTGATCCTGGAGGGGTCCCGAGGAGTTCCTTCCTCAGAGCTTTCCTGACTAGCATACCCTTCACATGTCCCTTGCCCCCCTGTCTCCCGACTTCTACCTATAGAGCACTTTCTCTCTCTCTCAACTTCTTACCTCTCATTCTTCTACTCTATTTAATATCATAACTTCCCTTTGGTTCTGCACGATTTCATATATCGGCCATCGTATTATATGCTGAAGCTCTCAGATAACACATGTTTAGTTAGGCATTTTGGAAGGGTTACCAATTGTGTCTGTAGAGGTTCGACACACTCACGGTGTCTCCCTTCCTGTATCTTGGTGGTCTGCTGGGGGATTTAATGCTAGACTGGGATAAGGCTACTGGTGTTGTGATTTCCATGTGTACTAGGTTTTGTTGAACCTGTACAATCGCAACGGAGACGTGGGAAGCCTAGGTGGTCTTTCTGACTGTGTACCTTGTGAGTTTAGCCCTGTGTTGCGAGTGAGGGCATTTGCCTCTGCCACCCAACACTGTGCTAACTCGTTTGCTTTGACTTTGAGAGGGTCGCCAGGAGAGAACCAGATACTAGCGATCTGGATCTCTCAAGAGAGCACCCCGTCAATTAACGTAATTTGGCCGCACAGCCTTAAGGACTTCGCTAGGCTACGAGCCGCTTGCTCATCCATTGTTTCCTAGCCTACTACATCCCAGCTAGACTTTATTCGCCTAGCAGACACCAGATTTAGATTATAAACTCTTTCTATTATGTATGCATTATTATTCACGGCATTTATTAGTCTACAGTGGGATCTCCAATCTCGATCATAATTGGTTCCCACAAATACCGATCGAGATTCGAAATATCGAGATGCGAAGTTAACTTCTTATGGGGAAAAATACAATCGGTTCCAGCCACTTGCCGACTAACCTACATCAAATCTGTCAATTTTCACATTTGCCCCCCCACAATCACATGCAATATATATAATATGTTAAAATAGATAAAATGAATAATGAAAGTTTTATTTTTACCTTATATTTATTGATAAAGAGGTTTGTGTGGTTGATTGTTGGTTCCGAGGCGAACGCAGTTAGGTTACTGCGTCTCCGCACCCGGCGCACAGTCACTGTCATCAATTCTTGCAATTGCTTCCCTCACCCTGTCACCACTAGTACCGGCACCGTCGACTGCTCTGTTGAATCCTTCAAATTGATCCTCTGGCAGTTCAGTGTCCAAGTCATCAAGGTCTACAGGTCCCTCTTCTTCGGTGATAGTTTCGATGACATTGGCGACTTGTTGCTTCATCTTGAAAAACTGTGTGATCGTGGACTGCTTTTGTTCGTTCACCTTCGTGGTGTAGACCGCCATTAGTTGCTTGTTGAGCTCATCAAATGTCTCATTAATGATTGAAGAACTCTCCAGGTTACCCTCAACAATATCCTTGGCCTTCGTTATGAACCCAAGTGCCTCTGATAATTGCTGGACACTGAGGGAGCGAGGCTGTGGCGGGGTGGCTGGCATTTCTGGTTCGTCCTCCATCACGTCTTCAGCCTCATTGTCAGCAGAAGATAACTCTCCTTGATAGTGTGCATATTTAATACCACACCGCTTCTTGAATTTTTGCAGCCAGCCTACAGAGGCATTAAATGGAGGGAGTTTCTTTATTTTCTTTTTCTTGCAAACAGACTCGTAGAAAATCCTAGCCTGTTCTCGTACCTGGGGTCCATTCACACTTGCATTTTCTCTTGATCTTCGCTGAACCCACTTATCTAGGTAGTATTCCATTTCAGCCACTATACGATTAGATTCATTGTAAATGGAGGTGATGCGGCGTTGGCCAAGTTCATTTCCTGCAAACAATTTCTTGGCCAGTGCCACAGACTTCTTTATTTCCGCCTGCTTTCCCCTCATAGTAGATATAGTACTCTGAGGTATACCAGTTAATCTTTGTATTTCACTCACTTTGTGGCCTTTTTCTAGAAGTTGCATCACTTTATCCTTGTCTTCTGTTGTGTATTTGTTAAGTTTTTTTCCTTTTCTATACTCTCGTTTTGCACTTTGCACTGTCTTTTTTTCTACAACTGGTTTAGGTACGCGATTCCCACCTTCCACTCCCTCTCCATTGTCCCTTTCGGTGGCCTTGCTAGCCATTATGAATGCGATAAAAAAAGGTCCAGGTAGACAACTTCACAATACAAGTTTTCAAGCGTATGGCGGACGTGTGACTGGTACACCAAGTGGCCGCTAGGTGTCAGGACGCTCGAAACAGTGGCGCATCGCCTAGCGCAACTGTTTTCGGTTGTATTCGGTGATCGAGATCGGCGTGTTGTCATCGAGATTCGTGAAAAGTTGGATTTGGAATGTACCATCGAGATGCGAAATATCGAGATGAGATTGATCGAGATTGGCGATTCCACTGTAGGTTGTTGTTGAGTTGCACAACCCTAGTAGGCTGTTTCGTTGATGAGGAAGTACTTCTTTTGCTGTTTGAGTTCCTACTAATTGCGCAGTTATTATTATTCCCGTGCCAGTTAACCCTATATGTCCTTACAATTGTCATATCCTGTTCCTGCTTTATACTACAGTTCAAAATCCGATACGATCATCTTACCCCAGCATCAGACTTTCTTCAGAAGATTCCTGCTCGATGCTTTGGGACTTTCGTTCACTTTCTTTAGTATAGGAGTGACAGTTCATTATTGTTTAGAGTAACTTTAAATATACCTTCTTCTAGTTTGCATTAAATCATTGCAGTGATTTAATTAAGATCTCTATCTTTTCCTAGTATACCTTATTACTGTAATTGTATGTTGTTGTGATCAGGCTGTATCAGAGATCATCAGCCTGTAGTAGTAGTGCACTTATACTGAGTTATAGGATACCCCGTTATCGCAGATTTAACTCTGGAGGGTATAGGTGTTTTTGTGCACCGGCATTATAAGTTCAGGGGTTGGATCTAGTGTTACCGTTGTGGCTGTGTGCTTTCCTAGTCCAATGATTAAGAGCCCTTGTTTTATACGAGCCCCGGTCGTAACAGGGTGAACGTCAATAAAAGTAAAGTGATAGTGTGTAATAGAGGTGCTCTTAGGGTGAATCTAGATATGCGGCTGGATGGGGGAAATACTGGAACAAGTAGAGTATTTAAAATATCTGGGAGGAGTGATAAGCAATAATAATATGATAAATAATAATAATAATCTGTTTTTTTGTGTTTCTCAAAAGTGCCAGCTCTTCTGAGGAATTCGCTAGCACTCGCAAACTCAATTTATACAAGCTCCATCAACGAAAATATTAGTAACTAAACTCTGTAGTTTTCTCTCACAGTGCCCCTATCAAGATCATAGCTTTTCAAAAAGAGAAAGGTCTAAAGCGGGTATCACACTGGGCCACATTTTCGCCCTTCAACGATCTCCGATCTCCGTTTTCAGCGAGTAGTGCAGGCAACTCGTAGCACACACGTACAGGCTTTACCCACTGGCTTTACCACGGTTAAGCGATCGTTATATTGTGGTGTTTCACCTAAACTGTAGAATAATATGGATTGATATTGACAAATTTTGTGTAATAGGACCCAATCTATACGCTAAGGTTGCTATGTTTTGTGTTTGCAGCTTATATAAATAGCTACGAGGATTTTTTTTGCAGTATACAGCCTGAGTGCGCCCCTGTCGTTGCCGCAGCTCTAAGCGATCGTTATATCGACAATTATATTACAATATGACTCGATCTACACGTTTGCATTATTATTTTTTATATTTGGAGCATATACTGTATAAGGAAATATTTGAACTTTTCGAAGGTTTTAGAATGTTTTCAATTCATACCAATCGCCGTGGCGTAGGAATTAACAGTAGTTATTTAGCTGCAAGTGGTATAGCTATTTTAGCATTAATTCGCCTAGTTTGTCTATCCGCAGCCCTTCTCGCAATCAAAACACAATTTTTTAGCAAAATGTATGTTTCGACGTCATATTCTTGAGATATCATTGAGACTAATGCGAGCCAAATTGAGGATGACAATTTACCTCTGTCAAAAGACGTTGCTTCCTACCCAGTGCAGGCTGCATCTTAGCTCCGTCAAACAGCGATATTTGTGCCGGAGAAGGGCGGTAGCTCCGTTTTTGCGGTAGAAGAGCGAAAATTGGACCAGTGTGATAACCCCTTTAACCCACGGAATCCGGGAGGCCTCATATGAGACACAACCAAAAATTGGCAGGAATCCGGGAGGCCTCATATGAGGCAAAATACGCGGCTAAAAATCGCCGCTAAAATCATCATAACATGGCAACCACGCATCGTAGCAATGTCATCTCAACGGCATTCTACAGACAACAAAAAGTTCTACAATTTGCAAACAAGTTGATGGCTCTAAGTGTCTCAATCAGTAGCTACTGAATTATGAATCTTGCCTGTACCAAAATGGCCCCGGACACAGCGATCGGGATCATATGAGGCCCCCCGGATTTCGTGGGTTAAGCTGTGCCTTAAAAGATTCAACAGAGGTCAACCGGCTCATGAAGAAGCGGCAGTTTATTATACAACCTTGGAGTCACGTAGGAAAACAACCGGTCGGAGAAGGATGACTGGTGTACAGCCCTCGGTTCTTCGAGATGAAAATGATCATCCTCACCTCGTGACAACACCCCAGAATGCACTGACGGACGCTTTAGAAATTCGGCAAGATAACTAGGCTCACCAGACATGAGAACTTTGAAAGTCAGGAAGCATAAGTTAAATTCTACTCTTGCCTTAACCGGCAGCCAGTGCAACTCAATTCAATATGGGGTAGTTGGAGTTCTTGGTGGAAGAGCAAATAGAAGCCTTGCTGCCCTATTTAACACAGATTGAGCCTTCCTTAACCCTTTGGCGCACGATGACTCGTTCAGAGTCATTAGGTATTTTTTTCCTAGGTGCACGATGACTCGTTAAGAGTCATTAATCTTAAAAATATTCGCCAAAAATTAAGTTTTCGTCTGACGCGCGTCATATTTGGCATAGATATTAAGTATTACGTCTAGTTCAAGGGGTACAATTGGTAACCCCCTCAGTTTAACGGTTTACTCACGGCTGGCTGGGAAGGGAGCAGAGTACAGCTCAGTCTGTGTTTCGATACTTTCACGTTTATTCGTGTATCTCAGTAACTATTTGGTTTACAGTATAGTAATTCTGAAGTTACCAGTGGAATCCTCATTAAATTCTGCTTCCATATATGTATGCAAATCAAAAATGTTGTGGGCAAAATTTTGAGCTAGTGCGAGTTGGAGATAAGGTAATTCATTTTTTTTTTACAATTCTTATTTCGGAGTGCCCCAATGTGGTTGTTTTGTATTTATTCTATGTTTTTATTCGCTTATCTTCAAGTTCAATCAATAACGAAGCCTATGGTACCTCATTAATCCAAATACAAGGATTTTTTGGTGGATACAAACGTCACAGAAACAAATTATCGCCGGGCACAAAACTGGCTCTGAGTGAGCTGAGATATACTTTGGGAGTGGGAAAAACTTTGATTGGAAACTATAGGTGCGCCAAAGGGTTAATAGATATTTAGGAGGACAATAATCAATATGAGAGAAAATCATGTTGTGAACCAATGTCAAAAGACTTGATCTGTCCAGAAACTGTCGCACAGAGTATAGATTTCTGATGAGAAGGCTGCATTCCTTTATCACTCCATTAATATGTTCGGCGTAGTTTAATTTGGGGTCAAAATATACTCCCAGCTTCGCCAATGTCAAGAGTCAGGGTATTCTCAGTATCATTTACCCTTCTGTTTCCTCTAATAACAATTATCTCAGTTTTGCTATCGTTCAATTTAAGTCTTCTCTTAGTCATCCAAATCTTGATGTCACGCAGCAAGGATTCTATATTGTTCTTTGTATCATCAATATTTGTTATCTTGACATATAGTATCATCAGCATAAAAGTGTTAGTCAACACTGTGTGCGTGTCCAACAGGAATGATAAGCCACTAATGTAAACTATAAACAGAACAGGGCCCAGAACTGATCCCCGAGGTACTCCACATTGAAGTGGAGTTGGATTTGAGGATGTCTGATTGATTACCACACGCTGAGATCTGCCAGACAAGTAAAACCTAAGAAGCCGAAGAGCATCGCCACGAACACCATAATAATACAGATCATTCAGTAATAAGTCATGATCAACTGTGTCAAAAGCTGCAGACAAATCAAGCTGAACAAGGAGAGAAGACTTCCCGCTACATGTATTCGCCGCCAGGTCATTATGCATCTTGATTAAGGCTGTTTCAGTCGAGTGACATTTTCTATATGCTGACTGAACAACGGAAATGACTCCATTATGTTTAAGTAGTGGTAGAAGTTGATCAAGTATAGCCCGTTCGATGAGCTTAGTCAAGAATGACAAGTTAGAAACTGGGCGATAATGTGACATATCCTCAACATCTAGACTGGGTTTCTAAAGAAGAGGCCGCACCAATGCACACTTCTCGGACTGAACAAAGTTGCCTTCAGAAAAACAAGTGTTGATTATTCTACAAATGAAATCCGCTGCATATTCATAAACAAGTGGCATCTTTGCTATGTTAATAGGATCTAACTGGCAGTGGGTTTTATTCAGGTCCCTGATTAAGTGCACAACCCTATCCACATCAATAGGCAAAAATAATGAGAGTACTGTACATGGGTGATTGTATGCTCGGTCTGGAATTCAACAGAGAAATTGTCATTAGAAGAAACACGATCCAGTTCCTTCTGTAGGTTGGATATCTTAGCTGTGAAGAAGTCAGATACCATCTGGCCATCAGAGGAGGAAGTAGGTCTAGATATCGTATTTCTTTGGCCTACATTGTCTACATATTTTCCGGCAAAAATGGACTAGGTGAGTGCTATTATTACCACTATCCTTCCTTTTTCATCCAACATGATATATTTAGCTAATACATTTTTTTTTTTTAATCGGCTGGCACTGGGGGTGACGCAAGGTCATTAAAATACTGTACTGACATTCTGCGGGTTAAGGGGGTAATACTTTTTCTGGACTTCCTTCTCCCTTATGTTTAACATATTAGTTTTGAGGTTTTAAGGTGTTCGTTACGTTAGTTTCGCAATTTTGAGACCTTTCGCCTCATTTTTTGTCAATATTAACACCTTATTGGCGGGCTAGGCGGTAAATAATATGTAGCCACCAGCGGGTTTTTTAGCCAAAATAGGACTGTTTACGTGATCATTTTCATGCCTAAATAAGACCCAGAGCGTAAAACAAGTATCTATCCCTGAAAGGGCATAAACAGAGCTTTCCAATGACACCACAACGATCCTTGTATGACTGCTAGTTTTCTTGCAACAACCGCGCAACACGAGTGCAAAAAGCATGTAATTCGGTACTTTCCCCATACAATTCAGTATGTAGCGAGTGAGAGAGGGAGGGAGGAGGTGGGATTCGTGTCAGTAGGTTCGCCGCGGTGGTCTGGAGCAGTCATACACTTGCTACTCTCCTGCCACCACTTGTCTCTCTCTCTCAGCAACATTACGTGCTGAAAATGCCACACGACCTATGTCGCGCGCCGCCAGATAGTCCAAATTTATTATACTCGACTTATGTTGTGGGCCGCTAGTTAAGGGTTAAAACCTTTTGTGCCATTTAGGTCTCCATTTTTTTCCTGGCGAGCGAAAGCGAGCCTCTAATTTTAGAAGGAAGTGGCCTTCGGCCGGGACATTTTTCTACCGAAAAATGTACAGTACAAAAATATCTTTAACCCCTTCGGACCGGTCTTGCCTTCTAAAGGATAGCCCCGAAACCTGGTGGATCTGGCCGAAAAACGTCGTAATAGGCTAACCCTATCTTTGTTATTTTAACTGCTAGATAATTCACACACATCTCAAAATGTAGCCCTGTTTCGTATATGTAGACTGGCATTGAGTAGAGCTCTCTAGGTCAACTGGTTCAGTTGTGATGACAATTTCCGTGGAGAGAGTATTGATGCGATGTTAGCAATAATCGGACAATAACAACACTAATTCTTGTTCTCCAAAACAATAACAACAAAGGTGCGACTTCTTCTTCTTGAAGGTGCGCGTCGCTCCGACCGGCTTTGTTTACATGCGTCGGACGCACGGCTTTCAAAACATGAAGGACGATTCAAGGAAGTGAAGGAGTCAACTGCATGGACGGTGGTAGGTGAACAGAAAGTTAAGGATTTGGAGGAAATTGTGAAAGAACAAAAGGAGGAAATGAACAAGACAAAAACAAATTTTGAGACTGCAGTCGTAGGAGTCATGAAGAACAAGGAGAGTGTCGTGAGGGAGGCCATGGACAGGGACAGAGGTGTAATCATGCATGGAGATATAGAGGCTCATATGAATGATAATGGAGTGAGAAAAGTGAGAGATATGGAGAAAGTGAAGGAGGTCATGAAAGCTGTTGATGTAGATGGATGTGGATGGGATGGGCAGGTGGAGGAAGTCAGTAGGATAAGTAGATATAGAAGGGGGGAGATGAGACCTATAAGGGTACAGTTTAAAACCAGGGCAGTTGCAGAGACAGTGACAAATTTTAGTTGGAGACTAAACACAAATGAAGAACTGAAACATATAAGATTAAAGAAGGATTTGAGCATAGAACAAAGAAAAAAAATAAAGGAACTACAGGAAAAGGCTGATGAGGAAAATGGAAAGTTGGGTGAGGAGGATAAGAAGAAGTTTTCTGGAGAGTGAGGGACGGGAAATTGAAGAAGTGGTTTATACGAATAGAAGGGAGAAGGCCATTTGGGAGGGAAGAGAATGTGATAGAAGTTGTGGCGTCTCGGGGAGAGACAGGAGAAGAAGAAGCTGCAGACACAGTACCAGTAGTGTGAGGGGGGGAGTAGGGCACAGACAGGAGGAGCGGGATGATGTAGCTGCTGAAGGAATGGTAGAAAGATTAAGGATTATGTTTAGCAATGTTGATGTGTTTACCCAGGACAAGAAATGAGAACTGATATGTAGGTTGCAGGATGAAGAGGAAAAACCTGATGTCATAGCCTTACAGGAAGTAAGACCAAAAAATGCTAGAATTGAAAGGGAACTGGTGGAGTATAGTTTGCAGGGTTTTGAGTTGTATGAGAGGAATGCTATTAGAGCAGAGGTTGGAAGAGGACTGTTTATTTATGTAGAAAAGAGCTCAAGGTAAATGAAGTGGATATGAGACAGCAGTATTGTGAGTATTTGTGTATTGAAGTAAAATGTGCAAGAGGGTCAATTCTAATTGCCTCTATATATAGAAGCCCAAATAATAGTAGGGAAGAGGATGATAACCTACTGAAAGCAATGGAGGAAATAGATAATAGAGAGAACAAATATAAGATTTTGATTGGTGATTTCAATTTGCCAAAGATCAACTGGGCAAATTGTACTATTCCAGCGGGACAGTGTAGCCTGGAAAACAAGCTTATAGAGAAAGTGAGAGATTATTTTTTAACGCAACATATTACAGAGATGACAAGATATAGAGATGGGATGCAGGGGAGTGTACTTGATTTGATTTTTAGCAATGAGGAGGATATAGTAGAACATGTCAATGTGGATAGCCCTATAGGTCGTAGTGACCATAAGTTTTAGTTGCAATATTAAAACAGAGAGGGATAATAGAAGCAATAAAACAAAATATACATGTATGATAGAGCAAATTATGAGCTGCTGAGAAGGTGTTTGGACATTGACTGGGGGGAATACTTGAACAGTGAAGATGCTGAAGGAATGTGGAGGAAGATTAGAGTCAAACTGGAGAATGCTATATCCAAATGTGTACCAGTAAGGGAATATAAGGATAAAACAAAATTGAGGAAAAGAACGAATCCAGAATTACCAATGAAAAGAAAGCTTTGGACATTGATAAGAAGAAAGAAACGATTGTGGGATAGATTAAAAGTGTTAAAAAAGAACAGGGGGTCTAGTATAGAAGCTAAAGAAGTGGATTTGGAACGTAGACAAATAAACAATAAAATAAGGTGGGAGACAAGAAGAAGAGTGAAGGAGAGGGAGAGAGAGATTGCAAAACATGTGAAGGATAATCCAAATATATTCTGGAAGTACATTCAGGAAAAGTTAACAAGCAGAGTAGGTATCCCAGAACTGATAGGATAATTGGATGATAGGAATAGAGGAGAAACTGATAAGGAGAAAGAAGAGGTGCTGGGGAAATACTTTGGGGAGGTACTAACAGTGGAGTCGGATGATGCAGTGCCTACTATTCCCATCAAACAGGCACCGGCACTAGAACTAATAGAGTTTTCCCATGCTAGAATAAGAAGGGCTATAGAAAAAATGAACAGAAGTAAGTCCCCGGGACCGGATGGGATACATCCAAGAATCATAAAGGAAGGAGGTGAGATGTTAGTAGAGCCATTACAAAATTTATTTGGGGTATATTTTAATACAGGACAAATCCCAATGGACTGGAGAGAGGCAAACATAACAGCTATTTTTAAGAAGGGAAAGAGAAATGACCCAGGAAATTATAGACCAGTCCGTTTGACAAGTGTTGTGTGTAAACTAATGGAAACGGTAATTAGAGAAGGAATAATGGAGCATATGAAATCAAACCAACTTTTCAGTGGAAGACAGTTCGGATTCTTGCCGGGGAGGTCGACAGTACTACAGCTAATTAAGGTGGTAGATAATTGGATGCAAATTCCGGAGGATGGTGATGTTATAGGCGTGGTATATTGCGATTTTATGAAGGCCTTCGATAAGGTCCCACATAAAAGGTTAATAGAGAAAGTTAGAAGCTATAATATAGGGGAGAAATGTGTGGAATGGATAGAAGCCTTCCTGAAAGCTCGGAGACAGAGGGTACTGGTGAATGGAATAGGCTCGGGGTGGAGGGAAATTACAAGTGGGGTACCTCAGGGATCTGTGTTGGTTATATTTATCAACGACTTACCTGAAGTTATAACTAAAGGAAGTGAGATATACCTGTATGCAGATGACACCAAGCTGTATAGAAGAGTGAGGAGTAAGGAAGATGTGGGTTTGCTTCAAGGAGATGTGGAGGGCATGAAGGGATGGTCTGAGCATTGGTTAATGCCTTTTCATCCAAAAAAATGCAAGTACATGCGGATTGGGACAAGCAAGATAGACAAGGTAGGATACAGTATGTATGAAGCGATGGAGGAAGTTAATGCAGAAAAGGATATAGGAGTAGTGATAGACAATAAGTTAAATTTCTCAGAACATTTAGCGGAAAAGATAAACAAAGCCAATAGAATTGTAGGGCTGATAAGGAGGAAACATTTGTGTCACTTGACGAAGAAATATTCAGGAATCTCTATACAACGCTGGTTAGGCCGCACCTGGAATATGCGAACCAGGTGTGGGCTCCATATATGGTAAAGGATACAGAAGCAGTGGAGAAAGTGCAGAGGAGAGCTAGCAAGCTAGTACCAACGTTGAAGAACGCAGGCTATGAGCAGAGGTTGAGGACACTGGGGTTTCCGACACTGGCATATAGGAGAAAGAGAGGGGATATGATAGAGACTTTTAAGATAGTGTCAGGAATGTATGATGAGGATGTGTGTGAAGGTATCTTCTTGATGCGGGAGGGAACAAGAACGAGAGGACACTCTAAGAAAATGTACAAAGAAAGAAATAGGCTTGAAAAGGCAAAGACCTCATTTTGTGATAGAGTGGTAAATGAGTGGAACGCACTGCCCCAGTATGTAGCCGATTCCGAATCAATAAGGAAGTTTGAAAGTAATCTTGATAAAGCATGGGGAAGACAAGATTTGAAGTTTGATTATAAAGCAAAAATACAGAATAGTAAAAATGTTGCGTCTGCTACCGCCGCTGCCAACACCGTGAACGACCGCAGCAGTGCAAGTACTGGCACTGAGCTGGATACACAGGCCTAGTTTGCCTTTTTCCAGATGATCTACTGTAAGAAACTGTAAGTTAACCCTTCCTCCCCAGGCTCGCCTTCTAAATGACAGCACTGAGAGCCTGGGGGATATGGCCGAAAAACATCGTAATAGGCTAGCCCTATATTTGTTATTTTAACTGCTAGAGAATTCACACACATCTCAAAATGTAGCCCTGTTTCGTATCTGTAAACTGGCGTTGAGTAGATCTCTCTAGGTCAACTGGTTCAGTTGTGATGACGATTTCCGTGGAGAGAGATTCAATGTGATGTTAGCAGTATCAGACAATAACAAAGACTTGTTCTTGTTCTCCAAAACAATATCAACAAAAGTCGGACTTCTCCTTCTTGTTTTGGAAGGTGCGCGTCGCTCCGACCGGCTTGTTTAAATACGGTTCGAAGCACGGCTTTCAAACCACGCTTAACCCTCTGTTCCCGGAAGGGCTCTTGAACGCCCATAAAAAAGCATACACGAGCTGCCCGGAAGGGCTCTTAAACACCCATGAGCTCAAAGCCTGTGAGCTTGGTGTGCGAGGCGTCGGTCCGACGCATGTAAACAACAGCCGGGTGGACCGACGCCCCGCATCTCCGGCTACAAGAAGGAGAGCGTCGCTTGTTCGTGTGTGCCTGTATGTTGTTGTTAAGTATCGAAAAGTAGTGTAAAGTGTCTGTTTTTGCCATAAAGTTATCTCCAATGAAATCATCATCACAACTCAACCAGTTGACTTAGAGAGCTCTACTTAACGCCATTCTACAGGTAAATAATACAGCTACGCTTGGGGATGTGTGGGAATGTGGGAAGCAGTCAGAATAACAAATATACGGTAGCCTAGCCTAGACGTTTTTCGGCCAAAACACCCGGGTTTCGGGGAATATTTATGTAATGCGTAGCCGGGGCTGGAGGGTTAATAGGCTTTCAAGCTTATGGATTTTAATATGACACCCGGGCTCCTGCCCATCTGCCGCGGTGTTATTTTAAAATGACAACCTGGCAGGAGGGGTTAATAGGCTTTCAAGCTTACGTCTTTCAGCAGCCCATCCGGGTGCCGGGCCCTAGTTAGTTATGGGTTAACCGAGGGTTAAAGTGGGTGTATTTTTTTTTTTTTTTTTTTTTTTTTTTTTTTTTTTTTCCTAAGCTTGATAGAGGTCTAGCGAGGAAACTCAAAAATGCATAAATGAATAATTATATAGACCAAAAACCAAGCACTACCCCCTTACGGTGCTGCAAATGGAAAGAATTGTTTATAAAATACTGAACAAGCTTTAGAGATTGGGGACTTGATGAGATAGAGTGATAGGGGACTTAATGAGATAGAGGCTGTGGGGGATTGTACTGCATGGAGACCAACCATCAGGTGACATACAGTACCCGTGTAAAATATGATATGGCCTATCAAATCATAGAAAAATATATAGATTCCCCCCAGGGGAATGGTGGAGGAAAATAAGTACAGTATATGTCTCACGCATCCTACAGTGTGTCATACAAGGC
Source organism: Paralithodes platypus (assembly GCA_032716605.1). Lineage (NCBI taxonomy): Eukaryota > Metazoa > Arthropoda > Malacostraca > Decapoda > Lithodidae > Paralithodes > Paralithodes platypus. The sequence continues at coordinate 21,838,529 of CM064521.1, forward strand.
GACTAATAGGGGGGGGGGGGGGGGGCGGGGGGGCTGGTGATAGACTTGTGTACCAACAGCCATTACTATGCAATAAAGTCTTTATCTTAGAACTGTCTTGGTATGGCACTGCCGAGGCTGGTGGGGTGCGGATAGGTGCCACAGGGGACTGAGTCTTACCTGGGCGATGTTTGGCACCACACCTGTGTCGGCAACAGTGTTTGCATGTTGGAGTAGTGTTGGGGCAGGACTTTATTGATCTATAATCCAATTGCCTAATATACAGTAGAGTCTTGTTATGGTGCTGCCTTTTTGTAACACTGTTAAAGCTGGTGTGGTTGCAGATACTGCAGGTGCAAGTGCTGCAGGGGGACTGTTGAGTCTTGCTGAAGCACAGTTAGCACTATATCAATGTCAGCCACAGTGATGACTTGGTGGGGCAGTGCTGTGGCGGGACTTTATTGTACTACAGTACACCCTAACTACTGAAAGGCAACCCCGTCTGAGCCGTTACATTGCATGTAATGGAAAAATGACGTTAAACCATTGTATGTTTTGTATGTACATGAACTTTGAAACTGGCAAACTTGCTTGGGGTCATGTTTATATACATAAAACTAAAGTGTTTATAATTTGTGATTAGGTGATCTAGGGGGGGGGAAAAAAACTTAAGTGCCACCAGTACCATCATCAAAAAGAAGTTTTTATTTAAGTCAAAGCTCATTTATATATGAGATCAGTTAATGTTTCATTGACTTATTTTTGTTCTCTCTCTCTCTTCAGATCTGTATAATTGGAACGACAGAGGCACAGGCACAGGTTAAAGAAATGATGGTCAAGAAGATGTTAAAGTATAATCAACTCTTGCTGCCAGAACAGAAGATAGATAAAATGTTGACAGACAGTGCAAATCAGAATTCAATATGGTGCTCTAAGTTACATTCAAATTTGAATAGAAATAAGGCCATTGCAGTATCTGAAATAAGTAAGCAAATAATAAAAGTGAGGACACTAGGTGTTTCATCCAATGTAAAGCAGGAACTTTGTCGTCTACAGGACTTTCAGTGGAATATCACAATGGGTATGATGCCCTATGAGGAAGACTATGTGAGGAAAATATCAAAAGATTTAAAGTCTGTGTGCCAAGCCGTGGCACATGTTAGTGGTGTGCCTACACTCCATCGTCTCCTTGCGGAAATTGAGGGATTTCAAGAAAGTAAGCTTCCACGCAAATTTCTTCAGCATGTGTGTGAAGAGATCGGAGCCGTGTGGTCGCCGTCGTTGGAAAATCTGGAAAGTATCTTAGAAAGTGCCGCTAAGTATCTGAATTTCTCCCCTGGAACGGAAATGGTGAATAAAAATAATGAGGTACCGGTATATGAAAGTCAGAGTAGTGAGGCCTGTGCAAGTCAGAATAATGAAGTACTTGTATGTGCAAATCAGAATGTAATAAGCAAAAGCCAGCAGCAAAATCAACAAGCATCTAAGGTGGCTTCAGTCAAACGGACTCGAGACTGTTCGGCCAGACAGGCTGGGGAACTACAACAACAACAACAACTGACTGACAAATCGGTAATGAGACCACTAAAGCGGATGTTAGTCGATCTAGCGTTCTCAAAGACAACAGAGACAGTAAAGAGTAAAAAGAAAAGAAAAAATTTAAGGAAAAAAATAAAGAAAAGGACCAATGATACAGCTAAACCAGACATGAATGAAGTAGCAGTGGGAAATATATCTACCAAAGATAACAAAAATGTGGCTGGAGCGCTTGAAAATCAGGGGATAAATGAAGAAATTACAACTAAGACACAAGTAAAAGTAACCACTGACTTGGAAATGGCAGCAAAAACTAGTGCTAAAGAAATCAAAGCTGACGATGAAATCAAAACTAAAGAAAAAGCTGCAAAAGTAACAAAAAAGAAAAAGAGAGGTGCTGAAGATTCCAAAGCTGAAGTTAAAGGTGCAAAAGGAACACAAAAGAAAAAGAGAGTTGCTGAAGTTAAAAGTAAAAAAGGAACAAAAAATAAAGGTGCTGAAGAAACAAGAACTGAAATTAAATTTGTAAAAGTAATAACAAACAAAAAGAAAGCTACTGATGAAGTAAGAACGGAAGCTAAAACTGTAAAAGTAACAAAAGAGAAAAAGAAAGGCGCTGCAGTAGTTAGTAAAAAGGTAAAGAAGACGTCCCCAGGAAAACCAACTCTAAGTAAATCTAACGCAGCTGAAAGTAAGCCAACGGATGTCAATACTGTGTTTGTAGGAGGAAATAAGGAGAAAGATGTTGCAGTAATTGGTACGAAGATGATGATGTCTTCAAGTATTGCTAGCTCAACATCGTCAAGTATTCCTAGTGCGACATCTTCAAATAATCCTACTGCGACATCTTCAAGTATTCCTAGCTCAAGTGGAGGTAATGCAACTGAGAGTAATCCTAGCTCAGGTGATGGCAAAACAATGGAAAATTTTACCATAGTGGCATCCATAAACAAATCAAATGAAAAAGAGGCTGTCATAGTTAGTAAGAAGTTTAATGTATCCCCAGACCCAACAAATCCAAATAATTCTAGCTCAGCTGAATGTACCAGTACAAATTATTTTCCAAGCCCCACTGAAGGTAAAAGAACTACTAAAGATAAGTTACAACTAGTAAAAAGAACAATAAAATCAAAGAAAAGTGCTTCAGTGGTTAATAAGAAATCTGGAACAAGTAACCTGGGAACACTTCTGTCATGGCCAACAAAACGCTTTAGCTGGGGTTTGGTACCAGGAAGCAAGGCCTCAGAGATGATGATGATGATGATGATGAGAAATTCTAAAGGCATAGCGACTTCAATTAATTCTAGCTCGGCGGAACGTACCAGTACCAGTGTAATAACACACGCTAATCCTGGCCCAGCTGAAGGTATTAGAACTAAGGATAAGGTTCGAGCAGTAAAAGGAGCAACAAAAAAGAGGAAAATTGCTGTAAAAGTTAGTAAGAAAGGGAAGAAATCCCCAGGCAAGACAACTTTAGATTATTCTAGCTTAGCTGAATGTATCACAATAACGGTCGACAATAATCCTAGCCCAGTTGAAAGTAATGGAACTAACGATAAGATTCTACCAGTAAAAGTAGCAAAAAAGAAGAAACGTGCTGTAAAGGTTTGTAAGAAAGTGAAGAAATCCCTAGGCAAAGCCATTTTAAGTAATCCTAGCTCGGCTGAATGTACCTTAATAACGATTGATGGTAATTCCAGCTCAGTTGAAAGTAACAACACTAACGACAAGGCTCTACCAGTAACCGTAGCCAAAAAGAAAAGGAAAAAAGGGGCTGCATTGACCAGTAAGAAGGGAAAAAAGACCCCAGGTAAAGAAACTGAAAAGAACCCAAATACAAGAGGCAAAGCAATTACAAAAAAACCTAATGCAACAGAAGCTCAAAAGAACCCTAATGCAACAGACAAAGAAACTCAAAAGAACCCATCAGAAAGAGCAACTCAGAAGAAGACAAAAATATGCAAAGCAATTAAAAAGAACCCTACAAAAAGCAAAGTAACTCAAAAGAACCCTGATACTGCACACAAAGGAACTCAAAAGAACCCTGATACTACAGACAAAGGAACTCAAAAGAACTTAAGCGCTACAGGCAAAGCAGATCAAAATTACCTCGGTGGAAGTAGTCAAAGACGTGACCAATGAGAGTGAAAGGTCTGTGGCTGTGAAGGAGGACGGAATGTTTACTATAACTATTTAACCCTTCCCGCCCGGGCAGCATTTTAAAATGACACCGCGGCAGATGGGCAGCAGCCCGGGTGTCATTTTAAAATCCGTAAGCTTGAAAGCCTATTAAGCGTGTTTTGAAAGCCGTGCGTCCGACGTATGTAAACACAGCTGGTCGGAGGCGACGCGCGCACCTCCGAAAGCAAGCAGACGTCGAAGCTTTGTTGTTGTGTGGTCTGCTAAGACAGATTTAGTGATGAAAAGTGTGTCATATTGCTAACATCGCCTCGAAAGTCTCTCCACGGAAATCGTCATTACAACTGAACCAGTTGACTTAGAGAGCTCTACTCAACGCCAGTCTACAGATTGGAAACCGCAGTACGTTTAGAGATGTGTGGGAATTTTCTAGCAGTTAAAATAACAAAGATACGGTAGCCTAGGCGTAGACGTTTTTCGGCCATATTGCCCGGATCTCAAGAACATCCTTAGGATAGCGAGCCCGGGCCAGAAGGGTTAAAAAAGCATTGTGTTAATGTGTGGATTAAGAAGAGCAAGTCTATGATCGTGGAGGGAGTCGCAAGGAGAGGTTGAGCAAGAATGACGTTCTTTATTATTTAACTATTTCAATCAGATTATGGCATATGGCGGAGGGTTATTTGATAGTGTGTTACTGACATCCTTCTTAAACTGAGTAAAATCATCTGGCAGTAGCATTTATACAATAGATAGTAAGCTAAATAAAAAGTTAAGCCACTATTCCCAGTATGTCTTCCAACATTTTCAAGCAATCAAAGTAAGAATTAGTTTTCAAAGAGTATTATTTTTTTCTGATGGCCAGTTAGGCTTGCAACCCTCCCGCGAAACAACCTAGAGAATAAAAAAGAATTGCCCCGATGGAGGAGATTCATTTGTAGTCATCCCTCGAGGATCAAGGCACCTGGCAATAGACATATATATTTGTTTCTAAATGCACAAGGAAGCAGTTGCATCTCCAAAGTGTTAGATGACTTAAGAGGGGATGGGTGTATTTATTTCCTCATTTATATACCGGTATCTTATATTTTGATAAGTTATTTTGCCTTTATATTGTCTTTGTCAAAGTTTTGTTTGTTTAGTTTGCAAGTTTTACATTTTAATTTCTTTTAGTATCTTCCCTAGACTTAGATCAAGCTTTACCCTCCTTCAAGATAAATTTGTACATTTTTCGAAAGAAAAATGTCCCGGCCGAAGGCCGGATCCTCTTAAATTACAGGCTCGCTATCACTCGCCTATAAAATCTTGACACGAAAAGTCTTAATATTGTCAAAGAAATAGGGCGAAAGGTCTTAAAATCACCAAACTAATAGGCCTAACTTCTTAAAGTCTGAAAACTATTTGGACTAAACATGAGGGAGAAGGGGTGCCAGAAAAAACGACCTCCCCCCCTTAATTAAATGGATAAACAACTATATATGGATATATGGGGAGGTGTGGTGGAGTGGTCTTGCCACTGGCCTGGTAATCCAAAGGTCCCGGGTTCAAATCCCGATGTAACAATGGGAAGATATTATTGGGATGGAATTTGTGCTGTACCTAGTATCAGTGCATTACCACAAGCCCACCGAAACGTCAATAAAATACCCTCATTGTTCCCTGATTAAATAGCACTGTATGAATATTCCCATATTCAAAATATGCTATAGGGGTGCAATGCCTGGTGAGTTATCTGCTCAACAGGTGGCGTTGTGTGTGTGTAAGTGTGAGAGTCCGAGTGTAGGGGGTGAGACAGTGAAGCACGGGAACGAGGTGGCTTCAGAGATGGGGTCGTTTCGGGCCATGAGTGAGCACCGTGCCTCATGTGAAGGCAAGATGGCAGGTGCTCGTTGTACTCTACGTGCTTCACATGTCTCTCTCCCTAGACTGGAACAAGACCTCACGGGCTTCACTGTTCATTGTAAAGCGGTGAATGTTAAGGCTCTCAGCCTATGCCCGAGAGGAAGTAAGGTGGAATATAGAAAAAAAAAAAAAAAAAAAAAAAATACTTAATTTTCTAATTAATTGTATCCTAATTCAGTAATGTCTTAGACTTGTTTTGTTGGTCAGTTTGTCATTTAGAACAATATATATCACTGTAATGAGGGCTTTTTAACATACACTTTGTATTAGTATGTATGTATATACTCAGGCACATACCCCATTGCTGGGGGTGGCCGACTCGAGACAGAGCCTGAACAGAAACAACATTCAAGGGTTCTAATTCTCAGGGTCCGGGACCACTTTCGCGTTCCCTCGCCCCTTTCTCTGTCTCGATGAGTAGGAGAATTTTACAAGGGGAGGAGGATTTCTAGCCCCCTTAGTAATTACAAAAACTTATCAAACCTGTCATTTCTTTGAGAGATTTGTGTATATATGTATGTATATACTCAGGCACATAACCCATAGCTGGGGGTGGCAGACTCGAGACAGTAACAGGGACAACACGATACAAAATAAACAAAAAATAAAAAAATACACACATCTAGTACCGGTAGTTAAAATTTGTTGATAAATTTATGAAGCTCGACAACTTAACTGAAATGCATGCTAAACAGCAAACAGAACATTAACTAGTCTCAACTCCAAAATACCTAAACAGAATCGTAATACGTTAAAATTGCAATTTGTTTGTGTTCTTTCGGTAAATTTGTTCTCGTCGACAGAAACCCTATATAAAGATTGCCAAGAGCATTTTCCCACCAGTCCTACTTCTGCCTGGGCCCTTCAACATCTACCTGATTCCTCTATGACATATAATTATATATTATCACCAATTAACTTACTAATATCCCTATAGTAATTAATTAAATCAATGAAACTAATGAATACATGAGGTACTCAACTAATAAGATTTTGTAAAACTTGCACTAAACTAGATGTCTTTTGAACTAGAGCTAGATTACTATACAGACTCTCAGTAGACAGAGGTTTTGATGCAAGTAAATTGTTGCATAAATTTATTCTTTTTAACACTTTACCGTTCTTGGGCCCTCAATTCACAAATTTCCCATCATTGTTGCCCACTGTCAATGGTAGATCATCGTCATTATGTAAATTTATAGAGATTAATTGAAATATTAAACTTGAAAACTAACTCAAAAGTTACTGCTCAAATTAATATAACAAACTCATTATTTTTTACTTACAATGCTATGTATAAAGAAAATTATATACTGTACTATATACAATTTTGATATTTAGCTGACCATTTTAATAATATAAGGGACTTTATATTTGTATTGGTCGTTTGTCCATTTTTACCTTGGGCGTGACATTAGCGTCCAACAAACGGGAAAGTGTCAAGGTCAATTATTGTGACTATTCTTAAATTTGATATCAATAATTTTAATCAAGCATTTTTAATTTGTAGTTTCTTGTATAACCTCTGCTTACTGTTTATCTGTATTTATTGATTGTTTATCTACTTATATTGTTACTTTTTATAGCCTACATTCACTGTTCTTGTTAAAAGAGTAGGCCTACTCTTTGTTTGAATCTGTTGTTGCTTCTTCATATTTTGCAATAATATACTTTATTTTATTGTATCTATTAATTCTTGATAGGCTAATGTCAATTGCTTGCCTTTGTGATATCCTTAATTTTTGTGTACTATAAATGTAGGTTATTCGTAGGGTACCATTTGGTAGGGGTTATGTGTTCATGCTATGCTCACTGGCACCTACCCGATAGCACTATCGTTTGTGAGTGCTGTGTGCATTTTGTACTATAGTATTGTTAATATCTTGTCAAATTGCAAATTTGTTTGAATAGATTATTTTTATTTAAATTGTAGTTCCTTTATTCATACAGAATTTATCAGAATGTCTTGAACTTCCCAAATTGACTAATTCCTTGAATATGAAGAGTACATTAATATACTGTATGTACGACTAATTTGCCTGTGAACCGAATTCACTTACTCCTATAGTGATGTACATTCTATGTGGTGGTTTTGTATTCTTTTATTTCAAAATATTATTTTGCTAAATCGTTATTTCCACATAGTGATTTTGATAAGTTCTTTTGTCTTTATATTGTGTCGTCCCTGTTTTGGTTTGTTTATTTTGCAAGTTTTACACTATAAATGGAAACGATCAACCCCTGTTCCCCTGAAATGCAACTGCTGAAGTTGGTGTGTGACATGCAAAGGGAGATTACAGAGTTGGAATTGGCCATATGCTTCAAGTTAACCAAGGAGAAAAAGAGGAAATGCCAAAGGAGAGCATATTGGACCAAGCCTTGATTACTTCAAGAAGAACAGTAGTTATGCAAATATCATGTTTGTTTGCTAATGATAATTTGCAAAAATTTTAGGGGGATATGAGAAAAAAATAATAAATACTGTAAATGCTGCAAACAACATGATTCACAAATTTAATCAGCACATAATGGTATAAACAAAAATAAATTACCAAATGATGCATGAAATTATTGGCATACCCTACACAGGTGTTGGAGGGAACATAAAACTGATCAATAATGAAATAAACACGAGTCACAATAATATAAGAAAAACAAAAACAAAACAGAAATTATGACAAAGTAAATAGCATATTGCAGTATGTACTGCTGTTTGCTAACGATACAGTTCTGATAAGCGATAGTGAATGGGAGTTGCAGGGTCTGGTAAATATTTTTGGAACAGTGTGTGAAAAACAGAAACTGAAGGTAAATGCGGGGACGAGTAAGGTTAATGTCTTTGAAAGGGGTGCAGTCACAGAGTGTGAGGTGAAGTTGAATGGTCAAGCTATGGAGAATGTCAGCTCCTTTAAGTATTTGGGCAGTGTGTTGAGTAAAGATGGGAGTATGGAGGAAGACGTGTGGCCGGTGTGGGAAAGGGTGCAACAGTGGAAGAGGGTTGTAGGAACGCTGAAACAGTAACAGGAAATAGGGTGGTCAGCATGGAAGTAAAGAAGTCCTTGCATGCTAGTGTGGTAATCCCGGCATTGACATACGGGAGTGAAGCATGGACGTTGTTGGAGAGACACAAACCAAGAGTGAGAGGGGTGGAAATGAGTTAACTTGAGAAGTGCATGCGAAGTTACATGGAGTGATAGACGAATGAGAAAGCACGAGAGCGGTGTGGTGGGGATGTAGATGTACTGGAAAGTGTGAAAAGGAACACCTTGACATGGCTCGGCTGTGTGGAACGTATGGGAAGCGAGAGAATGACTAAGAGAGTGAAGTGCAAGGACAGAGAGGGAGAGGTAAACTGAGAGATAGGTGGAAGGATGGAGTTACGAAGTATATGCGTGAAAGCGCTGCTGGATGGGGAGGAGGGGTGTCGACTGACTGGGGACAGAAGTGCATTGGGGGCGATTTATTCGTGACCATCCCTTCGGGGATCACAGCGTCCGGCAATAGTCCCAGTGACAGCATTTCTATTTTAAGCTGGTAACTACTAGACGATTCTATTCAGTTTAGGAAGGACCTTTAGAAATCAAAAGACCTCCAACTCTCTCATTTATCTTGCTTAACTCCAACAAATTCTTCAGATGCATAAAATTGTTGAAATATTGTGGTATTGTTTCCAATTCACACGTTTTCTGATAATTAGCAAGATGATATACGAATATCATGAACGCTTTGTGCGCTTCATATCTCAAGTGAACGTTATTATACATTTTCGCAATGCTTTTTGTGTGTTGCAAAACGTCAAGATGGGCTACGGAGTACCTAAGATGCACTACTATTGCCTACGATGCATTAAGATGGCGGGTGCCTAACCCCGAAAGGGGTTGAAATAGGGGAGCTATTCCCCCGCCAAAGGCGGCTTTCTAGGGCCTTTCCTAGCTGATGCTGAGAGGATTGGGTTCTAGTCATGTGGTGATGGGCTGGTCTATCAGAGTGAGAGCTGAGCAATCTCTGCCATACCCATAGCTTACTCTGACTGTTCCTTTAACTTATATATTTTCTAGATCTCAAGTGACGGCGTCTCTTCCGTGGATTGACCTCCCAATCTACCAAGATTGGAAGCCAAAGCGTCACATTTTTCCCTTGCCCCTCAACTTTCTCTTCATAATTGCTGAGGGGCACAGGGCCCTGGGTGGGGCTTTGATTTCCCGGGCGTTTCCGCACCCTCCTTAGCTCCCCGCCATGGAGTGGCTTCGGTCACCCAGGCTTTATTGTGGTCGGCGGGGAGGGTTCTGTGGGGGCACTCGGTTATGGCCTTGGAATTGCTCGGGGCCTTGGGGCTGTTCGGCGGCAGCTTGGGGAACAACAACAACGATGCATTAACCCGTCGAGCCCCGGCTAGTTTTGTATTTTTTGTTCACCAGAACCCGACCGGTTTTCAAAAAATTGTTTTATTCCAGAAACAATAGCGAATGGGTTAGGAATGAAGGAAAAACCACAAAAAACCGCTCAAAAAGCATAAAGAATGGTCCTACAGAGCCCCCGAAAACGTATTTTACAAGAGTAAAAAATTGAAGGCAATTTCCCAAAAAAACAGGTTATTGCGCGCTCACGCGCACGCACGTGGACTTTGAGAGTTTTCAACCATCAGCACGGTTGCGTGGGATACGTACACAGTTCCCATACAAATCTGAGCCCTCTCGAGTGGCTACACCTGAGGTTACGGTCGGAGCAATTAGGGTGACTCGTCAGACGCGTCGCTGGGGCTGTGCGTTACATACATCGCCGACGCGCCAGACGCGTCGCTGGTGCTGGACGGGTTAAGAAACACTTGCGAAACGCCTACGAAAAGCACCAAAATCGGCAACCGCGCCAAACTGTTTAAACGTTTACAAATTTTATGCCGTTCACCGACCTGTCATGGTTCACTACGATACTGCGCAACACTTCCAGATATTTCCCGAACGTAATGCTGATTAGACCATTTATTAGACCACGATCGCCACATCGGGACATATCAGCGCATGATTCTTGAATGTGGGAAACCCCTTAACTTCAGATAGAGAGGTACAGTTGCCCAAATGAATTACTGTAGTATTCACCGTGATGTTATGTATAGAAGGAAAATGAGTATGATTGAATTAGAAGTGTATTTTCTCATGCAGTAGTTAAACAATATGATCAATTAACAGTTGTATAGCAAATTATTTTTTAAAGTCAATCATACTATTTTTCCTTCTAAACCTAAAATCAGAAAGTGGATACAAATTCCTATGACCAACTGTGCAGTAACCTCGGACATGTCTGGATAACATGTAATGAGTCACAATTATGGGACAAAGGCTCAATATTATAGAAAAAGACCTCCTTTACGCGGTTGGGGGGCTTCGGTGCCGGCGACTGGAGCTTGATGGGGGGATGGTTGTGGTACTTACCCTTCCTATCTCCCCTCGAGCTTTCGTCTTCAGCTTGACTAATTTTGAGTAGATTTTCATTCCTCATTCTATGTTTTTCCCCTTCTATTCTTATTCTGTCCCATCCGACTGTCCTCGGGCAGCCTATATCTCATGTCTCCCTGGCCTGGCTAGGTAGCAGACTCCTGACCCGTTTGTCTCTTCGGTTGCTTATGTGGCCGAACTGACTTGATTCCCTTCGGTAATGCATTTTTTGCTTCTCGATGTGATTTTTTCTACCTTCGACTTAATCTTTCATTCTTCGCCCTGATCACTTCTTGGTTGGTGTTGCGGTGTAGCAGTTCTTGCCTCATCCTTCGGCCCTGCCCTATAAGAGCTCTGATGTGGAGCTCATGTGATCCGGCTGAACTGGTGAATGGCGAGAAATGTCTACTTGTCTTCCCCTTCCTCGATTTGTTCCCCTACTGCCCTTCCTTATCTATCTTGACTCGTTTAGTTAAATATCTTGATCGAATCCTTCGGGCCAGCCCTATGAGAGTTCTTTTGTACAGCTCAGTGGTCTGGTTAAACTAATATTTAAAAAAATATATGTACAGTAGGGTCTCACATAAAACGAGTTTATGGTCGATAAACGAGGGCGTTGTATGCGATTTAGTTTTATGTGAACACAGCATTTTGGTGGCCCAATATCGTCAATGTTCACTGGAAGCGTAAATTTCCGTCAGGAGCGTACGATATTTTGTACGTTTTGTACGATATTTCGGCGTTCTATATGAAAGCGTACGATATTTCGTACGTTTTGTACGATATTTCGGCGCTCTATATGAAAACTCCTCGGATTTGCCCCACTTTGGCGGCGGACTCGTTTTATGTGATCACCTTCGTTCTGATCGAAAATTAAATATTAATATTTTAGGTCGGTCGTTTTAATCGAGACTCGTTTTATGCGAACACGTTTTATGCGGGACCCTACTGTATATAGAAAAAGAAAATATGTATGCAGTGTTTGTCCATAATATCAAACCATTACCCGTAACTGGCTCATTGAATTATATCCCGGAATGTCCGACGTATGTCTGTCTGAAGTTAGTCTATTTTATGGTACAGTAGTATATTTTGTACTATAGAAGAGTTATTAGTACGGTATTTAACCCTTAAAGAGAGAGTTCCGTATGGAGCTCAGTGGTCTGGTTAATCTGCTCTACATAACTAACTAACTAACCTTAAAGAGCGGCGCTCGACTTAAGTCGTGCACCAATTTGCAGCAAGTTAGGAGCAATTAAGGCTTTTAAAGGGTTAAAATCGAGTGCAAATGGCCGGGAGAGCAGCGGGCCAGACAGCCGAGTCCCAGGGCTTATCGCCGCCCATTAACTCATGTTCCCTGTGTTCTCGAGAGGCCGGCAGTGTAGCCAGTAGTGTGCATAGCTGGGAAAAATATACCGATATATGCTAAACTTCCATGTTCGTGGCACCACTGCAAGAGAACCACGAGTGCTACGTAGCTCGTTCTGGTCTCATTTTGAAGCTTTTAGTGCCTAGGTTTTTGCTAAATAATGTTTTTTTCATGCAGATGCTTGATTTATCATGCAGGAGGGCCTGAATATGCCCAAATGAGCCCAAAACACCCCGCTAGACAAGGGTTAAAATGGATTTTGGAATGGATTTCTATTTTTGTACAGCAGTTATCTGAGTGAATAATAGACAAGTAGGTTTGGTTCAGCATTATGAAATGACTGGACTCATGATGTGACTCATAGATATTTTGTTAATACAGTGTCTGTTAAATTAATGTACCACTTTATTTCTGTTGATAGTTACTGATGATATATATTAAGGTATACATTTACAAGTTGTACCCCACATTGCATTTGTTTATTGAACAGTATATTGTTTGACCTTATATTGTAGTACTGTATATTTATTATGTTATGAAATTTAATTAGTTTTGTTTTTACAACTGTATCTGTTTTCAGCAATGTTTTTTTTTTCTTGTTTGCATGTAATATATGTGAATAATAAGGTGATATATTTCTTTATTTTCCTCTATTCTGTTACATTGTAGCTGAAAACTAGTGATGTTTGAAGAATAGAATGCCAGACTAGAGACTCCACTACCCTTGTTGATGTTGGGTCAGGGAGATTGCCTTTTCAACGGCCCCTAAGAACTACTTGTAGTAAGGGCTTGGGCGAAATATATACTGTATATATATATATATATATATATATATATATATATATATACAGTATATATATACTCTCTCTCTCTCTCTCTCTCTCTCCTCTCTCTCTCCTCTCTCTCTCTCTCTCTCTCTCTCTCTCTCTCTCTCTCTCTCTCTCTCTCTCTCTCTCCTTCTCTCTCCTCTCTCTCCTTCTCTCTCTCTCTCTCCTCTCTCTCTCTCTCTCCTCTCTCTCTCTCTCTCTCTCTCTCTCTCTCTCTCTCTCTCTCTCTCTCTCTCTCTCTCTCTCTCTCTCTCTCTCTCTCTCTCTCTCTCTCTCTCTCTCTCCTCTCTCTCTCTCGTCTCTCTTCTCTCTTCTCTTTCTCTTCTCTCTCTTCCTCCTGTCAGGCCCAATCCCCATTTTGGGGGTAGCCGACTCAAGACAGAGCAAGAACAGGGAAAATACAAAAACAACATAAAATAAACACAGATAAAAAACACAAACTCATACACATCCAGGTCATTATATATATATATATATATATATATATATATATATATATATATATATACTGGAGAAGTTTTATATATCTGCCTGGGCACAAACTTCTAAATTAAGTCAGAATATATATATATATATATTCTGACTTAATTTAGAAGTTTGTGCCCAGGCAGATATATAAAACTTCTCCAGTATATATATATATATATATATATATATATATATAATGACCTGGATGTGTATGAGTTTGTGTTTTTATCTGTGTTTATTTTTTGTTTTATGTTGTTTTTGTATTTTCCCTGTTCTTGCTCTGTCTTGAGTCGGCTACCCCCAAAATGGGGAAAATGGGTTTTGTATTTTGTTGTTTTTGTATATATATATATATATATATATATATATATATATATATATATATATATATATAATTCAATATTCTGACTTAATTTAGAAGTTTGTGCCCAGGCAGATATATAAAACTTCTCCAGTCCTTAATTTTGATTAACCCGGCAAGTGTGAAAAGACTAATATATATATATATATACAGTAAACTTCCGTTAATCCGAAGGGCAGCGGACCGGCCCTCGTTCGGATTAGTGGATTTTTCGGATTATCGGACTTTACCCCTATGAACCTGTGTATTAATGGCCTGACGAAAACATTGAGGCATTAGGCCACCCAAATGACACAATGGTGCACACATAGGCCTATCATATGTTCATGAAATCACTTCAAAAGTTTACCATTGTCATTGTAGCCTATTACCTACTTCAAAACATTCAGATTAATGGTCAAAGGAATCTGCTGATATAAACGTAAACTCCATATGTCCGCATCGTCTACTAGCGAGTTTGTCTTGCTCTTGAAGATCAGATCAGATGTGGTTCGGGAAGTAATGCCTTAACAACGGCACTTCCCTGAGAGGTTCTTGTGATTTTCCTTTCGTGATTTTCCTTTTGTGACGTGCTCTGTTATATTATATTGTATTGAAAGCACCCTTGTCTTGTTGTCTTGAAAGCACCCTTGGGACGCTCCGATCACTGAACTATAAATAGTAGCGTATCGGAACGTCCAAAGGTGCGTTTTCAAGCTCAAGACTGAATGCGCTTGCAGAAAATGCGGTGCAAGCCAGTAGCGCATCGGAGCGTCCCAAGGATGCGTTCAAGAGCAAAACAAACTAGCAGACGATGTGGTGTTTACGTTTATATCAGTAGCTTCCTTGACCATTAATCTGAATGTTTTGAAGTAGGTAATAGGCTACAATGACAATGGTAAACTTTTAAAGTGAATTCATGAACATATGATATGTGTGTGCTCCATTATGTGTCATTTGAGTGGACTAATGCCTCAAAAAGGGGACTTTGGGACTTCTTGAAATTCGGACCATCGGGTGAATTCGGATTTGGCCTCAAATTGAAAAATTCGGACTATTGGGAGATTCGAATCATCGGTCGTCGGATTAACCCTCTGTTCCCGGAAGGGCTCTTGAACGCCCATAAAAAAGCATGCACGAGCTACCCGGAAGGGCTCTTAAACACCCATGAGCTCAAAGCCTGTGAGCTTGGTGTGCGAGGCGTCGGTCCGACGCCGGCTGGACCGACGCCCCGCATCTCCGGCCACAAGAAGGAGAGCGTCGCTTGTTCGTGTGTGCCTGTATGTTGTTGTTAAGTATCGAAAAGTAGTGTAAAATGGCTGTTTTTGCCATAAAGTTATCTCCAATGAAATCATCATCACAACTCAACCAGTTGACTTAGAGAGCTCTACTTAACGCCATTCTACAGGTAAATAACACAGCTACGCTTGGGAATGCGGGAAGTAGTCAGAATAACAAATATACGGTAGCCTAGCCTAGACGTTTTTCGGCCAAAACACCCGGGTTTCGGGGAATATTTATGTAATGCATAGCCGGGGCTGGAGGGTTAAAGGACTTTTACTGTATACTTTAATTCAATATTCTGACTTAATTTAGAAGTTTGTGCCCAGGCAGATATATAAAACTTCTCCAGTCCTTAATTTTTATTAACCCGGCAAGTGCGAAAAGACTAATAAGAGTTTTACCGGTGCGCTGCGGGAAGCTTTATACAGTAAAAGTCCGTTAATCCGACGACCGATGATTCGAATCTCCCAATAGTCCGAATTTTTCAATTTGAGGCCAAATCCGAATTCACCCGATGGTCCGAATTTCAAGAAGTCCCAAAGTCCCCTTTTTGAGGCATTAGGCCACTCAAATGACACATAATGGAGCACACACATATCATATGTTCATGAATTCACTTTAAAAGTTTACCATTGTCATTGTAGCCTATTATCTACTTCAAAACATTCAGATTAATGGTCAAAGGAAGCTACTGATATAATCGTAAACACCTTCGTCTTCTTCTTCTTCCACATCGTCTGCTAGAGAGTTTGTTTTGCTCTTGAACGCATCCTTGGGACGCTCCGATGCGCTACTGGCTTGCACCGCATTTTCTGCAAGCGCATTCAGTCTTGAGCTTGAAAACGCACCTTTCAAGAAGTCCCAAAGTCCCCTTTTTGAGGCATTAGGCCACTCAAATGACACATAATGGAGCACACACATATCATATGTTCATGAATTCACTTTAAAAGTTTACCATTGTCATTGTAGCCTATTATCTACTTCAAAACATTCAGATTAATGGTCAAAGGAAGCTACTGATATAATCGTAAACACCTTCGTCTTCTTCTTCCACATCGTCTGCTAGAGAGTTTGTTTTGCTCTTGAACGCATCCTTGGGACGCTCCGATGCGCTACTGGCTTGCACCGCATTTTCGGCAAGCGCATTCAGTCTTGAGCTTGAAAATGCACCTTTGGACGTATTAGTCTTGAGCTTGAAAACGCACCTTTGGATGTTCCGATACGCTACTATTTATAGTTCAGTGATCGGAGCATCCCAAGGGTGCTTTCAAGACAACAAGACAAGGGTGCTTTCAATACAATATAATATAACAGAGCACGTCACAAAAGGAAAATCACAAAAGGAAAATTACAAGAACCTCAGGGAAGTGCCGTTGTTAAGGCATTACTTCCCGAACCACATCTGATCTTCAAGAGCAAGACAAACTCGCTAGTAGACGGAAGAAGAAGAAGACGTTTATATCAGCAGATTCCTTTGGCCATTAATCTGAATGTTTTGAAGTAGTTAATAGGCTACAATGACAATGGTAAACTTTTGAAGTGATTTCATGAACATATGATATGTGTGTGTGCACCATTGTGTCATTTGGGTGGCCTAATGTCTCAATGTTTTCGTCATACACAGGTTCATAGGGGTAAAGTCCGATAATCCGAAAAATCCACTAATCCGAACGAGAGCCGGTCCGCTGCCCTTCGGATTAACGGAAGTTTACTGTATAATCCAAGGCCTAAAACAAAACATTTAAACCAGCCCAGTCTCAATTGATTTTATTTTTTATTTTTTTTCCTTGGCCATTTCTTACAGTTTCTTACAGTAGATCCTCTGCCTTTGGGAAAAAGGCAAACTAGGCCTGTGTATCTAGCTCAGTGCCAGTACTTGCACTGCTGCGGTCGTTCACGGTGTTGGCGGCGGCGGTAGCAGACGCAACATTTTTACTATTCTGTATTTTTGCTTTATAATCAAACTTCAAATCTTGTCTTCCCCATGCTTTATCAAGATTACTTTCAAACTTCCGTATTGATTCGGAATCGACTACATACTGGGGCAGTGCGTTCCACTCATTTACCACTCTATCACAAAATGAGTTCTTTGCCTTTTCAAGCCTATTTCTTTCTTTGTAAATTTTCTTAGTGTGTCCTCTCGTTCTTTTTCCCTCCCGCATCAAGAAGATACCTTCACACACATCCTCATCATACATTCCTGACGCTATCTTAAAAGTCTTATCATATCCCCTCTCTTTCTCCTATATGCCTGTGTCGGAAGCCCCAGTGTCCTCAACCTCTGCTCATAGCCCGCGTTCTTCAACGTTGATACTAGCTTGCTAGCTCTCCTCTGCACTTTCTCCACTGCTTCTATATCCTTTACCATATATGGAGCCCACACCTGATTCGCATATTCCAGGTGCAGCCTAACCAGCGCTGTACAGAGATTCCTGAATATTTCTTCGTCAAGTGACACAAATGTCCTCCTTATCAGCCCTACAATTCTATTGGCTTTGTTTGTCTTTTCTGCTAAATGTTCTGAGAAATTTAACTTATTGTCTATCACTACTCCTATATCCTTTTCTGCATTAACTTCCTCCATCGCTTCATACATACTGTATCCTACCTTGTCTATCTTGCTTGTCCCAATCCGCATGTACAGTAGTCCCTCGAATTTTGCGTCTTTCAAATTTGCGAAATTTCGATTTTGCGAACAGGACCCAAGAATTTACCTTTTTTGCGGGACTTGATATGTGCGATATTACTTGAGTTTTGCGGGTGGCGCCAAATGATACGGGGTTTCCGCACTAGTTTTCGGGGGGGGAGTAGCAGGATCATGACGTCAGGCTGCCCTGCCGCCCATTGTTTACTGTTTATAGATTCTCCCACGCTCCTCACGCTCTCGCATAATCGACTTCCTTGGGCAAAATTGAAGTGTTACCTGTGCCCTGGGTCCCCTGAATCTGTATTTCTGTGTTTTTCTTTATTGTAGGATGTATACTTAAGTGTATGTGTCATAATGTGTGTACAAACAAGGATGAAAATCACCAAAAAATAGGCCCTCGATGATGAGATGTCGACCATATTCAATTAATCCCATAAGGTTAGTTTTTTTTAAATTTGCGATTTTGAATTTTGCGGCCTGCAATGTCGACCATATTCTCGCAAAATTCGAGGGAGTACTGTACTTGCATTTTTTTGGATGAATAGGCATTAACCAATGCTCAGACCATCCCTTCATGCCCTCCACATCTCCTTGAAGCAAACCCACATGCCAAATATCACTCCTCCACATCCCCTCCTTCCCCCCCTTCAATTATCACCTATTTTCCCTGTTATTCCCTTATTCGTCGGTATATTTTCGTGCTAACAATAGCGAGTAATAAGCAGGCTGTTACCAAGCGAGTGAATGAGAAAGAGAGACGGCACTACAAGTCAATGTCGCTCCAGGCGTCGTGAGAGGTGGATGTTGGTGAAGCTGGCTCACACTTTAGTTATGTAACTCTCGCATTCATTTCACGATTTTGACCAGCCAAACACTGTTTCCACTTGTTTTATTGTTGTAACAGGTTAATATCTTCATACTCAACGTAAAATAGACGCATATGGATAAGTATTAATGATATTTATGGTAAGATAACTATTTGAGTGACAGGAATCAGTGAAATAGGTACGCACAGGGAGAGGTGGTCACTACCCCCCCTGCGCAGCGGAGAGGTTAAGTGGTGGCCACCTTGAAAAGTGGGTAGGGTGGACTCTTAACCCTTCTTAGTCTAGACTAAGTAGACAAGATGGCCGATGGTTCAGTAGAAGGAATTTGTCACCTCAGTACTTTTGTGGGTGTAAAGACATTCAAAATATGTACAGTATACTGACTCTGAACTGGTAAGGAGATAGAAATTAGACAGTGCAGGGATAGGGTAAGTGATCAAATTGTTGAGGGTGGCCTTATGCATACATACAGTACATACACAAATTTAAAGACCGAGTGCTGCACACGAAGCGCGGTACCGGTCTCACATCCTAATGGCGGCGTTCCAGACAATCCTGTTAAGAGCTGCCTCACTAGTCAGGTTCTTTGATTTAAGACCACACCACAAAGTCCGATCCCAAGTCTTGGTCCGCCCCTTGGTGCAGCTCCCTCCACATTAGTTGGTGGGTTGGTGATATTAAGAACATATTGATATATGAGACAAATTCCTGAGGAGGGTGAGGGTTTCAGGTCATTCAAGGTCAACTGTTTAAGATGTAGGGTTATGTATAAACTGTTGACTGACAGCCATATAACGCTCTGGATTGAGGCGACCAAATCAATAGTACCGTATTCATTTGGTAGTCAGAATGAGAAAGGCTTGTTTAGAGAGATGTTCAATAAAAAACTTCTTAAAGTTGTATCTTAATCAAGTTTTGATAGGGAGGAAATGCAAACCCACTTCCTAGAAGAGAGGTAATAAAGGGGCTTTGGATGGTACAATAGAGTCGGTCATTGTACCAGTTGGAACAACCAACATTGGCGGAGCTTGAGGTGGAGGAAAGAATAGCCCCTCCACCCCGGAAGGGCTCTTGAACGCCCATAACAACCTCGGCCCGCGCAACCCGGAAGGGCTCTTGAACGCCCATTGCTTGCGTGCGTGCTTTCGAATGCCGCGCGTAAATTTTTGGTATCGTGGGACGGTAGGTGGCGCCACCAGGCGTAAACTACGCCACAGCAACAGTATCTACCCCGACGCCATAATGGACAGTACGCCAAATAGTGCTTCCGCTGTGTCCGATACCGTGCTTCCTACGACGCCCGTGCTAGTTCGTCGCGCCTTACCCCGACGCCATCGCCTAAATGTGTTATCTCCCGGAGGTATTGAGACGACATTGAGACTTTATGAGCGAGCTGATGCCAAGCATAATGTTGATGATGAAGTCAGTGACGACTTCAGTAATTATAAGTCGAGTGATTATGGCCATGAGTGACAAAGAAGAGCAATTCCTGGGATTTGCGAGAGAACATGACAGTGATGAAGGTGATGTACCAGTTGTTGAGGAAGCTGGTTTACCTAAAGACAGTGAACTTGAGAGAGTGAGTGAGTGGGAGAGTTCAAGGTCACTCGCCAAATTTCGCATAAGTGACACGACGCCAAGCCCTTCCCCAGGTAAATCGCCTTTCAAGCTACACTTATATAAGCAGAAAATACTTGAAAAGGCGGCCGCGGCAGCTAGGGAACAAGCCAAAATACTTGGTGAGGATGAGGCTGTGAGTGAGGGTGAGCGTGGTGACCCTTCTCGCCCGCCATTGTCTCCCTTATCTACCCACACCACCCAAGATGACCCGGGTGCCCCGCATTCTTCCCCACCACCCCCACCACTGCCAAGGGTTGAGGACCCCCCACTTTCGGCCTATTTGCCTCCTAGGTCCCCCGACAGGAGACATACTGCTGCCGAAAAGGGGAAAGGCAGGAAATATGCCAAAAAAATTAAGAAAAGTAAGAGAGTTTTGTTCGAGGCTCCTGCGGCGTCCACCCCTGCCGGCCCCAGCCATACGCCCCCGCAACTTTCCCCACGGTCCTCCCCACCTCTCCTGCCTTCAACATGTCTTCCTGAAGAAGTCTTTGAGCTCGCATCACCAATACCTGGGCCTAGTGACAGTGAAGAATTAATTTCTGTCACTTGTCGCCGGCCAAGGAGCCCAGGACCTCGGAGTGACATAGCCTCACCTGCCACTCCTTCCCCACCTCGCCCACCCGCACGCCGCCCACGCATCACTCGTTCCCCGCCAGATTATGTGGGGCCACTGATGATGAAGGGCACCTCTCTGAAGACTCTGGTCATGATTACATAGGTCCACCGTCAGGGCAAGATGACCACTCTGACGATGACTATATGGACATGGACAGCCCTAGACCCATCCGCTTGGCCCGGCGTCGTGCTGCCCGTCGTGCTGGCCGACGCCCTGACCGCCGCCCTCGCCGCCCTAGGGCGCGCGCCTCCCGAGTTGGCCGTGGGCGTGCTGGGCCACCAGCTGGAGCTCCTCGTCAGCGTAGACAAGACCCATTCTACGTTTTTCAGTGGCAAGACGTAGTTGATGGGGATGGATACAACCCTGATGTGCCAGCTTTTGATGAGGTACTGGAGGGTTCAGGCATTACCCCCAATTTTCCTGCAGGCCCCAATGCTCCACCACACAAACTATTTGAGGCCTTCTTTGATGAGGAGGTGGTAGGCTATGTTGTCAAAGAGACAAATAAGCAGCACCAATACCAGGTCCACTTTTTGGGCAAGGTGACCAAGGGCCACATGAGGCAGTGGACCCCAGTGACTCATAAAGAGTTCATGGTGTTCCTGGCACTCACCATGCTAATGCCTCATGTCAAGAAGCATAGGTTGCCTGACTATTGGATCACCAATGATCTGATATCCACCCCTGCCTTCGGGAAATATATGTCTCGCGACCGGTACCTTGATATCCTTGCAGCGCTCCATCTTGTCACCAACCTTGACGTCCACCTCCCAGACAAGCTGTGGAAGATTAGAACGTTGTACGAGATGATGAGAGAACGCTTCACCTCCTACTTCAATCCCTTCCGCAAGGTCGTCATTGATGAGTCTCTTGTGCTGTTCCGGGGAAAACTCAGCTTCCGGCAGTACATCCCCTCAAAAAGACATCGCTTTGGCATAACATTCTTTGTGCTGTGCGACTGCCAAACTGGCTATGTCCTGGACTTCCTGGTCTACAGCGGGAAGGAAGGGGACTTGCTTGTGGACCCCCTCATTGGCTTTGGCGGAGCAGTGGTGCAAGCCATGATGGACCGCTACTTTCACAAGAATCACGTCCTCTACACGGACAATTATTACACGTCCCCCACTCTCTCACAGTACCTGCATGAGCGCAAGACGGGGACTGTAGGCACAGTACGAGGGAAAAGGAAGGGCATGCCACCTTTCCCTCCAAAGACCAAAAAAGGTGATCTGTTCAAGAAGAAGTCGGGGCCCATTCTGGCTATCCACTGGCACGACCAGCGGAAGGTCAACCTCCTGAGCACCATCCACAAGGGGGAAATGGTGGAGACTGGCAAGGTGGATCGCCGCACCCAGGCCAGGGTGACCAAGCCCGATTACTGTCCTGGACTACAATATCAACATGAGGCTGGTGGACAAATCCGACATGCAGATAGGCTTCATTGACTGCCTGCGTACCTCGTGCAGATGGTACAAAAAGTTCTTTCTGCATATGGTGGACATGTCAGTTCTGAATGCCTACAATATATACAAGCTTCGGAATGTGAACACACCCATGAAGTTCAATAGCTGCGGAGGTTCCAAAAGCAGGTGTTGACGGAGCTCCTGGAGAAGTATGCTACGCCACAGAGGGCAGTGGCACATCCTGGGCCCGCCGTTATTGACCGCTTGCAGTGTGCTCAATACTTGATTAGGCACAGGCTTGGTTCCCTGCCTCAGAATGAATCAGGAAGAACGCAGCAGAAGCGGTGCCATGTCTGCTACAACAGCAGGGTGAGGGCGAGGTCAGGTAAAAAGTCCACCATGGAGTGTGTGGAGTGCAAGGTGGCACTCTGTGCTTTAGGGTGCTTCTTTGATTACCACTCCAAGCTGGAGTTCTAATAATCATACTGAAAGTGCCAAATAAAATGACAATATGTACACTATATATATAGGCAAAAAGTGGAAGAAAACCAATTTATTGTTATACAAAAGTCATGTATTATGAGAAAATTGATACAAATACAATTACACCATAATAATATGTGAAAGTGACACATATGTATATACCAAGTGACATTCATATGATTAGAACCTATAGAAATATATAAATCAGTGAAAAAAGACACAATAAATTGTATATAAAACGTTTACAAAGCATATAACTAAGTGAAAGTGACACAAGACCTAATATTTGATGACCAAAGTATAATAAACACCTGTGATAACGAATAATCAGTGCCTAATACAACAATAACCTACCTCAATTACTAATAAAATGTACGGTATCAAGTGAAAATGAGCATTATCAGTGACAGTGACACTCTCTAAAGCATATTTGTCAATGTGAAAGTGACACAAGACCTAATATTTGATGGCCAAAGTATAATAAACACCTGTGATAACGAGTAATCAGTGCCTAATATAACAGTAACCTACCTCAATTACTAATAAAATGTACGGTATCGAGTGAAAATGAGCATTATCAGTGACAGTGACACTCTCTAAAGCATATTTATCAAAGTGAAAGTGACACAAGACACAATACTTGATGGCCAAAGTATAATAAACACCAGTGATAACGAATAATCAGTGCCTAATACAACAATAACCTACCTCAATTACTAATAAAATGTACGGTATCGAGTGAAAATGAGCATTATCAGTGACAGTGACACTCTCTAAAGCATATTTATCAAAGTGAAAGTGACACAAGACACAATACTTGATGGCCAAAGTATAATAAACCTGTAATAACGAATAATCAGTGCCTAATATAACAATAACCTACCTCAATTACTAATAAAATGTACGGTATCGAGTGAAAATGAGCAATATCAGTGACAGTGATACCCTAATAAACATACTTTATATAATTGGCCTCAAAATAACTATAAAAATATCAGATAAACATCACATTCTCAATATCAAACACGAAAATCGTCTAAGGGAGATAAATACTTTGGCGCGACGAGCGGCTAGGTGCGTCGTAGCCAGGGCGACGCGTCCGAAGGCGGGAAGAATTTGCCGCCGAAAAGCACTCGTCTTCCTGCGCTCACCATTATGCAACCAGAGGGGCTAGAGACCTCTACTCAACGCCATTCGACAGAGCAAGGTTTGTGGAACATTATTCTTTTTTATTCATAACATTACTTGCCATATTCATTGAATTACAGAGGAGTTAACATAGACCAAAGATCGTCAAAACACCCGGTACCACAGCACAGTCGCAAGCTATAGCCCCCGGGGCTGGAGGGATAGACAGGAACTTAACTGTTGTGGTGGCTAATACGAAAAGTAAGCAACTCTGTCATATAGAAGAGGACTGAGTAGGTCATTATCGAAGTTAACTTTTTTCCTCGGACTATTTGGAAGTTAACTTTCATTTTAGTTATTGGAGCAGTTAGCTTCCGATAACTATTTTTAATATGATAATTATTTAGCAAAAAGTTGCAAAACTTGTATAAATTGCATATTTATTCTTGGATTTAGCATTAAGAATTTTCTATAGGTTTTTAAGCTTTTTTTAGATTATAAAGAGGGGGTCGGGTGCCAGTTGGACTAGATAATAGTCCGCCAGATGCCTGGCCCGGGGAGCCGGTTTATATGAAGGGTCATGTCTGGATTAAAATGTAAAACTTGCAAACTAAACAAACCAAAATTGGGACAAGGACAATATAAAGTCAAATTAAATTATCAAAATCGCTATGTGGAAACCGCTTACTAAAATGAAAATTATTAAATAAAAGAACACAATCCACCACATAGGGTGTACATTACTACATGAGCAAGTTAATCTGTTTCCCAAGCAAACTAATCGCACATACAACAACGCACTATCGTCACGTTAAAGGAATTAGTCAAGTTTGGGAAGTCCGGGACGTTCTGGTAAATTTTACTAAACTCTGCATGAATAAAGAAACTACAGTACATGTTAAATGTCAAAATATTATTTAAAATCAAATTTGCAACATGACAAGACATTAACAATAGTACAAAATACAAATATTGATAAGATATCTATACTATTACAAAATAATATATAAAATACAGTACAGCACTCACTAACGAAGGTGCTATCGGGTAGGTACCTGTAAGCATAGCATGCCTCAAGTGACCCCAATCAATAACTACCCTACAAATAACCTACATTTATCGCACAAATAAACTAAGGAAATCGCAAAAGCAAGCAATTGATACTATCGACAATGAATACATATAATATAAAGACAAATAATTGCAATACTGTAATTAATGTGAGGTGGGCGAGCATTGTGGTATGGTTCCGCTGCATGTCTGGATTGTCTGCCTGCTGAGACTGGAATCTCTCCGGGAGGTCTGGGACCGGGGGAGTACTGGATGCCCTTAGTGATTCTTGGTCTCTGGGTCTTCTCCTGGGTGACCTAGATGTGTTTGAATTTTTTTATTTTGTTTTATAAGTTATGTTGTCCCTATTCGGGCTCTGTCTCGAGTCGGCCACCCCCAGCTGTGGGTTGTGTGCCTGAGTATATACATACATGCATACATACATTAAAAAGTAGTTTTTGTTATCGGTGCCCAACACTGTTTTTAGTAAAAGGGCCCCACCAGCCCAGGATTTAGTTTTGGAGTTCCTTTCCCTAAGCAATCTGCCTGCCAAACTAAGTGAGCCCTATGTACTTGCCACTTTAAACTGCGTCTTATGACATGCAAAAGGTTCAGTCAAATATAAAAAAAAGTTTGCCAAAAATCTTAATATAATTTGATTGGATTTTAGATAGGGAGACAATAACGCAACACTTCGATGATGAGAAACAACTATTACTGATCACGGGCTATTAAATACATTAAGACTAGCATGGAAATGTGATAGCAACTAAAAAACAATTACAGTACAGTACTGTATATTGATGTTTACTGTACATGAGAAATATTATTTTTATCTGTGAAGCATTGGACCTTATTTCCAGGGGAGAAAAGGCTGAATAGGAGAGGTAAGTAATTCTCATGACCTTTCAAAAATCAATTACTTAAGGGAATGCACTTTTAACTGTTTGTTGAGGTTAGACTTGGTGCAACTATCAGTACTTAATTTTTATCTCCAGTATGTTTTGGTTGAAACCTTTTACTTTGATAAGTGTAGCCTAGCCTTTAAAGTCTTCAACTGCCTAAACAGAGGCACAGTGCCTATAGATTCAGCTGCTAAGAGTCTTATATAGAGTCTCATTAAAGCGTGTTAAGTCCTGTATTTGGTATTACGGGTTCAAATCCTGGGAGGATCGCATGCTTTCATTAATTTCATTTTGGAGGTTAGTAGTGT
This sequence comes from Paralithodes platypus, assembly GCA_032716605.1. Taxonomy (NCBI): domain Eukaryota; kingdom Metazoa; phylum Arthropoda; class Malacostraca; order Decapoda; family Lithodidae; genus Paralithodes; species Paralithodes platypus. The sequence goes on from CM064521.1 coordinate 21,864,789, forward strand.
TAAGAACGATGCTAAAAATATAATTTGGATTTTGGTTGTGTGTCATGTGGGAATCTGCAATACTGTACTAAACTATTTTCTCTCTCTCTTCAGATCCGTATATATGGAACAAGAAAAGCACAATCACTAGCAAAAGAAATGTTGTCAAGGAAGTTATCAAAACATAATCAATGTTTGATGCCAGAACAGATGGAGATTAAGATAGATAAAGTGCTTACAGATAGTTCTGTTCAGAATTCTAGATGGTGTTCTGATTTCCTTTTAAATTTGAGCATAGATAAAATCTGTGTATCAAAGGTAATATATAGTTATATTGACAAACTTTGGAGTCTAAGCATCTCAGAAAAGGATATGAAGAAGACACTTGGTCGTTTGTGTGACTTTCAGAAGAACATCATGGTTGGCAAGATACCTTACAGTGAAAAAACTATGAAGAACATTTCTGATGATTTTCGATCGGTGTGCATGACTTTGGCTTCGGTTACTGGTGCCACGACCTTCTATGAGCTCGTCTCGGACATGGATGAATTCCACGGACGTAAGCTCCCTAGGAAATTTCTCCAACAAGTAAGTAAAGAGATCGGAGCTGTGTGGTCGCCGTCTTTTGAGAATATGGATATCATTTTAGAAAGTGCCTCCAAGTATCTGAATTTCTCTCCCGATAAGGAGGAAGTATTGGATCAGAACAGTCAGATGAGTGAAAAGCAGATTGAAAAGTTAAACAGAAGCCAACAACACAAGCAACAGCCTGACTTATTAGTAAGTATTCCAAGGATAATGAAAAGTGACCCCAGGGTCAAACCCTCAAAAACAGAATTGATGGTGGGAGATAAAGAGAATGACAAAAAATCAAAGAAAATGGTAAGTGATGGCAGCTTGGTTAAAGCAGAAATAGCAGTGGGAAGAAAATCTCTCGAAGAAGAGTCAAGTGTAGATGGAGCAAATGATAGTCGGAAGATCAAGAAAGAAAAAAAAGTTAAGACAAAAGATAAACAAGAATCAAATGTAGATGGAATCAGTGCAAATAAAATCAAGAAATTCAAGAAAAAGGTAAAGAAAGAGTCAAATATAGATGGAACCAATGCAAGTCAGAAGATCAAGGAAGAAAAGAATCCCAAGAAAATAGTAAAAGCAACTACCGGATCAAGACAGATGGTGAAAGTTAAGATCAAAGAAACCATAGCTAGTACTGAAGAAGGAACTGAATTGAATCTTGTGAAAGAAACCACAAATAAAAAGAAAGGAGCCAAAGTGATTAGTAAGAAAGTTAAGAAATCCTCAACTGACACAAAATCAACTCCAGACAAAATGGTAGAAAGTGAGTGCTTGTCCAATAATGAAATGGATGTAGTAGTAGGAGTGAAATCTAAAGAAGAGAAAGATTTAAATGAAGTAAATGAGGGTCAGACAGTATTGGTACATAAGAGAGGGAAAACTAAAGAACAAGTACCGGTACCCATAACAATAAATGCCAAATCAATCAACTCTGGGAATACCATCATCAATTTAACCGAAACTGACAGTGAGGAAGAAAATGAATGTTTAATTATTAAAGAAGTTAACAAGGATAAGAATGGAACTGTGGTGATAAGTACGATACTGAAGGAATCCCCACGTAAAATCACTCACAAAAAATCTAGCCCTACTAAAATTAAATCAAAGAAAGAAAAAACTGTATCCATAAAAGAGGAACAAAGAGCTACAATAGTTGGCAATGTGAAGACAAATCAAACCCAAGACAAGACAACCTCAAATCTCCCTAGTTCAACTGAAGATATATTAATCAGGGATAATTTTCAAACAGTAAAAGGAACACCAAAGAAAAAGAAGGGCAGTGCAGTAAAAGGAACACCGAAGAAGAAAGGTGCTAGAGTGGTTAGCAAGAAGGTTAAGAAGACCTCAGGTAAAGTAAGTCAAAATTATCCTTGCTTTGCCAAATGTACGGATGAAATAACCAACGATCATCCTATCCCAAGAGAGAATGAGAATGCTGCTGCGTTTGTTAGTAAAAAGGTGAAGAAATTCCTAGTTAGTAAAAAAATAAAGAAGTCTCCAGGCAAAACAACTACAAATATGCCTAGCTCAACCGAAGGTATCGGTAAGACAACTAATCATAATCCTAGCCCAAGGAAAGGTAAGACAATGAAAGAGAGTGTTCTACCAGTAAGAAAAAAGAAGGGTGCTCCAGGAAAAAAGAAACTAAGGAAAGTTAGCTCATCGTTTAGTTAGACATCTGGAAATAAGCCTAGTCCCTGAAAGAAAAGTAATAAAGTATTAGTTAACCCTCTAGGACGTTAATCTTTGCTAGAAGTTCATAAACCCTTTCAGTATTATGATCATGCAGTACTTCATGATTATAAAGAGCCCGAAAATGATGCGACATAAGTGCTATTATTGAGTCATTGCCCCCATAATCTTCCCAGTTTGTGTTTCTGGTTGACTATGTAATTTTTCAGAAATTTTAAGGTTGAAAATCCCATACAAAGCAATACATTATGATGGAAAACAAGTTGCTCAACTTAAGCCACACTTTTTAGCTATTTTTACATTAGTAGCTTAGGTCATTTCACTTCCAAGCTCCACACATGTCCATATTGAGTGTTGTGAAATTTGTGTACAGTTAAACCCTTCTTAACCCACTGAGCCCCAGCGACGCAAACAGTGCGTCGGCAATGTATGTAACGCTAAACCCCAGCGTCACATACGTTGCGTCAGTGTTAATTACTCCGGTCCTATGGCACCTAGAGGGCTCAGATTTGTATGGGAACTGTGTAAGTATCCCACGCAACCATGCCGATGGTCGAAAACTCTCGAAGTCCAACCGCATGCGCGTGAGCACGCAAAAACATGTTTTTTGGGGGGTTATTGCCTTCAATTTTTTACTCTTGTAAAATCAACTTTCGGGCGCACCGTAGGACCCCTTTTTGATCGTTTTTTTTGTTTTTCCTTCATTCCTAACCCATTCGCTATTGTTTCTGGGAAGAAAAAAAAATCAAAACTTGCTGGTCCCTGGTGGTACATTTATTTATAACCAGCTGGGGCTCAGTGGGTTAATGACATCCCGATACGATGAAGTTCCTTGAGTAACTATACCCTGTGCCAGCAAACTTGTCAGTTGACTGACGTACCCTCACGAGGGTGGCGAATAAAAGATTAATCATAACCCGTCGTATAACCAAGTAATTTCCTTTTTACAGTATGTAAATCTTCCTATATTCCTCCTTATATTTATTCCAGTCCTATGGCCAAATTGGGAGATTTGACAACCTCCCATCAAACCAAATAAGGAAAACCTTGTATTGGATAATAGCCTTGGAGTATCCAACGTCACACTACGTTAAATAACGTAGAGATTCAGACACAGCAACACATCTCCTTCAACCCTATCTCAACACACTACATGACTGGTGCACTATAAACAGACTCAAATTAGCCCCAGCCAAATCCACAGCAACCATACTCACAAGCTGGACAGCCGAACAGAAATGCCCCACTCCTCACCATATTCAACACCCCTTTAACACACACACACACACACACACACACAAAATCCTAGGTGTAACATATGACACTTTAATGACATTCAGACACCATATCACAAACATAAAAAAACAAACTGACACCCAGACTTAACGCCCTCTGGTCACTTGCCCACACAAATTTGGACACAACAAAGAAACTACCACCACAGTATACAAACAATATATATGATCAGTAGGCTAATGGAATATGCAAGCCCTGCCTGGCCTTCTAACCTAGCTGAAACACATCACATGACCTTACAGACCATTCAAAGGAAAGCTCTAAAAATCATCACAGGCTGCATAGCTACTACACCTACAGATCACCTACATCAAGAAACCAAAGTCCTCATAGTCAAAGACCACCTGGAGATGAGAGACACTCAATTCATGGCTGCAGCCTCGTATGCAAACCAACACCATCCACTACACTACATGGAAACACATCCACAGACACCAAGGAACATCAAAACAACACCCATCTCACGATATCCCACACAAATACTGTCATCTCTCCCTCCCTGCCCACACCAAACCAGCTTCCAGAAGCACATCCATAGTTCCATACTCATATCACTCGCCGTTCCATCCAGTCACTCAAAGACAACACGCAGCTGCATGCACGACCTCACGAAATCCATCCTTCTGAGTCCTTCCTTCCTTGCGAGGAAAGAGTCACCTGGCCAGACTGAGATGTGGGCACCATCCAGCTCTTCTGAGCTATCAGAAGAGACTGGATGGCTCCGTTAGTGACGCCTGTCCAGGATGTAACACAGCACCCCATACTATTAAACACATCATAGAAGACTGGATTCCACACAATCACTTACGCCAACAACATAATCTACACTCCTCGAGAGCCCTGTGGGAAAGCCCGATTTCAGCCATGGCCTTCCTTAAGGACTCAGGGCTGTTCGGCCAGGCAGCCTAGGGAACGACAACAACAACAACAACGTAGAAGCTATTACTAAACAGGTGGAATTACACAAGGCCCTTTTCTTATAAGTTCTATCCGAAATTCAGATCTGATAGATTCTGAAATTTACTTTTATAAAAATTATCTCCTTATATTGATCTATATTGATCTAGTTTCAGTCTACTGTAGTTGCCAGTACCCGTGCAAATTTGCATTACAATAAATTAATGTTGTGGATTAGAAGTTGCTGGAAAAAAATAACTTTTTTAACTCCGCCTTAACAAACATCTCCCCCCATTGACAACATGGCTGCATCTGAGTTATATGATACTGTGTGTGTGTTTTTTTTTTTTATCAGGTATTGCTCATTGTTTTCAATCACTGTAGTGTACAGTGTGTATATGTATATACTGTTTTTATTTATTTATATATATATATATATATTTTTTTTTTTTTTTTTTTTTTTATATATTTTTTTTTTTCGCTACGGGGTGTAGCGTTCAGGCGGGGGTACCAGTTGCTTTGGAGACAGGCTGCGGTGGAGGTGTTCTCGGCTCAGCAAGCACACTACTTACAGTTTCTTACAGTAGATCCTCTGGAAAAAGGCAAACTAGGCCTGTGTATCCAGCTCAGTGCCAGTACTTGCACTACTGCGGTCGTTCACTGTGTTGGCGGCGGCGGCAGCAGACGCAACATTTTTACTATTCTGTATTTTTGCTTTTTAATCAAACTTCAAATGAATAGGCTTTCTCTGACTTTTCCGAGAGGCCAGGTCCATTCCGAGATGTATGGATTTCCGAGTAAGAAGGGTCCGAAATAGAGAGGGTTTACTATCTATCTTAAACTATATTTCTCTTAACCCATGGAGCCCCACCCAAAAGTAAGTTATGTAGCACCCAGTTTCAGGCATTTTTCATGTTTTTTATGTTTTTTTGTTTTACCATCAAACAAAATGAGTGAGGCCCAGGGTGGTCTTTGTGGGTTGCCAACTATTGTTTATTTGTCCCACATCCTAAATTACCATGTGTGCATATTTGTGACCCCTACGAGCCTTTTGAGAGGGATAAAATTATTTAAAAAGGGCGAGAATAGCCGACACTGGGGCTGTGCGTAGCAAAAGTAGGCATCGGCTATTGGACGTCCCTTGGGCTTAATGGCTTATTAATCTGAAATTCTATTTATGATGCATTTTAGTATGTATATACAACATTTTGGTGTTTATTTAATGTACAGCTTAATAATGTTTGTCCACTCTATGTGTTGAGAGTATTTTAAAATTATATTTGTAGGCACTTCTGTAATTGAATATGTTCTATTTAAAAGGAAATTATATATGAAGAGATCAGGTATTTATTTATTGTTATTCCTATTTTACATACTACAGTATAAGTTGAAGGAGAGAAAGTTGTCTTTAAATATGAGTTCGGAGTTTCCCTAGATCAGAGAACTTAAATTAACAGGGCTTGCCCAACCTTTTCCATATTGGTGCAGTTGGTTTCATTAACCTTTCTTCATGCTCAAATAAAGTATGTCCACAGTCATAATAAGTATTCTGCAATACTGGTACAGAATGGATAGTTTAGGCTTGGGATCTAAAGTCAACATAAAATATCACCTAGCTTTTTTGTATTATTATTAAGACACCAAAATGCCATCCAAGAGAAGACGGTCAATTACTATGTGATTTCCAACTTGGACAAATGTAGGCTATACAAAGAAAAGGGTTGACAATAATCAAATTCTTACATACATATAAGTTTAAAGACAGTTTCGTCCACAGATAGTGTGGTTACAGTCTCACGTCCTAAATTCCAGACGATCCTGTCAAGGGCTGCCTCTGTTGTCAAGTTCTTTGTTTTGGACCAAAGTACCTGATCGCACATCTTTCTAGGTCTACTCCTACACGTAGCTCCACCCACGTTCATATTCTGGCATTTCTTCACCCAGTTCTGATCATCCATTCTCTCCATGTGCCCAAATCAGCCAAGTTGGCTCGTGCGCATCACTTCGCTGATACTTCTAATGCCCAGACGTCTTCCTAGACCCCATCCCTGAGCTTAACCCCACTTACCCATCTCACCATTCTCTTCTCATTCCGTTCCATGCTATTAATATCTTCCACTTTAACCACAACGTCTCCGAGGCATAGGTCATCGCACTCTTAACACACGAGGTATACATCTTCCCTTTAAGGTGAAGTGGGAGTTCTCTCAGGCTCTTTTGAGTTACTAAGAGGTTAGGGATCGAGATTTTTGTCTCAGCCGCCATTAGGTAGAATTTGAAGCATTTTTTATGTGGGGTGCCTGCTCTAGCTATCACGCAACCACAGTTGTTGGCTGTGAGCCCAGTCTTCGCCCAAAGTGTCTTAATCTACAAAGCAGCAGATAAGGAGGGTTTGTATAAAATTACTCCCCTAGACAGGTTGCGGATTAAGACTGGTGGATGAGTCCCATCCACCCGGATTTTATAAGGTTGTCTCCCCTATATGGGTTGCTGGCCAAGGTTAACAAGTCCTATCCACCCAGTGATTGTGGTTTGATAATTGATTGAAGTATGTATGGGTGGTTGAGAATGGATTCAATGATGCATTAGGGTGTTGGATAGGTGCAGTCCTTGGGCCAGGGTAAAAATTAGTACCATCTGAGAGGACTACTAATTACAGTACAATTAGTATCTACATTATTCATACTGTTGTGTACGTAATATTTTGATATGAGAGCCAGTATTATATTAATTTCATCCGAACAAGAAATTGTTATGTCCTTATCTTGAATATTGAACTGTGACTTTGGTACAGTATTAGTTGAAAAACTGTTTCATGTTTAGCACAGGTATGTCTCAGTCATGTGATGGTCACTCTCCATGCTCCTTAGTCCCCTGCAGCATCCCTGCCTGTTATGTCCTAAAAGAGAGTCATGTCCTGCATTCCATGCCAAATTGCTCTTTTAATCTCTGCTATCGTTGGTCCATCTCTCACTGTGGCATATTAGCCTACACGTCTATCACAATGCTCATTTCAATACACCCAAGTCTTCAGGTGTCATTCTCTTTGAATACCAATATAATATAAGTTTATAAGGTGCAACTGCTGAAATGTAAATAATGTTCTTGAAGGAAATAAAAATAGATATATTTGGTGCAAGATTCAGGGACAATATGAAGTCATAAAGAATTTATTTTGAAATTTATATTAAAAAAGATTGATACACAAATATCAATAAAACCTATGATAAAACTTATAAAGAGTTTAAAGTTGTGGCATAGTTCCTTGCTCCTCTGCCTTACACAAGTTGATTAGTTATCTATCAGTTCTGGGTTTGGTCTTGATGTTTTGCCAATTCCCAAATGGTGGTAGGAGGATAATAGGCTCTGAGGGATGTACTGTATAGAGGAAATAACGTTTTTTCAAGCTCTCCAAATCATCTGTTTCACCTTACAAGCAATTAAGTTGATACATTCCATTTGAAGACTTAATTGTTGTCAAGGCATTACTGCACTACACCCCTCAAGCTTTCTTCATGCTAATATGGTAAGTTGCTTTATAAACTCCTTTATTTTGTATAATAGGCACACATTATACATAATACAGTACTACAATACTGTATATATCATAATAGTTTTGTTGGCTTTCTGTGTTGTCTATTTTCACTTTCACTTTCATATATCTGCTTTCACCACTCAAATTGTATCCATGTTAGTCATGAGTCTTGCCATAATGTTCAAACATCAAAATAGTACCTCACTCACAGTCCACATATCCTGTGATGTATGTTGCTTTCTAACCCAATCTACTCTTTGAACTCTGCACATACTTATTGGGAGGTTTGACGTACCTCCCAACCTACCAAATAGGAAAACCTACTATTTGGTAGTAGTCTTGGAAAATCCAACGTCAAGGCTATTAACCTAATTGCAATGACGACTTGTCTATTTTGACTGCTATGTCGTCATTCCAACCGCGGTTAAAAAGAAAACGTCTAGAGTCTACTCCTTATCTTGCTCTAGGAGACGTTGTACATTAACCAAAACTACCACCGAAGGTGAAAAAAGCATAGAAGAGAAGAAAAAGGGGTTTACCTTAGTTACCGCTTAAGGCCCATCCTGTGTTCCGTCATGTGCAGATCCCTGTCGAACGTGCGCATGAGCGACCCTCTCTTGTTATCACATCTCACGTCAGCAGAAGAACGCGGATGGGCAGGGGTCCGGCGTGAGGGAGGGTATTATGTACGTTGGATTTTCCAAGACTACTACCAAATAGTAGGTTTTCCTATTTGGTAGGTTGGGAGGTACGTCAAACCTCCCAATTTGTTAGTAGTCTTGGCAAATCCAACGTCAAGGCTGCATAACAAATAGGAGGAGGACATCCAAGCCCAACCTACCAAAAAAAACCAATGCATAAAACAAAATTACGAATGACAAAGACACAATGTAAACAAGAGAGTTTAATAAAAGAGTGAAAAACTGAGGAGTAGCTAAAAAGAACAGTTTTAACACATGCCCGTCATTCATAGTAACGCAAAAACATAGACTTGTCTGAAACCAAATAGGTACTGTACCCAAAATCCCTTTTCTTCAAAAACCAACAAAAACACTGAACACAAGAACAAAACACAATTTTCAATGTGGCAAAAACACTTATGTACTGGAACAATACATAATCCCAAACTTGCAATCCAGTGTTGCAAACCCATACACCCCACCCCCCCCCCTTCGTCAAATAAAACAAAGGAAAAGAACGAGGGACAAGGGGGGAAGACCAGGGATCTTCGCCAGAGCACCAGGAAACACGACCCCCGAGAGCAATCACCGGCCGAGGGGGTCGAACACTGGACACGGAGAGGTAGGAGGAGATGAAGGAATTGATAGAAGACCACAAAACCGCGGAGGCGAAGGCAGGGAAGGATCGACGTGGCAGGAACCGGAAGGAGGCAGCAAAGGATCTGACATCGCGCGCAGAACCCCTACAAACAGGGTGACGGGCACGAACGGTCCGACAAACGTGGCGGCCCAGCTGCACCTGCTAGAGCCTCCCACCTGTCCGAGGAGACACCCACACAGCAGTACCCGAAGGCGGCGCCACAGACGCAACAGAGGAGTGCAAGGCTGACACCGGGCACAACACATGGCGAGGATGCCCACGCCGTAAAGCCTGGACGGCGAAAGGCTGGAAAACGGGGGCCTCCCTCCCATGCGTGGTAACAAAAGGTGGGGAGGAGGCGAACGAGACGCCATGCAAGGACGGGGAGAATCGGACGCAGTCCCGGGGCTGTGACAATGCCGCTAGTGCAGACACCCGATCCCCAGTGGCCAGAGCGACAAGGAAGAGTGGACGCCCGAGCAACGGAACCGGCGTAGCGGCCCTTGTATACGTGGGGGAAGCCAGAAGGACCAGAGCCCGCCCCAGATCCCACAGCGGAGAGACCTGGCGCGGAGGCGGTCAATCCCGGAAGGCAGCCGTCAGGAAGGAATCCAGCACCTGTGGCGGAACGACCAGCCCAGCGACGGACCCAAAGAACCCCCCGGACGGCAGACAAGTGGGTACGTATAGCGTCGACTGGAAAGCGACGTGTACGGAAGAGGTGAAACAAGGAGCGTAGGACGAGGGAAGGAGAGCCAACTGGCAGGCGAGTGGCCTGTAGCCACCTAGTAAAAAACCTCCAGCGGGACCCGTAAGGCCCCCAAGGAGAAGACGGCCAGGAACGCTGCAGGAAGTCAGTCAGGGCCCGGCCGGGGACCGGGAGCCACCGTGCCTCATGAACAAGCACGATGCGAAGGCCAAAGAGGTCCGCAGGACCCCAACCTAGCCCAAGTGGAAGCCGGAGACAGGTAGAGGGACCGGACCCGGGCACCACCGCGGCAACCGGGCGGACCAAGTCCGTGCCGGCCACAGAGGCGCGAGGAGCCAGACGCAGCCGTGGTACAGCCGCAGCTTCGCGAAGACCGGGCACATCAACAGCGCGTCTGGTGGCGGAAAAATGGATATCGACCGCCACCAGTACCAGGCGACCATGAAAGCGTCCGGACCCCCCCCCGGAGCGCGAGGCCGGAGGGAGAGGTCCAGAGGCAACTGGCGCGGCACCCCCGATGCGAACAAGGCGACCTCCGGAACACCTCAGGAAGCCGCGAGGTCGGCGAACACAGTCCGTTTCATCGCCCATTCTACAAGAACGCCCTGCCCTCTCGACAGGGCGGCCGCCCAAAGGGTGGCAGGCCCGGGCAGGGAGGAGGCATGCAAGGAGAAGGGGTGTCGGTCCGCGAGGAAGAACAACTCCACCGAGACCCCTAATAGAGTCAACGACCTGGAGGACCCCCCGCATAAGGAAACAGGGGACAGCTTGTCTGAGTGTCCAACCCGAAGGCCACCGACTCACCCCGAAGGGCCAGCGCGGGGACCCGCAGGAAGAACAAAGGAACCAACAATCCGAGGGCATAGACAGGTAAGAGGAGGGAGACCCACCCATCTGCCGGGAAGTGGACGTCCCAGGTTCGATTGGGAACCTCACCCAACCTCGCTCGACGTATCTGTGGTTACCCAGACCGTCGGCGGGGGAGTCGGTCCAGGGCACAGCCGCAAAGAGCGAGCCCCGAGCAACCCAGCGACCGAAGCGCCGGCGAACGGTACGCGGGAGCGGCAGGAGCCGATCCATAGGGGCAACGGAAACACCGCGGTGCCCATGAGGAGGAGGCGGCGTAGCCAGAGGCTCCCTAATGGAAGGGGCAGAGCGGCCCAATGCAGCGAACCCACGAACGAGTCCCAGAGCCACCCCGGGAGGGAGACCGAGTGCAACACGGCGAGGACCGCCCACCGAAGGTGCACCGCGGCCGGCAGACCCCGGGTCACCGTAGCGCCGGACAAAACCCATGCGAGACCGACCCATGGCACGACACGCGACGGGGTCAAGCGTGACTTGGGAACATCGAAGGGGAACCCTAACCGTGCGATGTCGCGAACGATTGTGAGGGCGTCGCCAATGCACAGGCCTAGGGCGTCGGAAACTACCAACCAAACGGCCAAGGAAAACAGGAGCTGGAGCCCGCTCCTGAGGAGAGGACCCAGAGCCTGCCCCACCAGTGCGGAGAAGATCTGCGGCGCGATGTGGAGACCGAAGGGAAGGCCGTCGAACAGGAACACACGATCGGAAGTCCGAACGGCCAAGAATCGCTGGAAGCGAGGATGGAGAGGAACGAGCCAAGACACATCCTGGAGGGCCAGCGACACTACCCACGACAGAGGGCACAGGGCCAGGCGTACCAGGGGTACCGGCAGCATCCGAAACCGTGTGTGCACGATGTGCCCGTTGAGGGCCAACAGATCCACCACCGGTCGCATCGCGTCGCAGGTCGGCGACGGAACCAGAAAGACACGGGAGAGGAAAACCGGGTGACCGGCGGTCAACTCCCTCGACGCTACCCAGCTCGGGCATGGAAGTGAACACGTGGGCCACCTCTGAAGAGATGGGCCGTTGTCGGTGACAAGAGCGGAGTGGGGGTCCGGACGTCCACCTCCAGGTGAGAACCCTCCGCGCAACCCGCCGCCCCCAACGTCCCTCGCGGCTACCGAGGGGCGCAAGGGCGAAAACAACCCGAGGGAGCACCCGAGAGGAGGGGAGCGACCCGGTACGCCCAGGCGAGAAGGAGAACAAGGAGGCCGACCCAGAGAACTACACATTGTGTTGACGTGGAGGTACCCCCGGTACGGGCCGTGCGGGCATGAGCGCCACGTTGACCTCCTCTACCCCCGCCCCCCCCCAACCTCGTCGAAAAGGGCGGGCCACCCCAACCCAAGGCCGGCGCGGGGCTGACCCCTACGAAAGGCGGCCGGAAGTGGAAGGCCGGCCAGCCCCGACACAGAGGGGATGAAAGGGGCAAGAACAGAAGTGCGAGGCGGAACCGAAGCACTGGCCAGCAACGTCCCAGTCTTGCGCCCGGGCAAGGCGGCAGCACTTGCAGCAGCACCCCGAAGAGGACCGGCAGAAGGACGGGACTGAGAAAACCCCGCGCGCGGCACAGCGCGTCGGTGCGTGACGTAAGCAGGGTCCGTAACGACACAGCACGGCGTCGTGTGGCGGAAGCAGGGGCCGCCGACAGAGAAGCGGAGCATTCCCAAGCATCCTGCGTAAAAAACCCCGACGTATATAGCGCAGAGTACAACAAACCCTGACGAATAACCAAGGGGGCCGGCCGGCAGAACGAAGACCGTACCGTCGTGCGGTGCCGAGTTGCCGCGCACAAAACCGCCTTCAGCTCGGGAACCAAAGACACCGCGAGCCGAAGGTGGACCCGCTCAACGCGGTCCAAACCCTCGCGAAGATCGCCTGGCGCAGACGCCTCGAAAAGCCGCAGGTGGTGAACAGACGTCTGGAGGGAACCTAAAGACAAGACAATAAGTCCGTCACCCTCCGTCGCAAGGGAAAAACCTTGGCGACAGAGGGCTGATCCGGGTGAGAGAAGAACGGGGTAGCAATAGAACAAAGTTCAAGAACGGGGGCGCTCATCCAGGACCAGAACGCGCCGTCCAACCCGCCGACAGACACAAGAGGAGGCAAAATCAGGGACGACTCCGGGGGAGGGACGGAAGGAGAGCCGTCGACGGATCGGTGTGTGAAGTCGAAGGCCTCAGCAAACCAGGCCTCCAATGGGAGAGGGTGACCGAGCATGACGGCTAAGCCAGGCGTACCGGCGTCGCACAAACCTGTCCCTTAGGAGGACAGACCCGTCAACACAGCCAGGGACTGAACAGCCGGAAGGATGTCAGTGCGGCTGAAGCCTGACCAGAGCGTAGGCCTGCAGAAGGGAGGGGGACCATAGCAGGGGTAGGTAGGGTGAGGTGCTGAGGGTGAGGCACCGCCAAGAAGGGCGAGAAGAGGGAGTCTTCCATCGACTCCAAGTGCCCGTCGAAGCGTGACACAACCCAGCCCTGCATAGCCGACAATTGATCCGAGAGAGGCTACCCCCCCCCAGATTGGTCGGCCCGCAGGGGCGAGCGTGAGCGGGAGCGAGACCCACGACACGAACCAGCAGCGTCGCGGCCCAAGGAAGGCGAGCGACGACGGTTGTGTCGCCGTTGAGGGACTCGTCCCCGATCACGAACGGCCGAGGGGGAAACAGCACCATTCCCCTCTTCCAGCGACACAGCTCCTGAGAAAGGGGACCCCGAAACCTCGCGAAACCCCACCGAGGCAAGAGGAGGGGTACCCCCCTGGCGAGACGGTAAGGGAAGGTCAGGAAGAGAAGAATGAGGAGGAGCAGGACGACGGGAGTGGGAAGGCTGGCCGGGTGAAAGGAGGCCAGGAGCCGCGGGGGGAAACAGAGCAAGGATCCCCGGGGCTGAGATAACAGGGCGGCCCGACACCGAGGCGGAGGAGGGAGGGACCACCACCGTGGGACGAGACCGTGAAGTAAGAATAGGCACTGAAGCAGGTGAAGTAGGAGAAGCAACGACATCCAGGCGGACCCTCCTGGACAGTGTAGGAGGAGGGAGCAGAGGGCCAGCTACAGCATGAACAACCGCGCGCGGAGAGGACAACGTAAGAGGAAGTCGTCTGGGCTGGGGAAGCGGGCGGAAGGGAGTAGAGCCCCTATCCGTAGAGGCCAGGGGAGGGCGCACAGGGGCAGAGCCGCTAACCCCGGCCTCAGGGCGAGAACCATGACGAGGGCGATGGGCGTCGTCAAGGCGATCAGGAGGACGACAAGGCGAGCGAGAGCGTGGACGGAGCCGGGGAACCCCCCGACGATGGGACGACCGGCTGCGGGACCCAGGGGAGAGGGCCCGAGCAGGGAGAGGGCCAGGTAAATGGCCGTCAGTCGGGTCAGGGATACCCAGGGCGACGCGGATCCGGTCGCCAACAAAGGCCGGGGAACGGCGGCCCACAGTCCTAATGTGGCGGGAGACCATCGTCCACACCGACGGAAGGGAAGCAGGAGGCCACAGCCGCCGCCGAGGAACCAGGGCCATGGAGCAGCACAACCACCAGGGCCAGACACGTGCCACACAGAGCAGGGAGGTAGGCCGTAGAGGACACACAGAGCGAGTGGCGCAAGCAGGACTTGTGGCTCTCCAAGCACGGGGAGCGACAACCAAGGCGAAAGCAAGGCAGCCTACCTGCACTAGAAGAACACACACCATAATCAGCACGTCGAAGGAGTAAGTGGAGAGAATGTCCAAGAAGAACCAGGGAAGGAGCATGGGGAAACAGGAACACACATGCAAACAGGTATCCGTACTCACCCTAAACTGGGAGCACAGAGGTAGGTGAGGAGGGCGGCCGAGGCGGAAGAGCACTAGCAGAACCTGCAAAGATGGAGAAAGTGTTAACCACCACTCAACATCTTACATGCAGGGCCTATAACACCAGTAAAGTGCATACACCAATATAGTATCAGGCAACAAGATGACATAACAAAAGTCAATAGTGAAAGCCAACTATTACCGCAAATTTGCGGGCCAATGGAGGCATAACCGTACCGACACCAACCTCCTGCAATTTCGCGGGACCCCCCCAACGATCTCCGCAAATTCGCGGGGAACCGAAATGGCCCAGAGGACCGAATCGAGCACCCCGCAAATTTGCGGGACCGGCCGAGATGGTCCGGCGCCGAAAAAGCGAGAGGAGCGTCTAGGAAATACCAAAGAGGCCCAGAAAAAAGCGTCATCTCCTTATGAACTCCAAGCGACGATGGCCATCAAGCTGAGCAGTGTCTTCCTTGATAATATCCTGACTCAACCGGTCAAGGGAGAGGCAAGGAAGACACACCAGGGGAGAGGAGGCACATCCCCTAGGAACCACCCAACCCACAGAGATAGAGCAAAGCCCATGAGGAGAAGTGGCAGGAAGGGTGGTTTGGCACAAACAGGGGCCCCCGTAGGGTACCCCAGGATTGGGCAAAAGGGTATGAAAGGATGGAGGTGAAAACAGTAAGGGAACACAAAAACCAGTAAATGAAACTGGCGAGAAAAAGGGTGGCCTAGCCGTGAGGAGAGAATGTGTCAGGGGCGAAAAACCCTGTGGTGTGAGGGAGGGGCCCCCGTGGGGTACCCCAGGATAACACGAACCACCAAGCGCCCAGGCCCTTGAGACACAGTGAAGGCTCGAAAGGGGGGACTCGGGAATAACGCTAATAATGCGGCCGACACAAACCCTACAAACAGCACCGCCACCACGAAATCTCAGATCGTGAACCAACTGTACACCTAGGCTATGAAAATATGAAAACTCATAGGGGCATAGCAATTCCTGAATGAGAAACAAGCTAGGCTAAAATAAGCTAAAAGCTAAACTATGCCCAGACTAACAGGAAAAAAGAATATGAAAAGAGAAAGGAATGAAAAACACACACGAGGAACGCCAGGCGCCCCCGTACCTTCGGTAGCTATTTCCACACGCGTCTCCATTAAACACACTGAGGAGCCCATTTACGTGTGCCCTAGATCACGTAACATCTGTCTAACAAAAAAGAAGGCCAGATAAGCCGAAACGAACCTAAACAGGGTGAATTAAAGGAGCACAACAAAAACGACTGCATTCAATGGAGCGCGTGAAAAAATGATAACAAGAGAGGGTCGCTCATGCGCACGTTCGACAGGGATCTGCACATGACGGAACACAGGATGGGCCTTAAGCGGTAACTAAGGTAAACCCCTTTTTCTTCTCTTCTATGCTTTTTTCACCTTCGGTGGTAGTTTTGGTTAATGTACAACGTCTCCTAGAGCAAGATAAGGAGTAGACTCTAGACGTTTTCTTTTTAACCGCGGTTGGAATGACGACATAGCAGTCAAAATAGACAAGTCGTCATTGCAATTAGGTTAATAGCCTTGACGTTGGATTTGCCAAGACTACTAACAAATCAGTTCATTCACATTGTAGCATAGGGTACCATTGGGGAAATTTATCTTTTCCCATAGTAGTGTCAGCCAGGTAGGTACATACATGTGGCAGTGAAATTGATCAACATTTGCACTCCCTTGAAGGGCATCTTGGTGCTGATCATTGAGGTTGCTATGTGTTAAATTGGCAGCTAGTATTGGCTCACCTGTTATTGTTTCACTAGTGTGTGTGGGAAAATGTGCTGTTACATAGGAATTGTGGTGGTTGTAATAACAATGTGATGGGATTGACCAATTCATCACATCTGCAATCGGTGTTGGATTATATTTTGTGGTTGCAGGAATTTGCGGGTACATGGTATTACAGATACCTTGTCTGATCAATGGTCTTGTAATTGGATGCCTTGCCCAGATAATTGGTGTTGAGTCTCTGCTAGAACTTGGATGAAGATGGTCTTTCAGGGAATAGTACCGCAGGGTCAGGCCTTGTTTGGGTGCTATGATGCTTACCATGGCGGTTGGGCCGCATCCCAAGTGGGCCGCCGCCCATGTAGTATTCGGGCGTATCGCCTGCTTTGTTTAAATTACTGTATGTCGTGGGATACAATAATGGGTTCCTCACCCCCCCATGACTTATTGTCATCATCATATATATTGCCAGCAGGGGTGCAAATAACAAGTACGCCGCAGCCCAACCATGCCACGGTCCGACCGACTGTACACCTGCTTACCTTCTACCAGAGTTTCTTACTGTTTTCTATCAGACTTTGATAGGAAGACTTGTTGTTGAGTCTATTGTATCTGTCATTGTAGGCTTTTCAAGTTTCAGTGTTAAATATGTCCCTTTATAGATTAGAAGGTGCTGCCTTGGTGTCTGCAGTTGCTTTGTGGTTCTCAAATCTGGTGCATTGGGATTCCATGTTTGGGTTTCTCGATTCTAATACATGTGTTGTAAAGGCTTATCCCTCAATACCTTCACCTTACTGTGTGTGATAACACGGGTTCGAATCCTGGTGGATCACATATATGCTTCATTAATTTCATATGAGGTGTTTGGTGTTGTGGTGAAATTAATAAAAAATAGATTATATCATGTGACATAATTTTACAGGCTAAGTGGTCTACAGTGGGTGCAGTTTCAGTCTCTTGTTCTAATAGCAGCATTTCAGGCTTACATATTAAATGCTTATAAATAAATATAATTACCAGCTCTTTGTTAATTTTAATACAATCCCAGCCATAATTGTAATCCTTGCATGGTTAACTTCCCAGATAAGAGACTACCTTCGAAGTTAACCAGGCGAGGAACACACGTTCTGGGGGAAAACATAAAATAAAATAAAATCTACATAAAAACGATTTATTTCAACAGGCTTAAATACATGCATGCATGGTATAGGCATGCACATATGAGCTTTAGTCACTCAAAGGTAGCAGTTTTAGGAAGAGATTGTAGGAACTAATCGAACAGGGGAGGCCTTATAGACATTTAGTAAAGAGTTGCTGGAACTCCTATTTAATTTGCTTGGTTTTCCTTACTGATTTTGTTTGTGCCTCACCTACACCGAGAGTAATCCAGCTAGCTCTTACAAACACCACATCTTCTTACCAATACACTAAACAGACACACCACACTTTCCAATACACCAAAAAGAGTTAAACATTTTGTCCCACAACCCAGCCTCGGAGTCCCAGGGGGAGAGGAGGGGGGGGCCTTATTCATGCCCCCATACTCACCCGTCCTTCCCCAATCGACCCCTCGAAATGCTCTGAACCATGGCCTGTCACTCTTACGATCAGTTTTTTGTAATATTCGTGGCCTTTCCTCTAATTTTCCCTGTCGGACATTTCTCCTCCAACAAACCTGATCTTCTTTTCCTCACCAAGACTCAGGTGTGTGAATCAACTGCCAGTAACCCCTTCTCTGTCTCCCACTTTCTGTATCCTAGTTTCCAAGCCAAAGGTGGATGTAGTATATTTGTACACAACAAACTTAAGAACATAAGAAAATGGGAGTCTGCAGAAAGCCGATTGGCCCACGCAAGGCAGATCCCTGTCACACCCAACCCAACTTTCTTGCACTCGTGTCCCTCACTTAGACTCCTCTGAATTCTCAACTCTGGCTCAAACTTGCATGTCACTCTCAAACTACATATTTCTGTGCTGTGTATCTATCCCCTAACTCTACTGATTCTCCAAATTCTTTGACTAGGCTATCTGAATTTTAAAGTGGGACACATACTGTACTATCAATATCTCCTTTCTCAGAAATCTCCATCTTAGGAGATTTCAATGTTCACCACCGCCAATGGCTCTCCTCACATTTCACAGACCAACCTGGTGAACAAGCCTACATCTTCTCTATCCTAAATGACTAGGAGCAGTTAGTTCAGCACCCTGCTTGTATTCCTGACCGCCTTGGAGATCGGCCCAACGCCCTTGACTTAGTCCTAACCTCTAATCTTTCTGCTTATACAATAAATCTTTTCTCTCCGTTAGGCTCCTCCGATCATAATCTTATCTCTATTACATGTCCTTTCTCTCCAGTCCTCCCAGCTGGTGGCGCTTGTGATTTTTGGTGCTGCCGATTAGGAGGCACTTTGGCAGTACAGTAAACCCTCGCTAACTCGGACTAATTGGGGGGGAGACCACTTCCGAGAAGCCCGATTTTCCGAGATGTCCGAAGTCCGACTTATGTCCGACTTAAGAGAGGGAAAATTCCGAATTAGAAGAGGAAAGTCCGCGTCAGAGAAAATTGAGATAATTTTTTTTTTTTTTTTTTTTTTAACATTTGAAATTCATCATATTAACCCATTGGCTGAGGCTATGTTTGGGCTATTTAGCGCATATTCAGGCACTCCTGAATGATAAATCAAGCATCTGCATTAAATGAACTGTATTCTGCCGAAAACGAGGCGAAAATAGCTTCAAAATGAGACCAGAACGGGCCCCGTACGTGGTCTGGTTCACCCGCAGCGGTGCCAGTGAAACGCAGGAAACCCGCTATTTGGTAGCACTCGCTCGCTTGGCTACACTGTTGTGAGAGAGAGAGAGAGAGACCCGCGCGAGAGACAGTCTACCTCAGTGAGCCGCTCGCTGCTCTGAGGGACGGAGGTGGGCCCCTCACGCTCCCGCCCACTGACACTCTATTTTTAAGTTTTTTACAGGCTTTTAAAGCCTGGAAATTGCTGTAACTTGCCAGGACGTTCCAGAACGTCACCCGCAGCGAAAGGGTTAATGACAAATACGAACCTTATTATGTTTTCAGGGACAGTACAGTAGCCTACATTGTAATTAATATTAACACAATAATTAAAAGGCACAGGCTTCAATTCATCCTAAAATCACTTAAAACCGAGTGAGAGAACATTGTAAACCGGACACAAATCCCGTCCAACTCGGAAATTTCCGAGATATACAGGGACATTTCCGAGAAGTGCGAGTTTCCGACTAAAAAGAGTCCGAGTTAGCGGGGGTTTACTGTACTTCTTTGATTTTTGCTTCCGTGGCCGAGGTAATCATATCGGTCATTTTCTTTCTCTCAGTCTAATGCAAAAACACCTTGGTTTACTCACACTTGTTCTACTGCTATCCGCAATATGAAGGAAGCATTCAAATGGTACCGTCACTTTCAAACTAAAGATTCTCATACTCTCTATGCTATCTGCCCAGAATCAAGCCAAATCTGTTCTTCAACTCGCCAAAAACTCTTTAATCAAATAACAAATGCTCTTAACTTTCCAACTCTAGCTGTTCAAAACCTTCTGGCATCTAGCCAAAAACCTCTCCAACAATTTGACTTCCTCATCTTTCCCTCCTCTTTTCCGCTCTGGCGGCATAACCGTCATTTCTTCCTCTGACAAAGCTGAACTCTTCGCTCAAACTTTCGCTATAAATGGGATGGGTTGCTTCAATTTGCTCCATAATTCATGAATGGGCTGCTCCATGTTTATTCGCGATTTTGACCAGAACAATTATATTTCCTCTTGTTTTATTGTTGTTACAGGTTACTATCTTCATAGTGAAGGTAAAATAGGCGCATATGAATAAGTAATAACGATATTTATCGTAAAATGACGATTATAGGAATGAATGGAGCCTAATATGCTCGCCCAGAACAGTGGTGTTCAATACACACAGCTCGCCGTTTATAGGTTAAGACAGTTGTTGAGGTAGAAGGTAGGAATAAAAATGATCTCAAAATTGTTGCACAATACCTGCAGATTTCTCATCCTTCAAGCGATCATAAAGATCAAATTGTTGACATGATTAATCAGAAGCTGTTTAATTTAACTCCTTCAGATGACATAAATATGAATGCACAAATTTAACTTGCAAAGATTCAGGCACAGGCTCGTGTTCAGGAAGCTGAAGCACAGGCTCGTGCTCAACAAGCACAACAGGCACAAGTTGAAGCACAGGCTCGTGCTCGAGAAGCTGAGGCACAGGCACAGGCTCAACAGGCACAGGTTGAAATTGCTAAGTTAGACCATGAGTACCGTACGAGACACGGGGTGAATAGGTCATCTAATCCTGATAATTTTGATGTGACCAAAAATGTTAGACTTGTCCCTGTCTTTAACCTAAGACGTGCGCATGGGGGGTATGAGACACCACACGCCTGTGCGCACGTATTTGAGCTGTTCCCATCACTAACATCGTAAATAGCATTACCGGTAATACTTATCCATATGCACCTATTTTAGGTTGGTTATAAAGGTATTAACCTGTTACAACAATAAAACAAGTGGAATCAGCGTTTGGATGGTCAAAATCGGCAATACAGGCCGGGAGTTACATAATGTATGGCTGAGGCAACCTCCCTCCCCTCCCCTTGTCTGGAGAGACACTGTTACGCAATAGTCTCTCTCTCGCTCTTTCCCACGCTTGGTAACAGTGATGACAACGCCCTGCTACCAACTCGCTAATGTTAGCACGAAAATAGACCACAGAATAAGGGAATAACAGGGAAAATAGGTGTTAACTGAAGGAGGGGAGGGAACTGGGGAAGGAGGGGATGTGGAGGAGTGATATTTGGCATGGCCCAGGGGCAAAAAACAAAACAACAAAACAAAAACAAACAAATATTTTAGAGTGTTTTAAATGGATTTTTTTAGGCCCAGGATCTTAAGAGTCTTCCCGCAGTCGCCCGGGGAAACTCTTAAGAGTCTTCCTGCAATTGCTGGGTTAATGAATCTGATGTAACCAAATACTTTCAATTGTTTGAAAAGGCAGCTAACGGTTTCAAATGGCCCAAGCAGTATTGGCCAATACTCCTTCAGAGTGTACTCACTGGTAAAGCTCAAGTTACTTATGCATCTTTGTCTTTTGGAGAGTGTATTTGATACGTAAGTGTGTTTAGTGATTGCGTCATTCATTCCACGTGATCATATCTCGGGCGGGCGCTAGGCTTAGTTCTCTCTCGATGCCTCGCAGGCTCGAGAAGCTTCTCGTTCAGTGAGGCCTATATATAGCGCGCCCCTCCTTGTCTCGGGACTCCAGATTCAACTGACCAGCTGACGACCACCTTGGATGATTCTGGTGCTATTCCCTCCTCTCCACCCCCCACCCCCCTTTTTTACTTACTTTATCTCTTCAAAGTATTTACTTTCTGCCCTCTCTGGGCTTAATGATATGAAGGTGTATGGGCCAGATGGTGTTCTTACTGTTATACTGAAAAAACTGTTCTTCCGTGTTAACTCTCTGCCTAAGCAAACTCTTCCGTCTCTGTCTTTCATCAACATCTTCGCTTCTTGCTGGAAGCTTGCTCTCATTCAACCTGTCCCAAAGAAGTGTGACCACTCTCAACTCTCCAACTATCGTCTAGTTACTCTTATTTCTTGCATCTCTAAAGCTATTTAATCTATTCTTAATTCTTAAGCATTTGTCTTCCTATAATCTACTTTCAGATCGCCAATATGGTTTCCTAAGAGCGGCCCGCTCTACTGGTGATCTTCCTTCTTGTCTTACTAACTCTTGGTCATCCTCTTATCGGGACTTTGGTGAGACCTTTTCTATTGCACTAGACATATCGAAAGGTTTCGATAGAGTCTGGCACAAATAATTTATAAATTAGGCCTACCTTCCTTCGGTTTCTATCCCTCCATCTGTGCCTTTATATCTAATTTCCTATCTGGCCATTCTATAACTGTAATTGTCGATGGCCATTGCTCACTTCCTCAACCTATCAACTCTGGTGTTCCTCAGGGTTCTGTCCTGTCTCCAGTTCTCTTTTTATTATTCCTTAATGATCTCCTCAACTGTACCTTTAGTCCTATCTACTCATATGCTAATGACTCTACCTTACATTATTCATCTAGTTTTCCAATACAATCCAGCATGCGCTTACTCCAAAACTCACATGATGAGGCCATAGCTAGCCTATCTTCTGATCTATCAACTATTTCTTATTGAGGGAGAGAAAATCTTGCTACTTTCAATGCTTCCAAAACACAATTTCTCCATCTATCTGCCCGTCACAATCTTCACACAACCATCCCATACTCTTCAACAATACACACATCAACCTTTCAAAAAGGATGACACCCAAAGTATGATGCAAACTGTAAAAACTGTGCAACCAACAACACCACCAACAGCCAGAGTAGCTGCCATCAGGATACCAGAACAACAAGGACACAAGAGACAGTCTACACATACCATGATGTGCCCTGGTTACCCTGAAGCCAACTAAACATGACGTGGCAACCATCTAGATAGTTACCGTGAGCCCCCAAGAGAGACATTATATTTCTGAAAATAAATATCATCAAGAGAGACATCACACTTAAGAAGGCCTTCTAGACCTCAAAACCAACAACCCAAGTGCACCAAGTTATCAATTGCACTTGGAAAAATCCTAAGTTTGGTCGAGGTAGGCATGACGCTACCGGAAGTGAGCTTGACGACACTACAGGTGAACTTGACATCACCAGAGGTAGGCTTGACGCTACCCCAACAATAACTGCAATCTTCAGCTGCCAGATTTCCTGTTTAAAGAGACGTTTCGAGACTCTCCCTCTGCAATCTTCAGCTAACAGATCCCCTGTTTAAAGGAAACGGTCCGAGACTATCCCACCATGAATAAATTTAAAGGAAATGGTTTGAGACTCTCCCCATCACTAGCCACTAAGAAGACCAAAATCGATTGCACAAGCATATGCAAAAATAATGTACCAGAGAAGAAACTAATATTAGAGGAATCTATGAGCCCTCCCCCGACACCTGGAAAATCCCTGATGAATCGATTAATACAAATAGTCTCGTGTGTACAAGTCCCATTGTTATGCCCTGATTTTATACAGGATTAACTTGGTATAGGTGAGGTCTGCAAGACTGGGTTATTGGATTTCTTGCAAAATACATAAAGAGAATCAACAGAGGACATAGATAATCTCGGATAAATGGTTTGTAATACAGCTTTATTCTAAATAACACTCAGGTATAAGGTACATAATAGAATTCACACAAACAATAGATGTTGGAGCACTCAGGTAGGTTATTGGACTTATTACAATCTCCCAGCACTTATCGCGGATTTGGATAGAGACATAATTCCCACTTCCAACGTTCGGGCATTATTCTTCTGATCACATTGCTTTATGATATGTAGGGTACATGAATCACGCAGGTTAGGTATTTCGCTTTGTTAACTCTCTGGTAATATGACTCTTAATCAAGGATGAAAGATTGAAAGTATAAGTAATGTGGTTATTGCCCAAGAATTAACGTAAAGGGATAACTGTAGCTAGTTGCACTGGTCTAGGATGTTTACTTGTCTAGGTGATACTTCAGACCGAAAAATATCAGTGAGGGCGAATCAGGTTTCTGGTGGAGAATAACAATCACTTATTTCAGAATTGCTTTCGCTCGAGCCGTAGTCCAATTGATTCAGACTTATTTCTTTGGCGAGGTTAAACCTGATGGCAAGAATAATTACGGGAGTCAGTTCGCCTAAGCTAAATTTCACTGATATATATTAATACATACTAGCATAATAATCACTCGTTTCCTAACATCAGAGAAAATTGAGAAAATCGAATACACTGGATGGTTGAGTTAATAGCACCGTAACACTGGTACTTTGCGAAGTAACACTGTGATAGAGTTTTCCTGGTTATCTTGCGTTAGTGATGTTGGGGGTTAACAGTAGCTCTGGGGCCGTCCAAGCTGTCCGGTAGTGTAGAGAAGGTTTTACAGATGGGTTGCTTGCGTAACCGGTGATGACGCTCTGATATGTTACCCTTGCTGGGACCTTAAATAACGCTGTCTCAAGATCAACCGGACTAACAACGTATCGGATTAACGTAAGACAGTCGAGAAAAGCGACTGCTTAACTATGTCTGGTCCTTATAAGAGGTTCAAGGAGCGCGGGCGGTTTTGCACCTTTTTGTCAACAAATGCTGACAGTCAATTGTTGCCAAGGAGTTATTCTTGCAGAGTCCTCACTCAAGAGTTTCTCGCATAATCCCTTTTAACATAACAAGATCTTTCTGCCTTAGATCAGTTATGAGTTATGATCATTCGTAACTCAAGTAGCGGATGGTGCACTATCAGAAGTTCATGAAACAATCAATAATTTGTGAATTTGTTGTCTACCAATATAATATTACTGCCGGTAGTCCCAATCGCAATAAAACATTCGCAAAGGGTTAATTCACTTCCTCACCGAGTTGCACAGATTACGGAACGCCGAATTATCGTGAATCTTTAGGGGGGGGGGGGTACTAGACGCCAACGCAGTGTGGCGGAATATTCTAGAAGTATTGGATGTCAGTGCTATGAAGTAGTTAATTTATTCTGGTGAACTTAGGGGGTTAGGGAGGGGGGTCTTTAACCCTCTCACATCCGGACGCGATTTTTGAGCCTATTAGGGATACTTTAAATCCTTTGTTACCGTCAGGGGTATCTATAAACCTTTAGTTTGTTTACTTCAACCTCTGCAGCTGTCTTTGAGTTAACTGTGGGCAGAAAACTAATTTTGGAGAGGTAATTATAACAGAGAGAGTAATCTATTTCTTATTGCTAATCTGGCAACCTCTGCGTCCTATGGTCGTGAGAGGGTTAATGTGGCGGTAAGTAACTTGTCATCTGATTTATTATCGTGGATATCTTAACTCTAGTATGAGGTACTAGTAGAGTTGGTTAGGCAGATTTGGTGAAGGTTTTTTAAGTACTGTACTACTTTGCTGGCGCCCTACGTGCCTAGGCTGGGAGGTATTATTCATCAAGTCACCTAAGTATCCTTCTCTGGTCTAGCTGACATGCTATTCGGAATCTAGGATGGGATAAGGAAGGTTTTGGTTGTGGGTAAGGATGGGATAGGATGGTATTTGGATAGGTATCAAGATTTGTAGGTCATAACCTGTTGGAAACTCACCTGTTGTCTGGCAAGAATTTGCTGGCTTGTGCGGGTCATGGCAATTCTCCGCGGGGGTCGGTGGGGTCCCCGTGGGGTCGGGGGTGGGGGGGTGGGGGCATGCCGCTCCCTGAATATGGTTATCGAGAGTTCTTACGTTAATTGGGTTGAGATATGAGTTCAGGTTGTCAGGAGGTATCTTCCTAGTTAGGGTTGATCACTACATCTAGTTTTCATGTACGAGGATCACTCGTGGGTGTTAAGAATAGTGGTTTTGTGAAAGTGCAAGTCAGTGGGAAATTTACATTTTTAAGGGGGGACGAGAGGGGGTCGTCCTAGCCTCGCGCCGGCTATTTCTCTGGTTCAGGTTGTGAGTGGGGCTAGGGAGTTAGAGGATAGTTAAGGGGGGTACAAGGATAGGTCCTTACCTTCCATTTGTTGAGGTTAGTGAACGAACTGAGTCGGCATGTTATAACGTACTTATGGCGTCTTTACAGGGGGAGGGTTGTGAATTGTAAAGGGGATGGTTTGAGGCTAGGTCGCCGCGCCGCTCGTGACTTAGGATAGTGACCCTTAATGCGCGGGACATAGGGGTGGCAGTGCCCTACGATAAATAGGTAGTGTGGTGTGTGCAGCGGCATAATTAAACATATATAAATCAACAGATATGACTCAATACAATAACTGGCAGAGGGTTAGTATTGCGGGTTAGAGGTTAGGTCAGAGGACGGAGGGGGGGGGGGGGTTATGGGGATTACATAATTAATTATAGGGCTGACATAATCATGATCGGATTCGTTGTGGACTGGAAATCGAAGGTGTCCTGAAATCACCTTCGCACCTACACAATGAAAATACTATAACCCACAAGGTGGTTATCTAATTAAATACATACTTAGCTGGTAGGCTACATCAAGAATGTCCAGGAGGAAAGTCATGTGGTTTGTATTCTACAAGACTGTGATTTAAGAGGCGTGTAACATGCAGAGTTAAGTGGAAAAGAGAAACAACATTGTGGATAACAGATAGTTACTCTAAGGATTGAATACATGCATGAATGACGGCATTATAGCCGTCGTCCTAATAAGATGATGAAACCGGGTTGGTATGCACGTGGCACAATACGACACTAGGACAGTGCCGCTATGTTGTATCAATATCGGTGGGCATACTCCGGTTAATATTATATATACACTTAGTTACTAGAAGAAAAAAGGAAAAAGGGACAACTGGGCACGGGGTACATATATCCAGTGGCGGATCCAGCTCAGGCTTAAAGGGGGGGGGGCTGATATACATGAGGGGTGCCATAATTCACACAATATTCTTTATATGTATTGTATTTCAGATAAAATGCAGTATATATATATATACAGTATGGAGAGGTGTGGTGGAGTGGTCTTGCCACTGACTGGCCTGGTAATCCAAAGGTCCCGGGTTCAAATCCCGATGTATCAATGGGAAGATATTATTGGGATGGAATTAGTGCTGTACCTAGTATCAGTGCATTACCACAAGCCCACTGAAACGTCAATAAAATGCCCTCATTGTTCCCTGATTAAATAGCACTGTATGAATATTCCCATATTCAAAATATGCTATAGGGGTTCAATGCCTGATGAGTTATCTGCTCAACAGGTGGCGTTGTGTGTGTGTGTAAGTATGAGAGTCCGAGTGTAGGGGGTGAGACAGTTAAGCACGGGAACGAGGTGGCTTCAGAGATGGGGTCGTTTCGGGCCATGAGTGAGCACCGTGCCTCATGTGAAGGCAAGGTGGCAGGTGCTCGTTGTACTCTACGTGCTTCACATGTCTCACTCCCTAGACTGGAACAAGACCTCACGGTCTTCCCTGTTCATTGTAAAGCGGTGAATGTTAAGGCTCTCAGCCTATGTCCGAGAGGAAGTAAGTTGGAAAAAAAAAAAAAAAAAAAAAAAAAAAATATATATATATATATATCAGATGTAAGGGCGCAATTTTGGTCACTAAGGGGGGGGCGACCGCCCTCCCCCCCCCCTGGATCCGCCACTGCATATATCTATACTCGTCATGGAGAGAGAGATACGAGGTAGCTTTCCTGCATCTCTCCTGATAATCGTATGCAGATTGGTCATAGTGAGTTTATCTGAATTAAAGGCCGCGTCATACAGAGGTCGACCGCGACCCGACAGTAACCCGAATTTTTGCGTTTCGGGTGTATTCGGCCCGATAATCGGGCGACATCGGGTATGATTCTGGTATGTTCGAGTCGTTCTAGTCATGCTCTGGTCATCACCCGAATGTTCGGGTGAGTCGGCCAAAAGTTAGTGTATGCGTTAACTTTTGGGAAATCCTCGAGTGCGTTCGGGTCAAAAAACCGTTACAAAATCCTCAAGTCACCTTCGATTTACATTCGAGTCGTATTCGGCTTACATTCTACCATATTCTGATCGCATTCGACCTATTCGGGTCACTTTCGAGTTAAAAAATTTAACCCGATTCATACCAGAATTGATCGAACCTAAGTGGAC
Source organism: Paralithodes platypus (assembly GCA_032716605.1). Classification (NCBI taxonomy): domain Eukaryota; kingdom Metazoa; phylum Arthropoda; class Malacostraca; order Decapoda; family Lithodidae; genus Paralithodes; species Paralithodes platypus. The sequence goes on from CM064521.1 coordinate 21,892,915, forward strand.
TTAGACCCGATGATGTAGACCCTAACCCGAATTAGACTCGATGCTCAGTGGAAAATTCCTACATAAACTTGTTCGAAAGTCAACTGTTACTCGATGCTGACCCGAATTTCAGGATGATGACTGGATGGATACCCGAATACTACTAGAAAATGACTCGATGCATGTCCGACATTCCTAATTAGACTCGATGATTACTCGATCGTGATCCGAATGACTAGAATGTAAGTCGAAGGCTAGTCGAAGCCAAGTCGAATCAAACCCGAACGCGAGCCGATGGGCGGAACCACGTGAAGCAGGCCTTTGGGCAGTTGGAGCGGCCCGAATTATCGTACACTGCCACCCACGCACGGGCCCTATATATTAGCGGGTGGGAGGCATTCGCTCCATTCCACACCAGCACCCACCGCCCACCACGTCTCTCTCGCCCACCACGTCTCTCTTGCCCACCACGTCTCTCTCGCCCACCACGTCTCTCTCTCCAACTATTGTCGCCAACATGCCCGGTAACTATGGTAAAGGATGCAAGGCAGTGAAGAGACCCCGCAAATTTACCATGGAGTCTGTGGACCTGTTTGCCACCCAGCAATCCCAAGATGAAAGCGAGGAGGAAGTAGAGGAGAGGCAGCACATCGACTCCAACCCTGTTTTCGACGATGAAAACCAAACCGAGGAAGCAGAGTCACAGTCACAGTCTATTATAGTAAAGAAAGCCCATGTCCCTCACAAAAAGACCCACCCTATCGTGTCAACCGAAGGTGACAATCCTTCGGAACAGGAAAGCGAGGATGATGACGCCACCCAAGATGACCTCACGCCACTCACCGACCCACCCACCCAGACACCCACGACATACACCGAGACGCCTACCCAGACCACGCCGCCCATCAACCCAGTACAACCGATGCAGAAAAGGAGGAGGAGGACCTACGCCAGGCTCCCGGACGAGAAGGAGGTGGAAGTGGCCGAGTGGTATGCCGAGCAGGAGTTCCTGTACAACAGGAAACTGAGGGCCCACAAGGACAAAAACATGCGGGAGAAAACACTCGCCACGAAGGCAAAGGAGCTCAACATTGAAGGTTGGTTGTGTGCGTTCTTATGATATAATAACCATTATGTTGAGTGATATTACTTACAAATACCAAACACATCTATGTTTCTGGAATAATTTACCTGTGCCGTGCAAAGTGGATACATATTTATCATAAAGTTTGGCGTTAACATTGCTGGCGAATCTTGTTTTCGGAATTGAAATAACTAGGTAATATTTGGAGTTAATAATAAATAATGTTTCGTGTGCAGTCTTGCATTGTACTTCCCTCATATCAATGTGTGCAGTGTGGTTACCTGCCCAGGTGAACCATACTTATTCATGTTGACTGATAATAAATTCGGTTGTGATAATCTTTGTCTCCATACTATTTATATTTTGTACGTAAACACTCTTAATATATATTATTTATATTTTTCAGTGGAAGCACTCAACAAATGGATGGAAGGGATGAGGACCAGGTACGGGAAGCTTGACAAGCTTCCCGTGTCTGGTTCAGGTGCGGTCCAGCTGACGGAGAGAGACGCCTGGATCAAGACCCACTTCGCGTTCCTCAAACCCCATCTTGTTAAGTTGCCCACCAGAAAGAGCAAGGTACGTTTATCAAGTCTATTGCAATTTTATTTCTAATCAAAAATAAATGTTAAAGGTATAAATAAATATCTTGGTGCTGTTCAACATAAGATTTAATAAACATAAGTGACATAAATGTTTCACCATTATTGTTGGATGTTGTAAATAGAATAAAATCGAATATTAATATTGTCTAACATGTATAATACTTATTTTAATTTTGTCTATGTATAAATAATAAGCTGCCCCCAGATTATTGTGAATATTTATTGCTATGTAAAAGTGACCAAATTAAATAACCATTGATATTATATTATATTATATATATATATATATATATATATATATATATATATATATATATATATATATATATATATATATATATATATATATATATATATATATATATGAGTGTTGCTAAATAATTATTTACTTTATAAATTGATGTTCAACACTGTCATAAACTAATAACCTGATACATTTCACAGCTCTACAAGACAACGACTGTGGAGGAGGAGATGGCTGACGACGTCGAACCGGAAGGGGAGGACGGGCCAGAGTCAACTCCCACTCCAACCCAAACCACTGCTACCCAGGACACCGCGACCGGGAGCTCAGCCGTGGTGGCAACTCCCGGGTCATCTGGGTCCGGTGCCACCACCAGCCAGGCGCCAGCCGCCCCACCCGACCTGTATGACAAGGTAAATATAATTATTATGTATCCAATGTTAACATGCCTTCATAATTGAATCTCTCCACTCGTAAACACATATACCCACATGCAACACAAAACACCCCACCCTCTGTGCCTTCACTCAGCCACTCACTGACTGTCACCCATTATAGTATTGAACACATTTAATTGTACATTCGCAATTATGTAAATGTTTTAGTATATATAAAATGAAAATGTTTTATACAATAATTCTATTATACATTTCGATGTATCATATATCGGTAATTTGTCACATAATTGATATCAATGCAGTAACGTTTATTAGGCAATATTAATAATGAAGAGGTTATTTTTCCACGCATTATTGTAATGAAGGTACACTGCATTAATGTTTATGAAGTATTGTCTGATTCATTCTATAATACATTTATTTTTCTCACGCAGCTTCGTGAAGGTGAGAAGGAGCTGGACAACCTCTACCGTGTGTGGCAGAGGAGCCACCAGGTGGACACCCCCGCAGAGTCGAGTCTCAAGACCTACTTCAAAACACTACAGGCAAACATGCGCGACCTTCCTTTACCACTGATTCAGGCCTTCCAGCTGGACGTGCTAAGATTCTCCAATGCCATGATTTCCCACAACCAGGGCCTAGGACCCCTCCCACACTTCGGACCCCTCTCCCACCCCCAGTCCCCAAACCCTCCCCAACATCATCCCCAACGTCAACAATACTACGAAACTCTCAATGTCCCTAGCACTAGCACGTCCTACCACCATATAGGGAAAAAAAATGCAGCATTCACCAATCCAGCAACCAGACACACCCACTCAGTGGAAGGCCTATGGGCCTTCACGTCCTTGTGCCACGCCCGTTCAACCATCACCCCTGGACCCTGCCTTCTTGGAGACCATGCTGGATCTACCTCATTGATATACCTACTGTATACCTCTACCTCTGTACCTCATTAATTATAATAAAAAATTATTTTCTATGTTTGACTTGTGTTTTGCTTGCTCCTAAAATTTATTTTCTATGTTTTACTTGTTCCTAACGATAATTTGCTTGCTTAATAATAATTAAAGGGAATATAAAGTTAAAATATATGATCGAGTAGATCACATGGCAATAGGATATAAAAGAAAATTAAATTGAAAAAATCCGAACAAAAACAGAGAAATGTATCACATCCCAATATGATATATATTAAATTGACATTGACATTTTTTGACCATGTTAACATGTTATTACTTTAAACTAATCAACATCCAAGATCAACATAAAAAAATAAGAAAAAACCTGAGAAATTTAACACATCCCAATATGATATAAATTATATTGACATTGAAAAAATCTGACCATAATTAAAAGTTAACATGTTATTACTTTAACCAAATCAACATCCTTGAGCAACATGTTCGTGAATATTAATCAGAAAAAAATATAAAAGTTGAACATATAAAGTGACGTGGACATGCAGTCCAAAATAAGGAAACAATTTCTTTTGTCATTGTAATTAGAGACTTTGACCAAATATAATAATAATAAATTGGGGGCTTTATCTTAATGAACTGAGACTTTGACCAAATATAATAATAATAAATTAGGGGCTATATCTTAATGAACTTATGTTTCAAGGATATATATATATATATATATATATATAGTATAACAACTTTAGAACAGGTCAGGATATTTAGTGCTGTGATTCACTTTCGGGTTTGTATACAATATATTTATCAAAGACTTTGACACTTTTATAATACGGCATCGAATGGAGTTTGATTTGTGTCATTGCAATGACAGTATTGGGACACCTACGGCAATCACACTGCAACATTGTGCAACACTTATAAAACGGGTGTGGGATATTATGGACCTGCATATAGTGGAAACGTACCTTTTTACTCGTCCTGCCAGGCAAGGCGCTGTTCAGGGCGGTTGTAGTACTGGGTCAGGTAGTCCCTCGTCACTTTGGAAGCGGCTGGTCCTCTCTGGCGCCGAAGTTGCTCCAAGCCATCCAAGGGGTCCCTCACCCAGTCACTTTGGGGTATTTTAGGGCGACGAAGTCCGGCTTCTGGTTGGGGCTCACGTCGGTCGATTAGCATATTGTGGAGTATGCATGAAGCCAGGACTACCTTCTCCACGGTACTGGGGTGTACGTTGATGGTAGTCAGTAGGCACCTGAAGCGGTTGGCTAGCATACCGAAGGCATTCTCTACCTGTTTCCTGGCCCTAGACAGTCTGTAGTTGTAGTTTCTCTTGTCATCATCGAGCCCTCGGTGTGGGTGTGGCTTCTGCAACCACTCCCTCATTGGGAATGCATCATCACCAACCAGAAAGTAGGGCACTGGCTGGTCCTCCCCTGGGAATGGCTCGGGTGGTGGCAATCCTGCTGCTCCGTCCTCCAGGGCCTTCCGGATGTCAGTCACCTGGAATATACCACCATCAGATGCTGACCCGTTCGCTCCAACATCAACGTACATAAATTTTCCCAGGTGATCGACTATTGCCAGGAGCACAATGGAGTGGTAGTGCTTGTAATTGTAGTACAAGGATCCGCAGTTGCTTGGAGGCTGTATGGCAATGTGCTTCCCATCAATTGCCCCAATGGTGTGTCCGAAGTTCCACCTATCCTTGAAGCCCTTGGCGACCTCCTTCCAACTTTCAGGTGTTGATGGGCACACTATTTGCTCCTCCATGTATTCCTGTATGATTGCCTCACACGTCTCCCGCACTGCCAGTGATATCGTGTTGGCACCTACACGGAAGTTCAGTGCCATGCTCTTATAGGCCTCGCCAGTGGCCAAAAAGCGTAGTGTCATGGCAACTCGCAGTCCGGGCTCCAGGGGCTTCTTCCAGTTGGTCTCGTCCTTCTTGATCCTGGGTGTGACACGTTCGACAATCATATTAAACAGCTTCTCGTCCATACGCAGAAAGTATTTATAGGTAACCACGTCAGTTTCCTGGAGTTTCTTCAGCAACTGGTGGTAGTGTCCGTGTGTCTCTCGCTGTGCCACCCATGGCTTGACGCTGCAGCTTCGGGGTTTCCTTGGTCGTCGTGGCCGTCGAGGTTGAGCACGTTGGGGTTCACGTTCTTTGTCCCTGATGGCGCGGGCAGTAATCTGATATCTGAGGTTGGCATTAACTATCTCCTGCTTTAAGATTGCCAACTCCAATGCCTCGTCATCCATCTCTTCTGGTCGTGATGGGTCCGGGAGGTTGCTTTCCTGTGACATGTTGCTGTGTTGGGTGCACTGTACAAATGAAGTTTGTGTGAGCACACCCTCTCTTTATATAGTGGGGTGATGCATAACCTTATAATCGTGTCATAATCGACTTATTCTAGTCACGTTCGACTTACATTCTGGTTTCATTCCGGTTGGGTTCCTGACTTCGGGTGGGGTTCGGTTTTCATTCGGTTTTAAGTCGGGTTACTTCGGGTGTGATTCGGTTTTAACTCGGGTTGGTATCGGCTACTCGGGTCACCGTCGATTAGCTTTCGACTCATGGTCGATTCAATTCCGTTCAACTTCTGGTTAGTTTCGAGTAATATACGGGATAACATCGACTCGTATTCGAGACGCATTCGAGTCCCTCGGGTAGCATTCGAATTGCTTTCTAGTCATAGTCGGGGTACGAGTCTCATTCGGGGACTTCGGGTGAATTCGGGTGAAAAGTGCAAGTCATTGCCTTCGGGTTACTGTCGGGTCGCGGTCGACCTCTGTATGACGCGGCCTTAACAGGCCTAAATCAATACAATAACTGGCATAGGGTTAACGGGTGTATTGAGTCGTGTTTAAAGGTTGTTACATAACTCGTAATTAACTTATCTAAATCAACAGGCATAAATCAATACAAGAACTGGCAAGGGACACAAATTGACAGACGAACAATGCAACGTGAGGTTATGTATAGCTAACTGCTAAAAATGGGGGAACGAAGATAGGTGTCTTCCCTTTTTACAAGTTACCTAAATTATGTTAACATTAGGGAGTTGGTACATCAATAAAATAGCAATGTGGATCTCAGTGAGTTATGGGGCTGTCTAGTGTAATTGCATAATTAATCTCGGAATTACTCCTAGGTATTTTGTCTAGTGAAATGGAGGTTGTATTAGGAAGGTTGGGAATATATATAGTTAGTGGATAAAACAACGGGAGGTTAGAGACATATAATTGCTAGAATTGGGGGGACTATGATTGTTATATAACTAAATACAGGGCTGACGTAATCACGATCTGATTTGGTGTGAAATGGAAGCTAAGGTGTCTTTTAGATCGCCTCGAACCTACACAATGAAAGTATTATAGCCTGTATGGTGGTTACATAATTAAATACATACTTAGGTGGTACATCAAGAATGTCAGTGAGTAAATTATTGTGGTTTGTATATTAGAAGACTGTGATTGAGAGACGTATAATATGTGGAATGAATTGGGAGAGAGAGAGACCAAATCGGGGATGGAAATGGGACCGGGGATCTCGTTGGGGTTGGGGGTTTCGCTCTCAGGATTTTCGTTCCTGTGACTCGTTAGGGGTGGGGGTTTCGCTCTCAGGATTTTCGTTCCTGTGGTATTTCACCCATCTTGAAACTCGTTAACTTTCCACATGGAAATACGAAACACGTAATTCTGTCCTTGTATCTATTATCAAATATCAAGTTCTATTTTGGTTCTTCTATGATCGGGATAATATTATTTAGAATTTAATATTAGAAGTTAATTTCACATCCACGACACTCAGACGTAATTCCGATTCATTGGAAATTTGTATATAATGTTCGATCGAATTTGACTAATGTTCGCGAAACATAGAAAATGAGCGCTCCCCATTCTCTCTGTGCATAGCATATTCGTTCATTCTTAGAAGTAAATCATAAATACTGAGTTTCCTGAAGACTAATTACATGTTATTCATTATTCTAATATTCATATGAGTTCCCAACTTTGTATGTAATTATTTTCTTAAGTATTGTGTAAACTATAAGTTTATATTTCTATATCTTAGTTTATTTACTATGAAATTAAAATTGTCTCCCCCTATCAGTTTCACTTAGAAAACCAGAGACAAGATATTCTTACCACAGACTTAACTATACATCTTGTGCATCAATAAAACTCATCACTTGTTTTGGATGTATGATTTGCTTTGTCTCTACGTACTTTGTTCATGTACAGTATACTAAATACCTTGTTCTCCCCGTTTGGGGAACCTAAACTACCTGTTATCGCCAAGCATAACACAAAGACTTGTCTAGCATAGTGATGAGCATGGTGACAGATATTTGTAATTAGTGATGTAAACAATATATATTAAGAAAAAAAAAAAAAGGATGTTTGGTGATAAAGAAAATGGTAGGTTTCGGTATATTTCCGGTACTTGTATGACTTCTTGTAAATTTTGCTTTCTGAGTCACCCGCTATACAAGATGATATGTTAATGTTTTTAATAGCTTACATATTTGTTCTTATATGTAGCCTACATTATTTTTGGGGCTATACAGTTGTTGTAAAATACATACCAGGTTCATTGCAATATTACATGTTTAACTACCACTTCTATACATTGATAATACAAAACCCAATTAATTTAATATAAGATTACAAATTGTTGAATAACAGCATATATCAATATTATACTGATAATAAGTTTGTAATATCTGAAATTATATAAAGCACTGGTATGTAAACTAAACTTGCATAATAATTATTATGATAGACATAGGGTAGAATTTATTTTCATAATATTTCCGGATTTTTTTCGAATTTTATATCCCTTCATAAACTCCCATTATATATGTTGATTTAATTCATACTCATTAATTTGCCTATTCTAATTGAAGATCCTAATAACTCCAAAGCATTAATTTGAATATGACTCAAAATTGGCTCGGAAATGATACTGACAGTATTCTGACTGCCACTCAGCATTTGAGCTTATTAATTAAATCCTGGAGCTATTATCTTTACCATTAACCTAAGAAGTGCGCATGGGGGGTATGAGACACCACACTCCTGTGCTGACGTATTTGAGCTGTTCCCATCACTAAAATCGTTATTTTACCATAAATAGCATTAATACTTATCCATATGCGCCTATTTTAGGTTGATTATAAAGGTAATAACCTGTTACAACAATAAAACAAGTGGAAACAGTGTTTGGATGGTCAAAATCGGCGATACAGGCCGGGAGTTACATAATGTATGGCTGAGGCAACCTCCCTGCCCTCCACCCCTCCCCTTGTCTGGAGAGACACTGTTCCGCAATATTCTCTCTCTCGCTCTTTCCCACGCTTGGTAACAGTGATGACAACGCCCTGCTACCAACTCGCTAATGTTAGCACGAAAATAAACCACAGAATAAGAGAATAACAGGGAAAATAGGTGATAACTGAAGGAGGGGAGGAAAGTGGGGAAGGAGGGGAGGTGGAGGAGTGATATTTGGCATGGCCCAGAGGCAAAAAATAAATAAATTTTTTTTTTTTTTTTTTTTTTTGGGGGGGGGGGGTTTAAATGATTTTTTTTTTTTTCTCCCTTACTCTTAAGAGTCTTCCCGCAGTCCGCCGGGGGAACTCTTAAGAGTCTCCCCGTAGTTCCCGGGTTAATAGTAAATACTATTAATCACAAACTATGTACAATATACCTGTTAAGTAAGTATGTTTTATGGATTTTACCATCTCAACTTCATAAAAATACATGAACAACTTACCTTTCTATTAATTACTTATTATATGCGAACAATTTTTCTGATTTTTGTTTTTTTCCCTATCACATCACTATATGTAATGCCACCAATAAGAGCAGAGTTAAGAGAACAACTTGATATAAAGTGTATCAGTGAGGAGTCTGAGGATTGGCCTTGATTTTGAAATTGATGCCGAGATCTTAGCAGAGTCGTTAAAGATTCTCATATTCACTCTTGAGGCACTGTGGCATGAGGAGTCAAAGCCAGTGAGTGGTCTCTTGAACTAAGACTATATATAGTTCAAGTATCTGGTAAATTGCTGAATGCAAAAGTGTAATCTATGCATGCATGTGGAAAGGACATCAAATAGATTCTGTTCTCTTGGTAGTGGGATTCATACCAGTGATTAGTTTAGAAAGTAGCTACGAGGTGCCGTTTTAAAGGCCTATCCCTCAATAACTTCACCTGACCTGACCTGACCTGGGCCATGATGTAACTCGTTGCCTCGGGATCACATAAAGGGTTAGGGACTCCCTCCAAATGTACATGTAGTTGTCAGTATCTGATTGCAAGACATGGACTTATGACTTTGAGTCAGAGATCTCAAACTCTGATATTGATTCAAGACATACTGGTTTGTGAGTGCCAACTTCAGCTATTTGAACGCATGGCTTAATTGTTGCCCTATTAACCCTGCTTATGTGGTGGTTTTGGTTAGTGACAACCCTAAGTGTAGACAACTATTGTCTGTGTGACTCCTAGGAGTCATGATAGAGGCAAGTCAGTCGATTACACTGAGAGCTACTTGGGATGGGAACAGTTGCTGACTAGAGCCTTTCATTAAGAAACCTTTGGGAGTGTAGTCTGAAGGTAAGTGAAGTTACACGTCATCATCTCTTTGGCCTTGATAGATTAATATTGGAATGGAGGGAGATTAATTTTATAGGTGAAGGGTTTGTGAGTGTGTGTGATAGTTGGGGTGCATAACGCGTTGGGTCCTCGTCCCGCACCCTGGAAACACACTCGACTGTCAAACAATAATTTAATTTGCAGTCTTATAGTGTGGCTAAAACGCGTTAATATTTAGATTTTCCAGTATCACTTATAGTCTACAATGGCTATAGAGGTTACAGTGATAATTTGATTTTAAAACAAACAACTGTAGCCACACAATTGTAACTCTCTGATAAATGCAATAAATGCAACTGTGAGTGGTCACCACAGGGCGACCTGTGGTGCATTGGTTAACACGTTTGACTCACAGCCAAGAAGACCGGTGTCCAATCCCCAGGCAGGATGAGAAGGTGGTCATCTTTTAACATACTATGTCTTTTTTCACCTAGTAATAAATAAGAACCGATAGTTAGCGAGCATTTATAACGTTTCATCTGGGTAATAAACTGTGCCCCATATAATGTGCCTGCCTTTCACTTATAACATTAGGCTATTCAGTGTGCAGTTGGGTTTGAGTACGTGATTAGATTGATATTCAGTATTCGATCAATGTATATAAAATCTTAGTCATGTACTTATTCTTTAACTGTCTTAATGGTGTAATGGTTTGATTGTTTAAGATCTGTATGTGGTAACCCAGGTTCGAATCCCAGGTGGAGCACATGCTTTCATTAATTTCATTGGGTGGTGTTTGGTGTTGTGAGTGAAATTAATGAATTAGATTATTAATGAGTTGCAACTAGTTTTGATAGCATACTTGGTATTGTGATATCATTCAATTAGAGAAGTACTCGGATGTTTAGCATACAAATATTACAGTAAATATATAGGCCTACATGTGAAAAGGGGTTCCTTAGAGGTGAGACAGTCTTTGAACGCATGATTAGGTAAATCAATTCTATCATCGATATGCAGTTTGGCTTTGTGTCAAGACGTGATACAATCAATGTTATCATCATAGTCAGACAGGTGCAGGAAAGATATTTACATAAAGACAGGGAGCTATATCTCGTACTTGTAAACCTGAAAAATACCTTCGATTGGGTGCCCTTGGGCATGACGAGGAGTTTATAGTGAGTGTTGAAGTCGAAAAGGACTCTGTGTTAAGCCCATTTATATTCCTGATGGTCCTGGAGGCACTGTCTAGGGATTTTAGAACTGGTATCCCTTGGGAACAGCTATACACAGGTGACCTAGGCCTTATTACAGATAATTCACAGGAGCTTGAGGGAGTCATCAAGAATGCCCAGACCTTGGATACACAGCACCCGTGAATCAACAAGCAAGACACGCAGGTCCAGGACAACGAGCACCAAAGGATAGATCGAGGATTAACATCCTGCCAAACTCGAAAGTCAACGAAGTGCTGACGAGGCACCCATCGCAGACCTACCCTCCCGCTCCCTCCCCGACACCCGTACTTATCAACTCGCTCCTCTTGGAACTGAGATTAGAAGCCCCCAACCTTACCCAGCATCAATCCAGAGAAAGCCAAGATCAAAGATCAAAGGAGCCGCAACCACCTATTGGCCAGCCAAAGCAGCCGACACAGACTCCCAACCTTCACCAATATCAGCATGGGGAAGTCCCGAATTTAAGATTAAAGAGAGGGATTAGATCTCACCGTGCAATTGGCCCAGCCCGGTACCATCCAAACACTCTCTGATCTTGGGCTGGTCTTTATAAGGCCTAGATTTGCCCCACAAACCTCACATTCACCATGCCTAGCCACCCTTGCCACTTAGGACTTGCACTAGCCCATCTCCCCTTCCTAAACAGCAGCACTCTAGCTGGGTGGACGGGACTGGCGACTTGAGAAATATATTGAAAAAGAATGACAGACATAGGGCTTCCAACCTTCCTCGTGAAAAAGGTAATGAGAGTATCTATCGCTTGCCACAGCTACCTCTAGATACTGCACAACCCAAGGAGTATCAATAGCTAAGCCCACTACAAATGCTGATCTCACCTAATGAGCCTGACAACTACTTTGAACAACTCAGCGTTTCCGCATCCTCCTCAGCTCCCCGTCTTGGAGTGGCTTCGGTCACCTGGGCTTTATTAGTGGTGAGCAGGGAGGGTTTTGTGGGGCCGCTCGGTTATGGCCTTGACCTTGCTCAGGACCTTGGGGCTGCTCGGCCAGACAGCCTGGTGAACAGCAACAACAAATCAACAACTCAGCAGAGAGTGGAAAGAAAAGTTACCCCAAACCCTCCAAGCCTGGTGAGAGGGTACACCAGTGCCGGGTGCTGAGTCTGAGCCTGAGCTATTGTATTGTAGTATCCGCCCCTGTTCCTGAAGTTACAGTAATTCTTGCAGTATTAGCCGAAGTCGAGAGCTGCCACAGCCTTGACCACTGCCCCTGTCACTTCAAACAACAGAATAGATGCAATCCAGATCAATAACACAGTGCCCCCTTGAAGGCATTTTTTTCAACCCCTTGCAGCCCCATTCTCACCCTCACCAACAGGTATAGCCAATCACAGACCTCATTATGTCAGAACACCGTCCACCAAAGTCTCATTGCGCAGCTGGCAGCGTACCTTCCCCCTCACCTGCTACCTGGGCGGGGAGCCAGAACAACAAAGGCACAAGAGCCACCTCAACCCAACTACAGAGGCCCTTTCTCTCCTCAAGGACACCGAGAGCACTAAGAACAGGGAAAAAAACAAGGAGTGAGAGGAAAAATTGTTTGGCAGGGTCACTCCCCCTCTTAAAATCAGTAACCCTTTTTAAGGATTTATCACCCTCAGTAACCCTTGGGAGGTAAACCTCATGACCAACCTCAACAACCCTTGGCAGGCCACAACCTTCTTCAGCAACCCCCGTGAGGCACACCGAGGGTTCAGCAACCCTGGCTCTGGAAAATAATTCGGCAACCCCTGTTGTTTGTCCAATCTTGCGAACACCCTCAACAACCTTTTTGTGGCCACAACCTCATTGTCTCTGTCAGCATCCCTATTTTGATATTAAAGAAGTCTTTTTATAACATTACATGCTATCCTAAAGTAATATAAAGGTTCACTGATATGAGAATTTATTTAACGTCTCCGTTGATAATCTCTGAAACATCTTTGACTCTTTCTTTCTTTGCCTTACAACATCAGCTCAACATATCATATTTAGATATATATCCATACGCGATCTGATCTACACCCAAATAACATACATAATTCTCTCGGGTTCTATTCATCCTATTGTAACTTGTTCATTGCCAACGACTCACTTCTATCTTGATGTAGCCTAAATATTCCAGAGTGCCTGTATTCAGTATTCACATATCTATGTAAACTTGCTTTCACTATTTTATGCACTCCTATCATTATAAGTTATATGTATATCGTAACCATTTCTACACCCATGTTCAATAAACTGTCCTAACCTTAGTTTCCTAGCTTATTAAGAACTACGCGCTCATGACCGAGATAAATTTAGACGACCAAAGTACAATTAGTGCCTGGTCGATATCATATCTTAGATTATAATAATAAAAAATAAAACAAATGACAACAATAATGAGCACCTGACCAAACGGGGTTTATATAACCATTTTCAAAAGTTTATGTCAGTTCGAGTGTTTCTTCTGAGGCAATCTGGCCCTTTCAGTAGTTATATACAGCACCCTGGCTACACAGATACATCACCCCCCCCCCCCCCCCCCACACACACACATAAAGAAAATGCCTGGCTTTAATCGAAGATGCTGTGACGACGATATGGCTGCTCTCACCAAAACACGGGAAGAAGGTGTCACCATCTAGGGGGACAAAAATAACGCAAGCGACACCTCGAGATTTGATAATCTCAGGGCCTCGCATGAGTTACAGGCTACTGAACAGGTTACTGAGGTTCAACTCGTGAGGTTGAGACAGCGATATTAAGCGCAATAGAAATCGGCGTCATTCTTAACCCTATCTTGTGCGAGGAGGGACTTTTTGGACTCTCCCTGTATTACTCGATTAGTTTGGAGATTATAAGACGTTTCACTTCATTAGTTTGGCGATTATGAAACACTTCACCCCATTCAAGTGTCGACTAACCTACTAACTGTTTTGCACTGATATCAGCAACAACATTGAAGGTAGATAAATATAGATGCTAGAATCATTATGTAAGAATTTATCGGAAACAGAAATTATCAGAGTTGCGGGGGAAATGGACAAACATACTCGTGTACCCTTTAATATATCAAGGGTATGTAAAGGGTACAAAAAACGGTATATAAGGCCATTGGGTATATTGATGGTACTTTACCCTTCCGTCTTTATTATTATATGGGTATACTGTATTACTACCAATAAACCTTTAAAAGGGTAATTATTATGGACACTTATGTATCCTTTTTATACCAATATTTGTTGACAGTATAAATCAGTCTTAAGTAGAATTTGTGTGTGGACTCCCTTCTCCCTCATGTTTAGCCCCATTAGTTTTAAGATTTTAAGACGTTCGCCCCATTTCTTTGCCAATATTATGACCTTTCTTGCCATTTAGTTGTCAATGTTTTCCTGGCGAGCGATTGCGAGGTTCGAATCCCGGGTGGATCACATGCTTTCATTAAATTAATTGGGAGATGTTTGGTGTTGAAAGTGAAATTAATTAATTAGATTATTTCTATATGTTCAGGAACAGTTCGTAGCGAGGTCAGTCCTTTGAGAGCTGTGCCCCATAAATTGTTCTTTCCTTTCACATAAACATTACGCTATTCAGTGTACAGTTGGGTCTGAGTACACGATTAGATTGATATCCAGTATTCGATAAGTGGATATTTATCGTAGTCATGTACTTAACCTTTAACTGTCTTGGTGGTGTAATGGTTAGAGTGCTTAAGATCGGTATGTGGTATCCCAGGTTGGAATCCCAGGAGGATTCCATGCTTTCATTAATTTCATTTGGAGATGTTTAGTGTTTGGAGTGAAATTAATTAAGTAGATTATTTGGGAGGAAGCGGCCTGTGCCCGGGACAATTTTATAACAAAACAAATGTAGCCTACAAATGTATGTCGAAGGGGGTTCTAAACTAAACCCCCCTTAAAAATGGAATTACACGAGCGTGTTTATATTATTTTTGGAATATTTCGATATTTTGTTTTGTTTTTGTGTGTGTGTGTTTTTTTTTAATATACTGTATATGACGGGCGTATGTTGGGGCTCTTATATTTACACTGGTACCGACAATCAGATTAAGGGGGGGTGTTCTGGACCCCCTTCTCTCTCATGTTTGGCCCCATTAGCTTTGAGATTCTATGACATTCGCCCCATTAGTTTGGCGATTGTAAGACCTTTCGTGCCATGTAGGTGTCGAATTTTTTCCTGACGAGCGATAGCGTGCCTGGAATTTATGAGGAAATGAGAGACGGTGAATTATGAGAAAGGAAGAAAAGAATGGAATGGAGGCAAATCAAATAGAGAGAGAGAGAGTGTGTGTGTATGTGTGTGTGTGTGTGAGAGAGAGAGAGAGTGACAGTTACAATGAGTAGTTAGTATCGCACAGACTTTCGGACCATTCTAGGTGGATACTCTTTGATATAAAAAAAGAGATTGCATTGTGCAGTACTCTCATTGTAAAATGTGCATAATGTTATCTACTCTTTTCTTAAGGCGGGAGGGGGGGGGGGGGAGATTAGTTTGCTCTCTATACCTCTATCAAGTTTTGAAAATACTCTAAGACCCCCTTTCGAGATAAATTTGTAAATTTTTTCGGTAGAAAAATGTCTCGGCCGAAGGCTGGTTCCTCTTAAATTAGAGGCTCGCTTTCGCTCGCCATGAAAACATCGACACCTACATAGTATGAAAGGTATAAATAATTGGCAAGGAAATGGAGCAAAAGGTCTTAAAATTGCCAAAGTAATGCGGAGTGTCTAACAATCTCAAACTAATGGGGCTAAGCATGAGGGAGAAGCGGGTCCAGAAAAAACCCATCCCCATTAATGCACTTTTCGAGAGAGAGAGAGAGTGAGTGAGTGAGTGAGTGTGAGTGAGAGAGGTCACACGAGAGAGAGAGAGAGAGCGAGAGAGAGCCAGAGAGAGCGAGAGCAAGTTGATGGTAGCGAGAGAGTGCGACAGGGGTAGTGTGGCTCGACAGTGCGTCCAGTGAGGGAGGATGGGTCTGGGCTCTCTCCCCACACACCTTCGATCACAGACACTGGCACTGGCACTCTCTACCTTGGCCTAAACAGTGCCTCGTTCATAGCTCGTCAGTAACCCATCCCTTCTCGTAGGTGCCAGAAGATAATACATTACCTTGGTGCCATAATGAGGGATTTCTTTGATGTATGACCTGTTGAGAACAATTAGCACCAGATATATGAAAATGATTGTGCTTGATGTATGCCGCCAGTAACACCGTCCCTCTCGTAGGTACCGTGCCATATTACCGTAGGTGTGTGCCATAATGAAGGAATTATTTTAATGTAAGAGCTGTTGAAAGAATTAAACAATTGTATTACCTCTCTATATTTTCCGTCAAAAATGTAGCCCTTATTGTAGGTGCCATGGGATAATCTCTGCTGTGTGCCATAACGAAGGATGGTTTTTTAAATGTATGACCTGTTGAAAACATATTAAGAAAGGTGTTGTATATACGAATTACTACCTTTTCATTTCTGCCATCAGTGACACCGCCCTTCTCGTAGGTGTCGTACGATATATCCTATCCCTGACTTATATCCATTCGGCCCCATTCAGCCAACTGTTTTAAGACGTTTATCCCCATCCAGGTATCGATTTCTTCCTGGCGAGCGATAGCGAGCCAACATTGTATGGAGAAATCCGGCTTCGCCGGAGAAAATTTTCTATCGAAAAATTTACAAATTTAGCTTGCTGTCAAAACAAAAATATATATATATATGCTGGCTCGCTACCGCTCGCCAGGAAAATATTGACACCTGGATGGGGGTAAACATCTTAAAACGGAAGGCTGAATGGGGCCGAATGGATACAAGCCATGATCAAAGTCTGGATTTATGACCTGTTGAAAGCAATGAGCACTGTTTACTATGCACGAATTACTAGCTTCCGATGTTTGTCGTCAGTAATACAGCCCTGTCGTAGGTACAAGCCAGGGAAAGAGAGAAAAGGAGAAAAAGATTAAAAAAAAACCCGGTGACCCCCCCCCCTTAAATACCTCGATGTATGGCCTATTGAAAGCAATGAACGCACTGTAAACATTTAACTCGTACACAAAATAATTACACATAAATAGTATTACTTGGACTATCTATTCAAATTAGAACGATTGTAAGACGTGTTATTTTTTTTTTTTTTTTTTTACAATTATAGGGGGGTTTCTGGACTCCCTTCTCCCTCATGTTTAGCTCCAATTAGTGTTGAGATTTTAAGATAATCGCCCCAGTAGTTTGGCGATATAAAGACCGGCCTTCGCTTGGAACAGTTTTCTACCAAAAAATGCAAACATTTATCTCGAAAGGATGTCTTGGGGGTATTTTCTTTTAAACCTGATGGAGGTCTAGGGAGAAAAAATAAATAAAATATTTAAATATACAAATAACTACAAATCTTCCCTTAAGGGGTAGGTACTCTCTTTTACTGGACCCCCTTCTCCCTCATGTTTACCATATTAGTTTTGACATTTTAAGATATTCGTTCTATTTCGCGATTTTGAGACCTTTCGCCCCATTTCTTTGTCAATGTTAAGACCATTCGTGCCATTTAGGTGTCATTTTTTTCCAGGCAAGCGATAGCGAGCCTGTAATTTTAGAAGGAACCGGCCCTCGGCCGGGAAATGTTTCTACCAAAATTTTTACAAATTTATCTATTAAGTGTACCTATACTATTACAGTGTACCCTATATACTATACAGTGTACCCTATATACTATACAGTGTACCCTATATACTATTACAGTGTACCCTATATACTATACAGTGTACCCTATATACTATACAGTGTACCCTATATACTATACAGTGTACCCTATATACTATTACAGTGTACCCTAAACTATTACAGTGTACCCTATATACTATACAGTGTACCCTATATACTATACAGTGTACTCTATACTATTACAGTGTACCCTATATACTATACAGTGTACCCTATATACTATACAGTGTACCCTATATACTATACAGTGTACCCTATATACTATTACAGTGTACCCTAAACTATTACAGTGTACCCTATATACTATACAGTGTACCCTATATACTATACAGTGTACCCTATATACTATTACAGTGTACCCTATATACTATACAGTGTACCCTATACTATTACAGTGTACCCTATATACTATACAGTGTACCCTATACTATTACAGTGTACCCTATATACTATTACAGTGTACCCTATATACTATTACAGTGTACCTATACAGTGTACCTATATATACTATACAGTGTACCCTATATACTATACAGTGTACCCTATATACTATACAGTGTACCCTATATACTATACAGTGTACCCTATATACTATACAGTGTACCCTATATACTATTACAGTGTACCCTATATACTATACAGTTATACAGTGTACCCTATATACTATACAGTGTACCCTATATACTATTACAGTGTACCCTATATACTATACAGTGTACCCTATACTATTACAGTGTACCCTATATACTATACAGTGTACCCTATACTATTACAGTGTACCCTATATACTATTACAGTGTACCCTATATACTATTACAGTGTACCCTATATACTATACAGTGTACCCTATATACTATACAGTGTACCCTATATACTATACAGTGTACCCTATACTATTACAGTGTACCCTATATACTATTACAGTGTACCCTATACTATTACAGTGTACCCTATATACTATACAGTGTACCCTATATACTATTACAGTGTACCCTATACTATTACAGTGTACCCTATACTATTACAGTGTACCCTATATACTATTACAGTGTACCCTATATACTATTACAGTGTACCCTATATACTATACAGTGTACCCTATATACTATTACAGTGTACCCTATATACTATTACAGTGTACCCTATACTATTACAGTGTACCCTATAGTACCCTATATACTATACAGTGTACCCTATATACTATTACAGTGTACCCTATACTATACAGTGTACCCTATATACTATTACAGTGTACCCTATATACTATACAGTGTACCCTATATACTATTACAGTGTACCCTATATACTATTACAGTGTACCCTATATACTATTACAGTGTACCCTATATACTATACAGTGTACCCTATACTATTACAGTGTACCCTATATACTATACAGTGTACCCTATATACTATTACAGTGTACCCTATATACTATTACAGTGTACCCTATACTATTACAGTGTACCCTATATACTATTACAGTGTACCCTATATACTATTACAGTGTACCCTATATACTATACAGTGTACCCTATATACTATACAGTGTACCCTATATACTATTACAGTGTACCCTAAACTATTACAGTGTACCCTATATACTATACAGTGTACTCTATACTATTACAGTGTACCCTATATACTATTACAGTGTACCCTATATACTATACAGTGTACCCTATACTATTACAGTGTACCCTATATACTATACAGTGTACCCTATACTATTACAGTGTACCCTATATACTATTACAGTGTACCCTATATACTATTACAGTGTACCCTATATACTATTACAGTGTACCCTATATACTATTACAGTGTACCCTATATACTATTACAGTGTACCCTATACTATTACAGTGTACCCTATATACTATACAGTGTACCCTATATACTATTACAGTGTACCCTATATACTATTACAGTGTACCCTATATACTATTACAGTGTACCCTATACTATTACAGTGTACCCTATACTATTACAGTGTACCCTATACTATTACAGTGTACCCTATACTATTACAGTGTACCCTATATACTATACAGTGTACCCTATATACTATTACAGTGTACCCTATATACTATTACAGTGTACCCTATACTATTACAGTGTACCCTATATACTATTACAGTGTACCCTATATACTATTACAGTGTACCCTATATACTATTACAGTGTACCCTATATACTATTACAGTGTACCCTATATACTATTACAGTGTACCCTATATACTATTACAGTGTACCCTATATACTATTACAGTGTACCCTATATACTATACAGTGTACCCTATATACTATTACAGTGTACCCTATATACTATTACAGTGTACCCTATATACTATACAGTGTACCCTATATACTATTACAGTGTACCCTATATACTATTACAGTGTACCCTATATACTATTACAGTGTACCCTATATACTATACAGTGTACCCTATATACTATACAGTGTACCCTATATACTATACAGTGTACCCTATATACTATACAGTGTACCCTATATACTATACAGTGTACCCTATATACTATACAGTGTACCCTATATACTATACAGTGTACCCTATATACTATACAGTGTACCCTATATACTATACAGTGTACCCTATACTATACAAGATTTACTACACCTCTGTTTCTGCAGTACATCATCTCACACCCCTGCCATTGGTGCCAGGCGGTAACCTCTCAGATGCGGGCCTTAATGGGGGGTCACCTGTTTTTTGTTGGTATCTTTCTCTCCTTTTCTCTCTTTCTCTGGCTTGTATCAATTCGGCCCCATTCAGCCAACTGTTTGAAGACGTTTATCCCCATTCAGGTGTTGATTTCTTCCTGGCGAGCGATAGCGAGCCAGCATTGTATGGAGAAATCCGGCTTCGCCGGAGAAATTTTTCTATCGAAAAATGTAAAAATTTAGCTTGCTGTAAAAACAAAAATATATATATCCTGGCTCGCTACCGCTCGCAAGGAAAATATTGACACCTGGATGGGGGTACGCGTCTTAAAAAAAGTAGGCTGAATGGGGTCGAATGGTTACAACCCAGAGAGAGAGTGAGAAAGAGAGAAACAAACGAGGTGGGCCCCCTTAAAGCCACTCCATAAGCAGAATTTAATGTTCTTTAAATAACTATGATAAATTAAAACGTCAGCATGAGAGAGAAAGGGTTAAATTAGTTTCATAGCATTGACTAAGGTTTTGGAAAATGTCTGGATATAAATAGATCAATAATATGTATAAATGTTCTGGTTTGTTTTCCAGTCATCTGCTAGACTGCTGGAGCCAATATTATTATAAACCCTGACACTGTTCTTGTCATGTGGAATTAACGATTGGCATATACTGTACTGCCAAGCGATGAGATTTGATGCAACTTGTACCTGTATTTGATGCAACTTGTACCTGTATTTGATGCAACTTGTACCTGTATTTGATGCAACTTGTACCTGTATTTCTTGGTTATATGCAAAATTATAGGACTTTATGTGTTATTATATTAATGGGAGATTTTCAATTTTATATTTTGAACCCTGTGGCACATTGTCTTGTCATAATTATTATCGGACCATTATACTTTATGGCACCTATTAAACCTGGGTTTTCTGGACCCTCTTCTCCCTCATGTTTAGCCCCATTAGTTTTGAGATTTAAAGATATTCGCCACATTATTTTGGCGACTATTAAACCTTTCGTGCCATTTAAGTGTCGACTTTTTTCCTGGCGAGCGATAACGAGCCTACAGTTTAGGAGGAACCAGCCACTCGGCTGGGAAATTTTTCTACCGAAAAATGCACAAAATTATCTCGAAGGGGGGTATTGGGAATATTTATTTTTAAACTTGATGGAGGTCACGGGAGGAAACTAAAGACAATATATAAATCTATAAATAAATAATAAGTAAACAAATCAATAAAGATCTCCCCTTTATACCATTTGAGAGTTAAGGGGAGGTTTTTAGGTTGTTTTCTACTCCTCCAGCAATCTTAAAATTTCACCCCCTTGACCCTCTCAAGATAAATTTGTAAATTTTTCGGTAGAAAAATTTCCCGGCTGAAAGTCGGTTCCTCTTATATTACAGGCTCGCTATCGCTCGCCAGGATAAAATCGACACCTAAATGGCACGAAAGGTCTTAAAATTGACAGAAATGGGTCGAAAGTTCTTAAAATCGTCAAAATAATGGGGCGAACGTCTTAAAATTAGAAAATCAATGGGGGAGAAAGGAGTCAAGAAAAAAAATCCCTCAAGTGGAAATCTCCCCTTAAATAAAATCGGCCATTAACGAGGTATTACAATCAAATAACTACCAATGAACCGGTGCAAATAGCCTCATAGTAGATAATAGCCTCATAGTAGATAATAGCCTCATAGTAGATAATAGCCTCATAGTAGATAATAGCTTCATAGTAGATAATAGCCTCATAGTAGATAATAGCCTCATAGTAGAAAATAGCCTCATAGTAGATAATAGCCTCATAGTAGATAATAGCCTCATAGTAGATAATAGCCTCATAGTAGATAATAGCCTCATAGTAGATAATAGCCTCATAGTAGATAATAGCCTCATAGTAGATAATAGATAATAGCCTCATAGTAGATAATAGCCTCATAGTAGATAATAGCTTCATAGTAGATAATAGCTTCATAGTAGATAATAGCCTCATAGTAGATAATAGCCTCATAGTAGATAATAGCTTCATAGTAGATAATAGCTTCATAGTAGATAATAGCCTCATAGTAGAAAATAGCCTCATAGTAGATAATAGCCTCATAGTAGATAATAACCTCATAGTACATAATAGCCTCATACTAGATAATACCCTCATAGTAGAAAATAGCCTCATAGTAGATAATAGCCTCATAGTAGATAATAAGTCTCATAGTAGATAATAGCATCATAGTAGATAATAGCCTCATAGTAGATAATAGCCTCAGTAGAAAATAGCCTCATAGTAGATAATAGCCTCATAGTAGATAATAGCCTCATAGTAGATAATAGCCTCATAGTAGATAATAGCTTCATAGTAGATAATAGCCTCATAGTGGATAATAGCCTCATCGTAGATAATAGCCTCATAGTAGATAATAGCCTCATAGTAGATAATAGCCTCATAGTAGATAATAGCCTCATAGTAGATAATAGCCTCATAGTAGATAATGGCCTCATCGTAGATAATAGCCTCATCGTAGATTATAGCCTCATAGTAGATAATAGCCTCATAGTAGAAAATAGCCTCATAGTAGATAATAGCCTCATAGTAGAAAATAGCCTAATAGTAGATAATAGCCTCATAGTAGAAAATAGCCTCATAGTAGATAATAGCCTCATAGTAGATAATAGCCTCATAGTATATAATAGCCTCATAGTAGAAAATAGCCTCATAGTAGATAATAGCCTCATAGTTAATAGCCTCATAGTAGATAATAGCTTCATAGTAGATAATAGCCTCATAGTAGATAATAGCCTCATAGTAGATAATAGCTTCATAGTAGATAATAGCCTCATAGTAGATAATAGCCTCATAGTAGATAATAGCTTCATAGTAGATAATAGCTTCATAGTAGATAATAGCCTCATAGTAGATAATAGCCTCATAGTAGATACTTTTATTACCATATAACTTGTAGAGCGCTGGTTTGGATACAGAGTTGTTTTATGTGGAACAGGTTACTTAGTGTTGTTTTCAGCTCAGAAACAGTGGATAATTTAAAACTTATGGGGGAGGGGGTGTTAGTTTGCTCCCTAGACTTCTACCAAGCTTAAACATCACCCCCAATACACCCCTTCGATATAATTGTGTACATTTTTCGGTTGACAAATGTCCTGGTCGAAGGCCGGTTACTCCTACATTACAGGAAAAGTCGACACCACATTGGCACGAAAGGTCTTAATATTGGCAAAGAAATGGGCCAAAAGGTCTTAAAATCGCTAAACTAATGGGGTGAACGTCTTCAAATATCAAGACCAACTGGGCTAAATATGAAGGAGAAGGGGGTCCAGAAAAAATGATAAAAAACCTCCCCTTAAATGATATAGTGAAATGAAAATGGAATGGGCTGGATGCAAAAGGGAGCTGCCTCAATTGGGCTAATCAACCATTCTGCAGATTTCCGCGTTTTTATGTTCTTAAAATTATACTTATATTTGTCTTTCCCTCCCATCATTCCGACACAATATATACATTGAGCAGCGTGTGGGGCTCACTTTATGCGGCCTAAACCAATCGCCTCAATGTACCTACTTCCCTATTCTTAAACCGGTGGGAAGGGTCGTGCCTATCCCACATTGAATGAAGACTAAAGCCGGTATCACACGAGCGCTCACCCCAGCAATTGTCTGTTACTTTGACTTAGCAGCTTCTGTGTGTGTGTGTGGTGGTGGTGGTGTGTGTGTGTGTGTGGGGGGGGGGGGGGGGTGACTGGCAGCTTCTGAATTGCATATATGAGAATTCTGTCATTTAATTGTATCTGTCTCCAGCCTAGTTGTTAAATATTGTTGTTCCTAAACCCCCTTCTCCCTCATATTTAGCCCCATTAGTTTTAGCCTCATATTTTCCTGGCGAGTGATAGCAAGCCTGTAATTTAGGAGGACCATCGGCCGGGTCATTTTGCTCCCGAAAAATTTGAACACATTTCTCAGGGAGGGAGGGCGACCTTGGGGATGTTTGTTTAAAGTTTGATGGAGGTCTAGGTTGAAAACTAAATATGAAACTAAACTAAATAATGAATAAATAGATAAAAATCTCCCCTTAAGCCAAATAACGTCTTCGGAAGGCAACTAGGAAATAATGATAACAAATGTAGTTAGAAGCGTAGTCATAGTGAATATAAACACTAAATGAGGAGGAGCGCTTTATTGGCAACGTTTCGAATATACTGTAGATTGGCCTGATGAAGCTATATGCGAAATGTTGTCAATAAAGTGTTTCTCCGCTTAACCCTCTGAGTACCAGCGACGTGTGTTATATTTTATTCTATCTATATTTAGACGATATTATGCAGCTGAGGAAGGATATGGTGTAGTTTGAAGGATTGGTTGAGATAGTTTGAAGCCTTATTATTGCTAGAGGTCCTTCCTAAACTGAATATAATCGTCTAATACTTGCCAGAATATGATAATAAGGACGTCCCTGGTACTGAATGGGTTAATTATGGTGCTTAAGAAATGATGCCATAGGAGGGAAGCGATCAAATAAGATAATTACGTGATCTATCGTCTCGGCAAGATCTTTTAATTCTCAGCTACCGAAAATAGCCAAAGAAACTCACATGATGATCGTAAAACAGTTGGACATCGAGAGACGGACACAATTAGCTGCTAAACCTAAAAGCGAGTTAAGGGGAGGCAGTTGGTTTTTCGAGTTCTCCTCCTCCCTCATGTTTAGCCCTATTAGTTATGAGATTTCAAGACATTCGCCCCATTAGTTTGGCGATATTCAGACCTTTTGCCCCATTTCTTAGCCAATATTAAGACCTTTCGTGCCATTTAGGGTTCGATTTTGTTTCCTGGTGAGCGATAGCGAGCCTGTATTTGAAGAGGAATCGGCCTTCGGCAGGGAAATTTGTCTACCGAAAAATATAAACATTTATATAGAAAGGGGGGGGGGGGTCTTGTGGGTATTTTTTTAAGTTTGATGGAGGTTTAGAGAGCAAACTAAACCCCCTCCTCAAACCATTGAGCCGAACCAGTAAATTATGCTGCACAATACCGTCTGAGCTCCCTTAAGTTCTTGGATGAGGTTTATGACACATTTGTGGCAATTTTATTCTGGCTATCATTAGACAATTTTATGCAAATTAGGTAGGAGCTGTGGGCGTCAAAAAGGGTAAATATTATCTCCATTAGCCCTCTGACTTCCATATGTCCTTCCTAATCTGAATAAAATCGTCATATAATAGCCGAAATACACTGCCAAAACGCGGCCTAATCCTCAAAGGGTTAAGGTAGGTTGTGCATTAAACCATTGCAACAATATTACAAAGGAAATCAAGCAACATCAATGACGGTGAATCTCGCGGGTTTGCTTTTTGTAAGGTAAGGATGGAATACCTTGGAAAGTGAGTGGACATTCTATATACCTTACGGTTTTTTTCTGTACCCCTTCTCCCTCATGCTTAGCCCTATTAGTTTTGAATTTTAATACGTTCGCCCATTAGTCTGTCGATTTTAAGATCTTTCGTCCCATTTAGGTGCTGAATTTCTTCCTGGCGAGCGATAGCGAGTCTGTAATTTAGGTGGAACCAACCTTTGGCTGGGACATTTTTCTACCGAGAAATGCACACGTTTTTACTTTCGAGAGGGGGGGGGGGGTTCATGGAAGTATTCGTTTAAGGTTGATGGAGGTTTAGGGGGCCAACTAAAAACCTCCCCTTCTGATTCCAGTGGGAAGGGCGTTGTCTATACCATGATGAACGAAGACTAAAGAACTGAGTGTTGATTTATGAAAGAGAACTAGATATCACCTACACTGACAACAAAACAAACACAATGTGTGTTCTCAGGTAACCAAGAGATACACATATAAACAGTGCTTCAGTCGTGTATGTGTATTAAAGTGACTACCGGTACATAAAGGCTTGAAACACCCATTATATGTAGCGACGTGTTTGTTACATAATTATATACACTGCAGTATAATAAAGATCACTATTTATCTCTACATATTTAACGCAAACAGTTAATTTATTTATTTGTTATGTATTTTTGTTTTGTTTAGTGTGCTCCCTAGACCTCTATCAAGCTTTTTTTAAAACACCCCCATCCCCCCCCCCCCACCACCACCACCACCGCCCTTCGAGATAATATTGTATTGTATTTTTTTTTCTTTTTCGGTAGAATAATGTCACGGCCAAAGGCCGGTACCTCCTAAATTACAGGCTAGCTGTCACTCGTCAGGAATCACTCGCCAGGAAATATATAGACACCTAAATGAGAGGAAAGGTTTTAATATTGGCAAAGAAATGGGGCGAAATTACTAAAATCTCCAAACTAATGGGAAGAACATCTTAAATTGTCAAACTAATGGGGCTAAACATGAAGGAGAAGGGGGGTTCAGAAAAAAACACCAACCTCCCCTAACCTAGCCCTAATAGTGTTAACCTCTTCCGTACACGATGCCGCTCTCTATAGTCTGGCTAACCCTAGACGATAGCATACAGCTTAGGAAGGATCTCTCTAGCAATCACGGGTACACACTAGATCTCAATTAACCCAACGACTCTCACACATCCTTCCTAAGCTTAATCAAAACGTCTAATGATAGCCAGATAAAGTTACGCTACGAGTCCTGGAATAACAAAACGCGTTAAAAGGGTAGCGTTGTTTTTTGGTCTATATAATTATGTATTCATTATAATTTTAAGTTTCCTCGCTAGACCTCCATCAAAATTAAAAAGACACCCCCTTGACCCCCTTTCATGATAAATTTGTAAAATTTTCGGTAAAAAAAAAATCCCGGCCGAAGGCCGGTTCCTTCTAGCATAACAGGCTCGCTATCGCTTGACAGAAATAAACCGACACCTAAATGGGACGAAAGGTCTTCATATTGACAAAGAAATGAGGCGAAAGGTCTCAAAATCGCCAAAGTAACGGAACGAATGTCTTATAATTTCAAAAGTAATATGCTTAACATGAGGGAGAAGGAGGTCCAGTAAAAGCGGCGACCTTCCCCTTAAACACACTCACGTATTCCGCACGCGTCAAATGTATCGGTAAATTAGCTGTCAAATGGATGTTGTCACGGTCGTACCTATATTAGCATTCATTAGTGGGAGGCTGCGGGCTAAGGGGAGATGGGCAGTTTTTCTGGTCCCCCTTTCTCCCTCATATGCTTATCCCCATTAGTTTGAGATTTTAAGACGTTTGCGTCATTAGTTTGTCGATTTTAAGACCTTTCGCCCCATTAATTTGTCAACATTAAGACCTGTCGTGCCCATTAGGTGTCGATTTTTTCCTGGCAAACGATAACAAGCCTGTAATTGTGGAGGAACCGGCCTTCGGCCGTGACATTTTGCTATCGAAAAATGTATACATTTATCTCGAAGGGGGATCTAATGGATTTTGTTTAAAGTTTAATGGAGGTCTATGGAGGAAACTAAAATAAATAATACATATAGGCCTACAGCGAAATGGACCAACAAATATACCCTTCCCCCTTAAGGGAGCCCACCTCGCTTTTTTTCTCTTTCTCTCCCTCTCGCTTTGGCTTGTATCCATTCGGCCCCATTCAGCCTACTGTTTTAAGACGTTTACCCCCATCCAGGTGTCAATATTTTCCTGACGAGCGGTAGCGAGCCAGCATATATTTATTTTGTTTTGACAGCAAGCTAAATTTGTACATTTTTCGATAGAAAAATGTCTCCGGCGAAGCCGGATTTCTCCATACAATGCTGGTTCGCTTTCGCTCGCCAGGAAGAAATCGACACCTGGATGGGGATAAACGTCTTAAAACAGTTGGCTGAATGGGGCCAAATGGATACAAGCCAGGGAAAGAGATAAAAGGAGAGAAAGATAAACAAAAGACGTTGATCCCCCTTAACACTAATACGCCATGACAGGACTCGCCGCCTGGGTTGGGGAAGTTCATAATTATACCCGATCATAATAATATCCACGATTTATTACAACGACTATATAGGATCTACTGTATATATTGCCTAACATAATGCAGGCCTGATATTATACACCTTTATCCATCTTAATTTAGTAAGATGATGTATATGTGTTTACATTATTTTAACCCCGTGAGGATTATGACGTGTTTTGACAGTGTGTATTAAGGGGACATGGGCCGTTTTTTGGTGGTCTATTAATTAATCTATTCCTTTATTTCTTAGTTTCCTCGCTAGAACTCCAGGATGCTTAGAAAAACACCTTCTAGATCCCCCTTCAAGATAAATTTGTAAATTTTTCGGTAGAAAAATGTCGCGGCCGAAGGCCGCTTCCTCTTGATATTTCAGGCTCGCTATCGCTCGCCAGGAAAACATCGACACTTAAATGGCACGAATTGTCTTAACTCGACGGGTTTTTAAAATTGACAACGAATTGGGGCGAAAGGCTTTAAAATTGCCAAACTAATGGGCCGAACATCTTATAATCTCAAAACAAATGGGGCTTAACACGAGGGATAAAGGGAACCAGAAAAACAGCTCATCTCCCCTAATTTACCTTTGATCATCCGAAGTTCCTAGAGGCCACCCACAGATCACACACAGTCTTAACCCTTAATTATGCAGGTGTTACGGAGATCTATATATAGGTCATCTCCAACATCTCACTTTCACCACTTTATTACCACTTCATAATATAGGTGTTTGGCAGATTATATACATGATAAGTTTTGATTTGTGCGGTAACGGAATGTGAATAAAAACTGTTTAGTTTACGATTGACTGTCATTTATTCACTTTAGATGTAAAAAATATACTAAAATATACAGTATATCTCGAAAATATACTACAATATACAGTATATCTCGAAAATATACTACAATATACAGTATATCTCGAAAATATACTACAATATACAGTATATCTCGAAAATATACTACAATATACAGTATATCTCGAAAATATACTACAATATACAGTATATCTCGAAAATTGCAAAAAACATATTTTTGTTTTTAACGAAAAAAGAATGACCGTGATATCGTGTTAAGGTGAATAAATAGGTGAGGGTCTACTGAAAGTGTTAACCATACTGCGTCGTCTCTCACAACCTGTCATTAGACAAGTGTTCTCAGGGGACTTATATAGCCACCAATTGACTCAATATCATTACTCCTTCTTAGATTTATACCCTATCATTATATTAACTACTTGGCTCACGAAAGATCAAGTTATATTTATGCACTATTCGGTAATGGTGACTGGTAAGACAAACAGGATATTGAAACCAAAGGGGTTTTGTATGGTATTGATGTGGTTCATTTAATTTATAAATTCATTTCTGCCAAAAATCACTTGTTACCTTATCTTACCTAACCTAACCTTACTTAATCTAGCTAAGCTAAGCTAATCTAGCTTACCCAATCATGCTTAGCACAAGCTAACCTATAGTAACCTAGAAAAACTTTGCGCTGAAAAAAAAAAATATATATATATAATTATTGTAGTGAACTCCTTCCGTCCGATAACTTTCCTGATGTTATCCTGGCTACCGTCAAGTTAGTGTATTCAGCTTAGAGAGCATTTGGGGTTCAAGGAGATAATGGCTTGAGTTTGTGTCCCATTAATCCCTGGAGGATTTTTAGCAAGTTGAATAAAATCGTCTAAATTTAGCCAAAGTCAAATGCATATGGCGCCATCGTATCGAGAGGGTTAACCTCTACGGTACGCAGATGTAATTTTCATTTATATTGGTAATTGGTTGCCACTGGATTTTAGGAAAGGACCTCTAGAAATCAAAGTGAGTAACAACTACAATAATTTAGGAAGAACCAGCTTTTGACTGGGAAAATTTCTACCGAAGAAATGCACAAATTTATCTCGAAGTGGGGGGGGGGGGTCTCCTTAATGCTACACGTCCCTTCACCAAGCTGCAGCTCAGTGAGAAGTAATTTTGTTGTTGCTTGCTTACCTTTGTAATCCTTTTTTGTTTTTGCAAATAAGACGCTACTACCTATCTGCTTCCTATTAAGGGGATAGTGGCTGTTTTTCTGGTCTATTTATTCAGTCATTCATATAATTTTTAGTTTCTTCCCTAGACCTCCATCAAACTTTAAAAAAACATCCTCTAGACCCCCCTTCAAGTAAAAATGTGTACATTTTTCGGTAGAAAAATGTCCTTCCTCTTAAAAATTACAGGCTCGCCATCGCTCGCCAGGAAAAAATAGACACCTAAATGGCACGAAAGGTCGTAAAATTGACAACGAAATGGGGCGAAAGGTGTTCAAATCGTCAAACTAATGGGCCAATCGCCTTAAATTATCAAAACTAATGGGGCTAAACACGAGGAAGAAAGGGGTCCATCTCTCCTTAACCCCTTCAGTCCACCCTGGCGTCATTCTGGCATATCTTACACAATCATAACACTAGCTGGTTCGACGCCTTGTGAGTTATTAGGATATTTGGTTTCATTACTATTGGGGATTTTTTATCTTTATTTTTTCTTTCTATGTGTTGCTTGTTTGTGCTATTTTATATCATTGTATTATAGTTTGTCCCATAGGCTGACTGAAACGCCTTCCCAGACCTCTTTTAAACTAAAAATTATACTCATCCAGACCTCCGTCAAGATATATTTGTACATTTGTTAATAGACACATTTCTTGGCCGCCCCATTATTTTTGAGATTATAAGACGTTCGCCTCATTAGTTTGGCGATTTAAGATTTTTCGCCCCATTTATTTGCCAATACATAGACTCGTATGCTTAAAAATTGTTTTCCCTTCGCAGAGCCTGATACCGAACGAATATTATGGTTATGAGTGTTGTTTATAGATATTAGACAGATTAGTACTCCCATTTCTGAAGCTATCGTCATTTTTTAAGATATTTCGTCCTTTACTGGCGCTGTGAAGGGAAATAATTATTTAAGAAAACTACCCTAAGAGTTTTCATGCCATTTAGGTGTCGATTTATCTCTGGCGAGCGATCGCGAGCCTGTCATTTAGGAGGAACCAGCCTTTGCCCACCGAAAAATGTTACAAATTTATCTCAGGGTGGGGGTCTTATGGGTGTTTATTTATTTGTCTTTCTTTCAGCTTAATAGAGGTATAGGGAGTTAACTATCCCCCCCACCCCCCTCTTAATTTGTGTTCGTGCCGAGACTATTTGTTCAGTCTACTGCATAATTATTATTTAAACCTTATATTTGAAACTCTACCGATGACGCTCCAACCCCAGACAGACCGGTGGTATTAACTGTAATTTGGCACAATATCTCATTATATATGTAAATGCAGTATTAATGTAAAGGGAATACTCGGAGTGTTATAATAATATTGCATAATTTAGTGACGAATGAAATGCTATTTTTTCTGATTTGTGGGTATAATATATTATGCGGGAGGAAGTTTAATTTTATACAAATGCAATTTTAGATAAAAGTAAAACTATTTGCCCTTTTAGACTTATCTAAGCCTTTAATTGCTTTGATTCAAATATTTAAATATTAATTGGTTTACTCTGTATAACAAACTCTTATCGCTTATTTGTAAGGCTATTCACTGGTGTACGTGAAATCTGGTAGTGAATAAATCTTAATCATAATATGAATAATGATGAGCATATATGTTCTATATTTTGTGAAAGAAGAATTATTATTTTAAATATTTAGACATATAATAAATATTATTATTACTACTTCTAAAGATTTATCGTCCGTATTAATTACATTGTTATGATTTAGATGGGGTTGCCTTTCGGTATATTCACTGTACTACAATATAGTCCTGCCATAACACTGTTCCATCATGTCATCACTGTGACTGATGCTGGTATAGTGCTAACAGTGCTCCAGCAAGATCTCCCCCCCCCCCCCCCCCCCCGTTCCTACCACACCAGCTTCAACTGTGCTACAAGAAGACAGTACCATTGCAAAGTTTTACTCTTTAGGATGACTGTTGGTTCAAACTATCGCCATTCTACCCTTTAGTCGCCTTGTAGGACATACAGTAGATAACGTCATTCTACTATTGGGGAGATTGTGGACACCAATCGAGTAGGGTAATGCCCAGGGGAGGCCTCATAGGCATGTGATAAAAAGTGGCTGGAACTCCTGTTTCATTTGTCTGGCTTCCATCACTGTTGCTGTTTGTGTCTCACCTACACAGAGAGTAATCCAGCTAACTCTCACAAACACTTCCTCCTCCTATCAATGTCACTATAAGTCAACCTCAACTGAAATGAGCTCCAAGGAGGTCAAGGTCGCCCTGTGCGGTGGTGCCACATTTTTACCAAAACAAACCTATTAGAAAACGGGGAATGAGGGTTAGTAACCGTCTTACCTGGGTGATGTTGTTGTCGTTGTTTGAGACCCTTTAAAGCATTGCCATTACTCGTATCCAGCTCTCTCGCTCTCTCTCTCTTTTGATGGGATTACATTGTGCTATATTGCATTTTCGAGATTGTGTATGTATGTGTGTGTTTGTGTGTATCTGTAGGGGTGTGTGTGAGTGCGTGCGTAGCCAACAGAACCGCATTGACATTACTTGGCAACGTCGCATATCATACCATTCCTTCGATCTATTTATAGCTGTCCCCAGAAAAATGGAAACATGTTCTAAATAGCGTGCCATATGTTGTATAAATTCCTTCTATATATCCTTAAAATTATATGTTTCTTAACACCACATAACCTTTATAAATTGTAATATAATATATATAGTCATAAAAGCTAAAATTAATTTGTTAATAGCCTGAAAAACTAACATTTGTTGTTAAAGCTTTGAATATTTGACAACACCGCACAGGGCGAGGGACACCACCTTGTAGCTCATTTCATAGGAGGATGACTATACACTAAACAAGCACACCACTCTTCTTTCCAATTCTGTACACCAATAAAAAGAAGACATTAATTTGGCTCTCTCATTCTTTCAACTTCTGAAAGACACTAGTCATAGGCAGCTTTGCCTTTTGTCTCCTTCACACACAGGACAAAAAAAGGTCGGGCAAATTATGTTTACATCTACTAAATGTATATATACTGTAGATAGATAGATAGATAAATATATACTGTATATGCGCTTGCCGTATGACTTGGATCATATTATGGAATTGAAACCCTACACCATTGGCGGCATTATGTAGCATTAATAATATAACCCGAGTCTCAGTAATATACATTGTTCTCTATACTGTAGGTGCGGTAAAGGTCCCAAGCACGTAACCTAGGGTGGCCGCATGTCCCCTTCAAACTCGGGAGCCAAGCCAATACAGGTCCTACACAAGTTAGTTCGAACCCTGTCAGCACACGGACGACCAAACTGTAGCAGCTAAACTATCGTCACCATGGCTGACACAACTTTGGCAATAATTACCTCCCTCCAACCCCCACCCCCTCCACCATCCTCTCTTTGTCGGTCTATCCCATTCCTTTCCCCAATTTCTCTCCCCTCCCTTTTCTTTATCAGTCCATCCCTCTCTTGATACCCCCTCCTCTTTCCTCTTTCTGCCTCCCTACCTCCTTCCTCTCATATCCCTCCCCTTCCCTCTTTACCAAGCCACCCCTCATACCCTTTCTTCCTGCCTCACTCTGTTCTCTGCCCCTTCCACCTCTCTTTCTCTCTCTAATGCCCCTTTCACACATACAGGACTCGGGTGCCGCATGCAGCAGAGTAGCTAGTCGTGGCGTTTTTTTCCCCGACTTGGTAGAGCTGGCTCGGTAATGCCGCATCCAAAGGACTTCACCAGACTACAGCCGCATACAGCCGACGTTGTCGTCTTGACTCCGGAGAAGTCTTGAGACTCGAACCGACAATGGAAATAACGGTCATTTGTACATGCCGACTACACCCGCATCTATAAGACTTCAGACGATCGACTTCAGAGTCGAACCGCATACACTGGCATAAAGCCGACACATACAGGTTCTGTGGCCAACGGAGGTATATACGTCCTCGCCGAAAAAACATCGTAGCAGCGAAACGACTGCACCTATGGCTTTCATATTTTTACCACATGTACCTTACTCTTTTGGCTACCCACCACAAAAATCCCAAATCCCTCCTCCTACCCACTCGCTGACTGTCGGTCCCGTCAGAAGGAAACAAAAAGGAAAATATGTGGCGGCGAAACGACTGCACCAATCGGTTCCATATTTGTGTGACAAGTCCCTTACCCTTCTGCCTTCCCCCCACCACACCCCCAACTGCCTCCCACCACCCACTTCCAGCGTATCCGTACGAAGAAAAGGAAAAAAAGGAAAATCCGTGGTGGCGAAAGTACCTCACCAATCGGCTTCATATCTGTAACACAAGTCAATTACCCTTCTAACTTCCCCCCATCAACCCCAAAACCACCCTCCCACCCATACATTCCGATACCATAAAAGTCTCTGTAGTCTATAGTGTCTTTTCAGCTACTTTCGGGACCATCGGGGACCTGTTTTCTGGCGAGGGGAGTGTTTTTTTACCATTATCCTTCCTTTCTCTCCCAACTTGATAGATTTAGCCCCCCCCCCCCAAAAAAAAAAAAAAAAAATCTGGCACTGGCAGAAGCACACCATCAAAATTGGCTGGCACTCAGCGGGTTAAATGAGAGGGAAGAGAGTAGGAAGAGAAGAACAGGGGGTAGTAGGGAGGTAGTGAGGGAGGGAAGAGGTGGATGAGAAGAAGGGAGGAAGAAGGAGGAAAAGAACGAAGACAGGAGGAGAAGGAGAACAAGTAGGGAGAGAGGAGGAAAAGAAGGGAGGGAGGAGAAGGGAGGGAAGGAGAATGAGAAGCAAGAGGAGGAGGAGAAGGGAGGGAGGGAGTTGAATGAGAAGCAGAGAGGAGGAGGAGAAGGGAGGAAGGGAGGAGAATGAGAAGGAGAGTGGAGGAGGAGAAGGGAGAAGGGCCTTTGTTGTTCTATTGGGTCCTGGCATGGTGTACAGGCGGTTGAGGTGCGGGTAGAAGTGTGCGTCGTGGGTGATCTCGTCGAAAACTGGGTCAAGTGCGCTGCGTGGGGCCTATATATAGGGGCAGTGTCGCCGTTCTGTGGTTGGGATTTTTTTTTTTTTTTTTTGGTCGGCTTGATGCGGCTGTTTGCGGTTCGAGTTGGGTGTTGTCGGTTGGATGTTTCTGTTGTCTGCTCAAGTTGGCTCGACTCTTCTGCCATATTGGGTTCCGGGTGTTGTCGTACTTGTGCACTCCTGTCAATGTGGTTGGAGTCTGCCGTGATGCGGCTGCTTGCTGCTGAAATCCTCTCTTGTCGGTTGTACTCGGTCGACTCATATTATTGCATAATTATATGCAAATATATGTAAATATATGTAAATTTATGCACACGACTTCAGCAGACTTATGCGGCTGTACTCGTGTCTGGCGGCTGTACTCTGGTGTATGCGGCAGTAGTCTTTATGATACACATGAAACACAATTCGCTACGCTATACTCAAGGACTACAGCCGCATAGAGAAGACTAGTGACGACTAGCGCAGACTACTCCCCGCATCCACCAGACAAATTTCAAGTCTGGACCAAATTTCGAAACTCACAAACATTTTGTTCGGGGGCCACGACTTGACACGCATTGCCAGGACTTCACCAGACTACAGACGACTACAGCCGCCTGGTCAGGACTAGGTGCCGACTCGAGTGCCGCTTGCAGCAGAGTAGCTACTCGGCTGCATGCGGCACCCTAGTCCTGTATGTGTGAAAGGGGCATTAGTCTTCATTTTATCAGTCCTTCACCCTCTTCCCATCATGTCTTCTATCTCTCTATCCTGTCCCCTCTCTCCCTCCCACATTACCTTACCACCAAGACCCTCCTGCGAAAGAAATGTGTGCAATATTCAGTAGAAAAATGCCTTGCCGAAGGCTGGTTTATCCTAAATTGTAGGCTCGTTATCGCTCGACAGGAAAAAAAGCGACACTTAAATGCCATGAAATGGTTTAAAACTGACAAAGAAAGGGGACAAAAGGTCTTAAAATCGGCAAAAAAATAATGGAATGAACGTGTTTAAAATCTCAACACAAATGAGGCTGAACATGAGGGAAAAGGGGAGTCCAGAAGAGCATAGGTATCCAGGGAAACTATCATACATATTATTAGGGGGGTGACCTGTTTTTTGTCTCTCTCTGGGTTGAATCTATTCGGCCCCATTCAGCCTACTGTTTTAAGACGTTTATCCACATCCTGGTGTCGATTTATACCTGGCGAGCAATAGCGAGCCACCATATTTTGGATAATGAATTATTCAGCTGGCTAAATGTTTACATATTTCGATAGAAAAATGTCTCAAGCGAAGCCGGATTTCTACATAAAATGCTGGCTCGCTGTCGCTCGCCAGGAGAAATATCGACACCTGGATGGGGATAAATGTCTTAAAAAGTAGGCTGATCAAGAAAGAGAAAAAGAAAGCAGGTCAACCCCCCTTAAACCTTACCATAGTGAATGTCGATTCATTGATGAACGACAGTAGTAAATGCAAACGTATTACTTCTTATTAATTTTATTTTTGCCATATTTAGACGATTTTGTGCAGGTTTAGAAGAATCTGAGGTAGTAAAAAGGGTTAGGTGAGATAGTTCGAAGATTGTTAATTGCTGGACGCCCTTTTTAAACTGAATAATATCGTCTAATAGTAGCCAGAACAAAGTTAAAAGGACGTCACCGGTACAGAAAGGGTTAACATTAAGAAACGGTGCGATATAAAACAAAATACCATATATAAGGTGATGGGCTGGTCTATCAGAGTGAGAACTGAGCGATCTCTGCCATACCCATAGCTTACTCTGACTATTCCTTTTACTTATATATTTTCTAGATCTCAAGTGACGGCGTCTCTTCCGTGGATTGACCTCCCAATTTACCAAGATTGGAAGCCAAAGCGTCACATTTTTCCTATGCCCCTCAACTTTCTCTTCATAATTGCTGAGGGGCACAGGGCCTTGGGTGGGGCCTTGGTTTACCAGGCGTTTCCGCACCCTCCTCAGCTCCCAGCCATGGAGTGGCTTCGGTCACCCAGGCTTTATTGTGGTCGGCAGGGAGAGTTCTGTGGGGGCGCTCGGTTGTGGCCTTGGCCTTGCTCGGGGCCTTGGGGCTGTTCGGCCAGGCAGCTTGGGGAACAACAACAACAACAACAACAACCATGTATCAGCACTCATTTGTTTAGTCTGCGATCGACATGGTAAGATATTATTGCCTTTCTACCATGCTTAACCCTTTCAACTTAGATGACGGACTTTCCTGTTATTTGAACTAACAGTAGGCGATTTTATTCAGACTAGGAATGAGGCCTGATCATTTAGTCAAGAGGTGTATAACTTTGAGAACACTTATGCCTTGATGTTTGCACTTTAGCTAACCCCAGATGCTGTTATTATGCAACTAAAAGGTTCCACGTAGTATATTAGTTAGGAGGTGGCTTTCTGGAATCCCTTCTCCCTTATGCTTAGCCCCATTAGTTTTGAGATTTTAAGACATTCGCCCCATTAGTTTAGCGATTTTAATACCATTTAGGTGTCGACCTTCTCATGGCGAGCGTTAGTGAGCCTGCAATTTCGGAGGAACTGGCCTTCGAACGGCACATTTTTCTACCAAAATTCACAAGTATATATTTATGTTGTGTGAGTGTGTGTGTGTGTGTGTGTGTACCCCCCCCCCCCCCCCCCCCCTCCCCGACTCTCCTTTAAGAATATGGCCCGATATATGGCTAATGTTGGCCGATCTGTTTCCTATGGGGGGGGGGGGGGGTCACTCTATCACCCCCCCCCCCCTCAACACACACACACACACACACCTCCCTATATTCTGTCCACTTCAGCATTCTTCCACTACCCAATTAAAACTTCTCTAGTCCACCCTCCTCTAGACCTACTTCACACACTCTGCTGCACACTATCAAAAAACTTTATTCTGTTTATTCACCATATAATGTATAATGATTCGAATAATGTGAATTTAGATTATTTTACTATTTTTTACTATTTTTGCCGTACTGATGATTTTTTTCATCATACATTTTGCATGTGTAATGTGATAATGCGTCTGAAATATCAACACCAAACTGAAAAATAATGGACCATACCAGAAACAGAGGGAACATTATACAAAAAATCTTCGAACTGAAAAAGCGAAATATATTAAAATCGTCAAATTCGAAGGAAAATACGTGCAGGTTTCTGAATATATATGAACAAAGTTGTCTCCATTACCCCTCGCATATTTGCATAATCAGGCATTTCAATATTCAGACCTAGCAAAAAGACAAAATGGAAAAGTTGACGGAATGGAAACAAACACAGATCAAGAAAATATTTAAATGAAGGGAATTAAAGTGCTCCTCACATGTTGATATTATTTGTCAGTTTCCGTTTGTCTGTTTATTTGCTTGAGTGTGTGTGTGTGTGTGTGTGTGTGTTTAACCCTACAGTACCGGTGACGTCTTTTATATTTGATTTCAGCTACATTTAGGTGGTTTTATGAAGCTTAGGAAGGATATATGGTAGCTAAAATGATTAATGGAATTTAGCATTATAACTGATAGACGTCCTTCCTAAGCTGACTCAAATCGTATAATAGTTGCCAGAATATAATGAAAAGGATATCGCTGGTACTGGATAAGTTTAAGACAGGGCCATAGACGTCAAGTTAGAGAGCAGAAAGTGTCGACAAGTTTTAAGAATCCAGAGAATGTTTTAGCCTCATTATAACCACGATGGGGGTCGAGGGAGGGTCGGATATCC
Organism: Paralithodes platypus; assembly: GCA_032716605.1. NCBI lineage: Eukaryota > Metazoa > Arthropoda > Malacostraca > Decapoda > Lithodidae > Paralithodes > Paralithodes platypus. Next base: position 21,932,046 of record CM064521.1, read on the forward strand.
TTCCCGCGACCCATCACCGTCTGTACAGTTAAGGGGGCCCACCTCGTTTTTTGTTCTCTCTTTCCCTCTCTCTCTCTGGGTTGTAGGCCCTATCCAAGAGAGACAATACAGTGCATTATTATTGGCCAAACGCTTCACAACTTGGCTTTACAGGTTAAAAGATTCGAACCGATGTAACCTTAAATATATATATATATATATATATGTATATATATATATATATATATATATATATATATATATATATATATATATATATATATATATAGTAGTGGCAATATATTCTCCTCGGGGGAAGCGGAGTCTTATAAGGGCAAGCAACACCAAGGTGAACACGAACATCTTTATTCTGGTACCGGTTACGTTTCGACATTAACATATGTCATCATCAGACCTAAAGCAATAAGAAATAAATTTATTAATAAATTATGTTGACATTTAAAGCAAATATATTTTTAATAATAATTTAGAAAAACATAACAAGTTAGACCATCTTAAGCCCACCTTGGGCACCCACGAATTCTCCTCCAACCTATTATGTTTCTAAGGTATTGTGTATATTTTAGCCTACAATATCTACACGTAGTTCACTTATGGTTTAGCTGTTTCTGTTGTTTGTGTTTGTTTCTATCTCTTTTTTCGCGATTTCTAACTTTTTATGTTTTTCTAAATTATTATTAAAAATATATTTGCTTTAAATGTCAACATAATTTATTAATACATTTATTTCTTATTGCTTTAGGTCTGATGATGACAAATGTTAATGTCGAAACGTAACCGGTACCAGAATAAAGATGTTCGTGTTCACCTTGGTGTTGCTTGCCCCTATACATATATATATATATATATATATATATATATATATATATATATATATATATATATGCTAAGAAATGTACAGCTATTAACAAATGTTCGTGGGGTCTTGCGATTTTCCTTATATAAGTATATCCATTTAGATTGATGTTCAGATCAAATCAGCTATATAATAATAGATGTTATGTATTTATTTATATATAGCTGATTTGATATGAATATCAATCTAAATTAATATATTTGCATACATACAATCGCCAGACCTCACGAATATTTGTCAGTAGGTGAACATTCGACAAACTCTATCACGGGTAGGACAGACAACCGTGTATGTTATTACCACGAGCAACCTTACTGTTCGTGTTATATTTCCTGGAGAATGACAACCGTGTATGTTATTACCACGAGCAACCTTACTGTTCGTGTTATATTTCCTGGAGAATGACAACCGTGTATGTTATTACCACGAGCAACCTTACTGTTCGTATTATATTTCCTGGAGAATGACAACCGTGTATGTTATTACCACGAGCAACCTTACTGTTCGTATTATATTTCCTGGAGAATGACAACCGTGTATTTTAAAGCATGACGCACTTTCACTACCACGATGTCATGATTTTGTGTTGTGTTTGTTTAGTGTGTTGTCGTTTCGATAGTTGTTAATGTTATTGAGTTCGTTATATTAATTTGAACAGTAACTTTTGAGCTCGTTTTCAAGTTTTATATTTTTATTAATGTCTTTCGATTTGTATATGTCCTTTACACATATAGTTGGAGCAGCTTAAATGTGTTAATAGAGGCGTTGTTTACCATAGATTTTATATTCTAAACATCTTTTCATTCTTGACTCATTAAGTTAAGGGGAGATGGGTAATTGTTCTGGTCCCCCTTCTTCCTCATGTTTAGTCCCATTAGTTTTCAGATTATATGACGTTCGGCCCATTAGTTTGGCGATTTTACGACCATTGGCCAAGTCAGTAAGTTATCCGGTGGCAGGTGTCGGGCTTTGGTTGTTTGTATACGTCACTACTTCCCCACCTCCCGTTAAGGGGGGTCACAGGCTTGTTTTTGTATCTTTATCTCCCTTTCTCTCTTTCCCTGGCTTGTATCCATTCGGACCCATTCAGCCAACTGTTTTAAGACGTTTATCCCCATCCAGGTGTCGATTTCTTCCTGGCGAGCGATAACGAGCCAGCATTGTATGCAGAAATCCGGCTTCGCCGGAGAAAATTTTCTATCGAAAAATGTAAAAATTTAGCTTGCTGTCAAAGCAAAAGTATACAAATGCTGGCTCGCTACCGCTCGCCAGGAAAATATTGACACCTGGATGGGGGTAAACGTCTTAAAACAGTAGGCTGAATGGGGCCGAATGGATACAAGCCAAAGAGAGAGGGAGAAAAAGAGAGAAAAGAAAAAGCGAGGTGGGGTGGCTTAAGTGTGTCCCCAATACAGTAGCCAACCCACACCAGGGAAACATGGACGGAAAAATGCTGGGTCGATATTTTGGACCCGCAACTTTGGCTAGTTATTGTGAATATTGTCCTGTATATTACTCATGCAATTTTGTCCGGTAATTTTATACGGTAATTGTGTCCTGCAATTTTGTCCTGCATATTAGTCATGCAATTTTGTCCGGTCATTTTATACGATAAGTGTATCTTGCAATTTTGTCCTACATATTAGTCATACAATTTTGTCCAGTAATCGTATACGGTAATTGTGTCCTGCTATATTGTCATGAAATTTTGTCCGGCAGTGTTCGTGTGACTCCTTTTTGTCCGATAAATAAACTCACAACAGTTGCCAAAAAAAATAAAAATAGATAAAATAAAAAAGTAAAAATAATAATAATAAAATAATAATAATAAAAACCATTTGAGGAAAAATTCTAAGCGAAACGTTGTCAATAGCATGTTCCTCCTCAAATGGTGTTAATGTTCATACTTATTTCGGGTAAAACGTCGGATATTTTTGCATTGATTCGGCATGGTTAGGCTAAATTGTGACTTTGCAAAACGGCATTTAATATTACAGATTCCTATACTGTCTTATACTTGGAAATGTGGTAATAAGATAATAAATAAATATTATCGTTGTAAGCCAAGTATGCTTATGATAGGTAAAATGGCGGTATTACGCGGGCAATGCCGGAAATAATATTAAGCCGTGCAAGATAAGAAGACCTTGCATGATCACGTGTGTTTGTGTGGGTAAAGACTAAAATAAACTGAAGATGCTTACATGAGTGAGAAATATTGATAGGAGGAGGAGGAGAGGAAGATATGTCCGTCTTGGCAGAGGTGGAAACAGGAAGGGTGTGCTCAATTCTTACTTTTGCACAATATCGAGTTTTCTTACCATATTTGTTCTACACTTTAAAACACTGAATGCATAATTGTAACATAAATGGTACACATAAATAGTGTTCTTCGTTTTTTTATTTAAATTATAAAGTGTAAATGAATGTAACACTTATTGTGTGTATAATTTTCGTTATAATCAAGCGTTCATTTTATAGTGTAGTGCACAGTCTAGTGAATGTGATGCAGTTGATATTAGCCTTAATTACTGTCAGAAATAACATATTATTATACTTATCATTACATATCTAACCTAACCTCAATTGTAGTCGACTTTGGGCCTTATTGCTGCCAGAACGGCCACAACAACAAAATATTCTTAATCATTCCTAATCTATCCAAACCTAACAAAACAAAACCGATCCAACCAAACCAAACCTATCCTAACCAAACCCATCCTGTCCTAACCTAACCCAACCTATCCTAACCAAACCAAACCTATCCTAACCAAACCCATCCTGTCCTAACCTAACCCAACCTATCCTAACCAAGCCAAACCTATCCTAACCCAACTCAACCTATACTAACACAACCAACCTATCCTAACCAACCCAACCTATCCTAACCAAACCCATCCTGTCCTAACCTAACCCAACCTATCCTAACCCAACTCAACCTATACTAACACAACCAACCTATCCTAACCAACCCAACCTATCCTAACCTAACCAAACCCAACCTATCCTATCCTATCCTAACCAAGCCCAACCTATCCTAACCAAACCCAACCTATCCTAACCAAACCCAACCTATCCTAACCAAACCCATCCTGTCCTAACCTAACCCAACTCAACCTATACTAACACAACCCAACCTATCCTAACCAACCCAACCTATCCTAACCAACCCAACCTATCCTAACCTAACCAAACCCAACCTATCCTATCCTAACCAAGGCCAACCTATCCTAACCAAACCCAACCTATCCTAACCAAACCCAACCTATCCTATCCAAACCAAACCCAACCTATCCTAACCAAACCCAACCTATCCTAACCAAACCCAATCTATCCTAACCAAACCCAACCTATCCTAACCAAACCCAATCTATCCTAACCAAACCCAACCTATCCTAACCAAACCCAACTATCCTAACCCAACTCAACCTATCCTAACAAAACCCATCCTATCCTAACCAAACCCAACCTATCCTAACCAAACCCAACCTATCCTAACCAAACCCAACCTATCCTAACCCAACTCAACCTATCCTAACCAAACCCAACCTATCCTAACCAAACCCAACCTATCCTAACCAAACCCAACCTATCCTAACCAAACCCAACCTATCCTAACCAAACCCAACCTATCCTAACCAAACCCAACCTATCCTAACCAAACCCAACCTATCCTAACAAAACCCATCCTATCCTAACCCAACTCAACCTATCCTAACCAAACCCAACCTATCCTAACCAAACCCAGCCTATCCTAACCAAACCCAACCTATCCTAACCAAACCCAGCCTATCCTAACCAAACCCAACCTATCCTAACCAAACCCAACCAATCCTAACCAAACAAAAACTATTCTAACCAAGCCCAACCTATCCTAACCAAACCCAACTTATCCTAACCAAGCCCAACTTATCCTAACCAAACCCAACCTTTCCAAATGGTAGACATATTAGCTTGATTACTCTAGTCGTTTTTTTAGTTACAGATGTCAGTGGTTAGGAATTCTGGCCTACCTAATATGAAACGGGTATACGTAACACAGTTCTTCTAAACGAGTATACGTAACACAGTTCTTCTAAATGGGTATACGTAACACAGTTCCTCTAAATGGGTATACGTAACACAGTTCTTCTAAACGGGTATACGTAACACAGTTCTTCTAAACGGGTATACGTAACACAGTTCTTCTAAACGGGTATACGTAACACAGTTCTTCTAAACGGGTATACGTAACACAGTTCTTCTAAACGGGTATACGTAACACAGTTCTTCTAAACGGGTATACGTAACACAGTTCTAAACGGGTATACGTAACACAGTTCTTCTAAATGGGTATACGTAACAGTTCTTCTAAACGGGTATACGTAACACAGTTCTTCTAAACGGGTATACGTAACAGTTCTTCTAAACGGGTATACGTAACACAGTTCTTCTAAACGGGTATACGTAACACAGTTCTAAACGGGTATACGTAACACAGTTCTTCTAAACGGGTATGCGTAACACAGTTCTTCTAAACGGGTATACGTAACACAGTTCTTCTAAACGGGTATACGTAACACAGTTCTTCTAAACGGATATTGCAAGAGCTGCGTGCTATAAGTCGCGGAAAATATCGCTATAGTATAATAATTTTATATTACCCTCTCTATAAACACAACACCATACAAATGTATGTATGTATATATGTATAATTATACTCATGCACATACCCCATAGCTGGGGGATGGCCGACTCGAGACAGAGCCCGAACATAAGCAACATTTAAAGTTCCAAGTCTTAGGATCCGGGACTAAATTTGCGTTCCCTTGCCCCTTCTCTGTCTCGTCTAGTAGGTGAATTTTACAAGGGGATGGGGATTCCTAGCTCCCCGCCCCCGAAGTGGAAAAGTAGTACCGTACAGGGAAAGAGACAGACAGAAATGGCTAAGGTTGGGTAGAGGATGCCAAACCTTGCAATAATTAAATACATTACTAAATATATTATTTAATACTATCCTCAAGGTGTACTAACAAACCTTAATGATAGATGTCTATTTGTTATTTGATTTGTTCATTACTATTAATACACGATTAGATATTACAGTACTCTTACTCTCTCTCTCTCTCTCTCTCTCTCTCTCTCTCTCTCTCTCTCTCTCTCTCATTTTCCCCCTTTTTAGCTGTCAACTTCCGCTGCTTCTCTTAAAATATCTAAAACGTTGAACTTAATTTGCACGGCATAATTAATGATATAAAATTCGGTCGAAACTTCCAGGATATACTTATAGAATATAGAATATGCATATAAAGAGTGTGGGATAATTTTCACACACACACACACACACACACACACACACACACACACACACACCCTTGGTCATAATTATTACCTCCGCCAATAAAGTTGGAGGAGGTTAAGTTACTGCCTCCGTTTGTCTCTCTGTCTGTCCATTTGTCTGTCCGGTTATCTATAAACAAAATATCTCAAAAAGTTATGAACCGTTTTTCAGGAAAATGGGTGAGCAGCTAGGTATGCGCCAAGTAAGAAGTAATTCAATTTAGGAGACAATCAATAGAGCGCATACCTCCGCCAGCGTAGGCGGCTCACAAAGCTATGAACCGATGTTCATGAAATTTACTGGGCAAATATGATAAACGGCAAGGAAGATGTGATTAACAATAGGTGGCGATCAGTAGAGCTCATCCCTCCGCCAGGGTAGGCGGAGGTATTCACTCTCTAGTCTGCTGAGCATCATTCTAATTAACTTGGGTCCGAATATTCAGAACCTTTACGGCTCTTTATCTCCCTCTGATTGTCATGTCCTAATTATCAACATCGTAATTCTAACGCCATTAACCCCTATTGCACCGGTGACATCTTTGTCATTATATTCTGGCAACTACTAGACGATTTTATTCAGCTTGGGAAGGATGTCTACCAGTTTAAAGGCAACAGAGTATCTGGATAGAATGCGTCCTCGTATACTTGAAGGGTTAAGGGTTAAGGGTTAAGAGGGGATGGGCGCATTTATTATACTTGAAGGGTTAAGGGGGGATGGGCGCATTTATTATACTTGAAGGGTTAAGGGGGGATGGGCGCATTTATTATACTTGAAGGGTTAAGGGGGGGTGGGCGCATTTATTATACTTGAAGGGTTAAGGGGGGGTGGGCGCATTTATTATACTTGAAGGATTAAGGGGGGATGGGAGCATTTATTATACTTGAAGGGTTAAGGGGGGGTGGGAGCATTTATTATACTTGAAGGGTTAAGGGGGGATGGGAGCATTTATTATACTTGAAGGGTTAAGGGGGGATGGGCGCATTTATTATACTTGAAGGGTTAAGGGGGGATGGGAGCATTTATTATATTTGAAGGGTAAAGGGGGGATGAGAGCATTTATTATACTTGAAGGGTTAAGGGGGGATGGGCGCATTTATTATACTGGAAGGGTTAAGGGGGGATGGGAGCATTTATTATATTTGAAGGGTTAAGGGGGGATGGGAGCATTTATTATATTTGAAGGGTTAAGGGGGGATGAGAGCATTTATTATACTTGAAGGGTTAAGGGGGGATGGGCGCATTTATTATACTGGAAGGGTTAAGGGGGGATGAGAGCATTTATTATACTTGAAGGGTTAAGGGGGGATGGGAGCATTTATTATATTTGAAGGGTTAAGGGGGGATGAGAGCATTTATTATACTTGAAGGGTTAAGGGGGGATGGGCGCATTTATTATACTTGAAGGGTTAAGGGGGGATGGGAGCATTTATTATATTTGAAGGGTTAAGGGGGGATGAGAGCATTTATTATACATGAAGGGTTAAGGGGGGATGGGCGCATTTATTATACTGGAAGGGTTAAGGGGGGATGGGAGCATTTATTATATTTGAAGGGTTAAGGGGGGATGAGAGCATTTATTATACTGGAAGGGTTAAGGGGGATGGGCGCATTTATTTTACTGGAAGGGTTAAGGGGGGATGGGCGCATTTATTTTACTGGAAGGGTTAAGGGGGATGGGAGCATTTATTATACTTGAAGGGTTAAGGGGGGATGAGAGCATTTATTATACTGGAAGGGTTAAGGGGGGATGAGAGCATTTATTATACTTGAAGGGTTAAGGGGGGATGAGAGCATTATTTTATTATACTTGAAGGGTTAAGGGGGGATGGAGCATTTATTATACTTGAAGGGTTAAGGGGGGATGAGAGCATTTATTATACTGGAAGGGTTAAGGGGGATGGGAACATTTATTATACTTGAAGGGTTAAGGGGGATGACAGCATTTATTATACTTGAAGGGTTAAGGGGGATGACAGCATTTATTATACTTGAAGGGTTAAGGGGGATGACAGCATTTATTATACTTGAAGGGTTAAGGGGGATGACAGCATTTATTATACTGGAAGGGTTAAGGGGGGATGGAGCATTTATTATACTTGAAGGGTTAAGGGGGGATGGGAGCATTTATTATACTTGAAGGGTTAAGGGGGATGACAGCATTTATTATACTTGAAGGGTTAAGGGGGATGACAGCATTTATTATACTTGAAGGGTTAAGGGGGATGACAGCATTTATTATACTGGAAGGGTTAAGGGGGGATGGGAGCATTTATTATACTTGAAGGGTTAAGGGGGGATGGGAGCATTTATTATACTTGAAGGGTTAAGGGGGGATGAGAGCATTTATTATACTTGAAGGGTTAAGGGGGGATGAGAGCATTTATTATACTTGAAGGGTTAAGGGGGGATGAGAGCATTTATTATACTTGAAGGGTTAAGGGGGGATGAGAGCATTTATTATACTTGAAGGGTTAAGGGGGGATGGGAGCATTTATTATACTTGAAGGGTTAAGGGGGGATGGGAGCATTTATTATACTTGAAGGGTTAAGGGGGGATGAGAGCATTTATTATACTTGAAGGGTTAAGGGGGGATGAGAGCATTTATTATACTTGAAGGGTTAAGGGGGGATGGGAGCATTTATTATACTTGAAGGGTTAAGGGGGGATGGGAGCATTTATTATACTTGAAGGGTTAAGGGAGGATGAGAGCATTTATTATACTTGAAGGGTTAAGGGGGGATGACAGCATTTATTATACTTGAAGGGTTAAGGGGGGATGGAGCATTTATTATACTTGAAGGGTTAAGGGGGGATGAGAGCATTTATTATACTTGAAGGGTTAAGGGGGGATGAGAGCATTTATTATACTTGAAGGGTTAAGGGGGAATGGGCGCATTTATTTGCTCATCTGTGTATCTTTTTATTATTTATTATTTGTTTCCTCGCTAAACCTCATCAAGCGTAGAACCCCTCCCCCCCTCCCCAAGACCCTCCTTCAAGATATATTTTTACATTTCCCGGCCGAAGGCCGGTTTCTCTTACATTACAGGCTTGCTATCTCTCGCCAGGAAAAAAGCGACACCTAAATGACACGAAAAGTCTTGACATTGACAAAGAAATGGGGCAAAAGGTCTTAAACTCGCCAAACTAATGGGGAGGACTTATCAAAATCGGAAAACTAACGGGGTTAAACATGGGGAGAAGGGGATCCCGAAAAGCCAACCATCCCCCCTTAAGGATATAACAGAGCTGACGGCGCTCCGCACACAGTCTGAGAGAACAAGCCCGCTAATCAATTATCAGAGGGAGAGAGAGAGAGAAAGAGAGAAAGAGAGATTTGCATATATTTACATAGATACACTGGCCACACAGACCTTATGATCCAAACGAGGTGGTCAGGACTTAATTCTAGTAGAGATGGCAATGGCTTATCAGAGAGAGAGAGAGCGTTACATATATGCACGGACAGCACAAATCCTGTGGTCCTTGAGGAGGAGTCCGGCAGTAATTCTAACACCAGATGACACTACTGAACAGGAAAAATAGGATAGTAAAGAAGGCGGCTCTCTCTCTCTCTCTCTCTCTCTTTGCTATGTCAACCTCGGGACTATAGGCTGTTCAGTAGCCTTTAACTCTTGTGAGGCCCCAAGGTTATCGATTGAAGCATGGAGATGTTGGGTGATTCATATGTTGCTCTAGATGGTCACAGTGGAGCTTCAAGGTGTTGGTTGCTTCCTTTCTGCCATACCAGATGGCGACACCTTATTTATACACGTCACTGGATTCAAGAGAGCAGCTATACGGTCGTTCGCAGCATCTTCGAATATGGTCGGGCTTCTTCTATGCTATGAATTGTTGACGATATAGCGGGTGTTTTCTTGACGTGTCGGTGTAGCCAGGATACTTTTAGAACAGCAGGAACGATCAGATCAACTCAGAAAAACCCCTGACGTTTGGCGTGAACTCAATCTGAGGTTCTTTTGGTCTGCAGTCCACTGTGCTATCGCCTCCCACCATACATCTGTATGTATATATGCATGTATGTATGTATGTATGTATAATACTCAGGCACATACCCCATCGCAGCAGGTCGCCGACTCGAGACAGAGCCCGAACAGAAAAACAAACATTTAAAGTTCCATTTCTTAGGATCCAGGACTACTTTCGCGTTCCCTCGCCCCTTTCTCTGTCTCGTCTAGTAGGTGAATTTTACAAGAGGAGGAGGATTTCTAACGTTCCGCCCCCGAAGTAGGAAAAGTAGTACAGGAAGAGAGACAGACAGGAACGGCTAAGGTTGGGTAGAGGATGCCAAACTTCACCCTGGACAGAGTCAGCACCCTCTCTGTGTGTAGGGGTTCTGTAATTCTGTTGTGAGGAATTAATATAAGATCACAGGAGACACGAGATGAGGAATAAGGGCTTGTAAGAGAGAGAGAGAGAGAGTGTGTGTGTGTGTGTGAGAGTGAGTTAGAGTGAGAGAGAGAGAATGCGTGAGAGTGTGTGTGGCAGAGATAGAGAGAGAGAGAGAGAGATACCAAGAGCGAGAGCGAGCGTGAGTGTGCACCTGTGTTTACATGTGACCACGGAGGGGAGAGGGTAGTAGTGTCCTCTTAAAAGGCTGGACGAACTATATAGCCTTGGGTCTCTTGTCAAGAATGGGACCACGGCAAGGAGTAGGCCGGCAAGACAAAATATGAAAAGATTTGTTGAATGTAAAGGAAGTGCAGGAGTGGCCGCGAGTGGGAGGGAAGGGGTTCGGTGGGTAGGTATAACTGTAATAACCTGGGTATAACTGTAATAACCTGGGTATAACTGTAATAACCTGGATATAACTGTAATAACCTGGGTATAACTGTAATAACCTGGGTATAACTGTAATAACCTGGGTATAACTGTAATAACCTGGATATAACTGTAATAACCTGGATATAACTGTAATAACCTGGGTATAACTGTAATAACCTGGTATAACTGTAATAACCTGGGTATAACTGTAATAACCTGGATATAACTGTAATAACCTGGGTATAACTGTAATAACCTGGATATAACTGTAATAACCTGAATATAACTGTAATAACCTGGGTATAACTGTAATAACCTGGGTATAACTGTAATAACCTGGGTATAACTGTAATAACCTGGGTATAACTGTAATAACCTGGATATAACTGTAATAACCTGGGTATAACTGTAATAACCTGGGTATAACTGTAATAACCTGGATATAACTGTAATAACCTGGGTATAACTGTAATAACCTGGGTATAACTGTAATAACCTGGTATAACTGTAATAACCTGGGTATAACTGTAATAACCTGGATATAACTGTAATAACCTGGGTATAACTGTAATAACCTGGATATAACTGTAATAACCTGAATATAACTGTAATAACCTGGGTATAACTGTAATAACCTGGGTATAACTGTAATAACCTGGGTATAACTGTAATAACCTGGATATAACTGTAATAACCTGGGTATAACTGTAATAACCTGGATATAACTGTAATAACCTGGATATAACTGTAATAACCTGGATATAACTGTAATAATCTGGATATATATGTAATAACCTGGATATAACTGTAATAACCTGGGTATAACTGTAATAACCTGGATATAACTGTAATAATCTGGATATAACTGTAATAACCTGGATATAACTGTAATAATCTGGATATAACTGTAATAACCTGGGTATAACTGTAATAACCTGGAAACTGCAATAACCTCAAAATAACTGCAATAACCAAGAAATGACTGCCGGCCAAACTACCCTCCCTCAGAGACTGTTTGCGTAATCACGGTCAACTTCATCCGGAAAATTACTTCTGGTTTTCAAAAGAGAGCTGCTCGGAGGCCCTTTAGCGAACAGATGTCGACCACTTTCCTTGGCTATTCTGGAAACTCATATACTCAACAAGGAAGTTCATTTATCATTTTTGATAGCCTCAGACTTCTAGCTATATAGTGTATATATTTTATAATCAGTAGATATCATGCCAAGTACATTGGTTGGTGTAAAGAACATAAGAATTATTCTGGTTCAGGGGTTAATCGCCCCATTAATTACTCTTTCCATTCACATAATATAATGTACTAGGCTAAGATAGCGCAGTTGGAATGTATGTACATGCTCAGATTAGTATGCAGAATTCGAAACTGCATATTAAGTCGTAAGCTTGTACATCATTCTTTAACTGTCTTCGTGGCGTAGTGCATAAGTGCACTGATTTTCGGTGTGAGCGTCCTGGGTTTGAATCCCCGGACTGCCACATGGATTTGTTGATTTAATTAATTGAGTTTAGAAGTCAAATTGGTTGGTGTAAAGAACATAAGAATACCTGGGTGATGGGCTGGTCTATCAGAATGAGAGTTGAGCGTTCTCTGCCATACCCATAGCTTACTCTGACTGTTCCTTTTACTTATATATTTTCTAGATCTCAAGTGACGGCGTCTTTTCCGTGGATTGACCTCCCTACTGCCAACCCTGGCAGATTGGGAGCCTAAGCGTCACGTTTTTCCTTTGCCCCTCAACTTTCCCTTTATAATTGCTGAGGGGCACAGGGCCTTGGGTGGGGCTTTTGTTTCCCGGGCGTTTCCGCACCCTTCTCAGCTCCCCGCCTTTGAGTGGTTTCGGTCACCTGGGCATTATTAGTGGTAAGCTGGGAGGGTTCTGTGGGGGCGCTCGGTTATGGCCTTGGCCTTGCTCGGGACCTTGGGGCTGCTCGGCCAGACAGCCTGAGGAACAGCAACAACAACAACAAGAATACCTGCGTAGATGTGGTATTAAAATCATTCGCAGGGTTGGGCATGTAGCATTGTTGTATGGCATCATTACCTAAAGTTCGAAACTGGTTATATCTATATGTAATTATCTAAAAAAGGATTTCAGAATAACAGGTATTTCACTGATAATTTATAAACGAAACAACAAAGTTCAATAATATTTTCGAAAGTTACGAACGAAAAACCGCAATCATAATGTTAATATGTGCGTGCAACTCTCACTCAAATGATTAAGGCAGCCCTTCTCGCTTTTGTTTTCTCTTTCTCTTCCTCTCTCTTTGGCTTTTGTCCATTCGGCCTCATTCAGCCTACTGTTTTAAGACGTTTACCCCCATCCAGATGTTAATATTTTCCTGGTGAGTGGTAGCGAGCCAGCATATATATTATTTTGTTTTGACAGCAAGCTAAATTGGTACATTTTTCGATAGAAAAATGTCTCCGGCGAAACCGGATTTCTCCATACAATGGTGGCTCGCTATTGCTCGCCAGGAAGAAATCGACACCTGGGTGGGGATAAACGTCTTAAAACAGTTGGCTGAATGGGTCCGAATGGATACAAGCCAGGGAAAAGAGAGAACAATAAAAAAAAAGCCGGTGCCCCCCCTTAACTTGCAAAGTAAGCTCAAACATAATTTCTACACTCTCAGAAGTCCAATCCCTTTCAGTGTAATGTAACCTATTTTTTTATTATGGTTATCATTAGACGATTTTATTAATGATTCAAAAGTTTAAATGATATACTTTTTACCGCTTTGATACCCAGAGCTCCTTCGTTGGCTGAATAAAGTCGTCTATTAAGGGGAGGTCTCCACTTGAGGATTTTTTTTCTTGACCCCTTTCTCCCTCATGTTTTGCCCCATTGCTTTTGATATTATAAAACGTTTGCCCCATTAGTTTAGCGATTTTAAGAACTTTCACCCCATATTAAGACCTTTCGTGCAATTCAGGTGACGATTTTATCCTGGCGAGCGATAGCGAGCCTGTAATTTAAGAGAAACCGACCTTCGGCCGGGACATTTTTCTACCGAAAAATGTACAAATTTATCTTGCAAGAAACTCAAGGGGGTGTAATTTTAAGCTTGATGGAGGTCTAGGGAACAAACTAAATACCTCCTCTTAACAGCATGAATAATATGAAAACATGCGTTATAGTACTGGTGTGAGTGTCCTAGGTTCGAGTCCTTGGAGGGTCACATGTATTGGTTGATTTCATTAATTGAGTTTAGAAGTGAAGTTGGTTGGTGAACAAATATATACTAATAATATACTGCAAAGGTAAATAAAACGCACCATTAAATCTCAATCATAATTTTGAAACGTGAAAGGAAATCTAGTCTGAATTTGGAACCGCGCCAGCAAATCTCATCAGAATATCAGAATGGGCCGGGTAATTTAAATCCTCGGTTCAAGGGGGGTCACCGTCTTTTTTTGTCTTTCTCTCCTTTTCTCTCTTTCCCTGGCTTGTATCCATTCGGCCCCATTCAGCCAACTGTTTTAAGACGTTTATCCCCATCCAGGTCGATTTCTTCATGGTGAGCAATAGCGAGCCAGCATTGTATGGAGAAATCCGGCTTCGCCGGAGACATTTTTCTATCAAAAAATGTACAAATTTAGCTTGCTGTCAAAACAAAAATATATATATGCTGGCTCGCTACCGCTCGCCAAAAAATTATTGACACCTGGATAGGGGTAAACGTCTTAAAGAAGTAGGCTGAATGGGGCCGAATGGATACAAACCAGAGAGAGAGGGAGAGAGAGAGACAAAAGCGAGGTGGGCTCCCTTAAAGCCCGCAAGCATTATATCTCCATCATAAATTGGAAGCGGTAGAGTGTTTGTGTGTGTGCCTCGTTTGTGCTCGATACTGTTTTAAGGGACCCCACCTCGCTTTTTCTCTCTTTATTCTCCCTCTCTCTTTGGCTTGTATCCATTCGGCCCCATTCAGCCTACTGTTTTAAGACGTTTATCCCCATCCATGTGTCAATATTTTCCTGGCGAGCGGTAGCGAGCCAGCATATATACAGTATACTGTATATATATATATATATATATATATATATATATATATTTTGACAGCAAACTAAATTTGTAAATTTTTCGATAGAAAAATGTCTCAGGCGAAGCCGGATTTCTCCATACAATGCTGGCTCGCTACGCTCGCCAGGAAGAAATCAACACCTGGATGGGGATAAACGTCTGAAAACAGTTGGTTGAATGGGGCCGAATGGATACAAGCCAGGGAAAGAGAGAAAAGGAGAGAGAGATAAAAAAAAAAGCCGGTGACCGCCCTTAACTATATATGCTGTTATCCTTCCTCTGTACAGTATAAAGGAGTACAAAGGAAATCAAGCAACAACATATCTAGTGACCCTTCTAGGCTGCTTGTCCTCCAAAACACTGAGGATCAAGTGTCCAAACAGTGGTTTAGAGTGGGTAAGGGAACATTGGAAAGGGAACTACTGCCTTGGAACTAATGTCCGTGGCAGGACTAGGAAGTTAGTAGGGGACATATGGGTTAGTAACTGAGGGGAGGATAAAATAAAGTTATTCATTTACAAACGCAGTCAGTCGCTGGTTTGATGCGAGATATTTGTCTAGGCTGAGTTTAAATGAATCAACGGTGCTGCAGTCTATAACGTCTCGTCTCGGGGAAGCCCATTCCACAAGTTGACAACTCGATTGAAGAAGAAATTCTTAGATTCGTGTGAGTTAAAAGATTTACCAATAATTTTGCAACCGTTTCCCCGTGTGTAATTAGATTGGTCGATAGTGAAGTACTTACTACAGCTCATATTGTCGATGCCTTTGATGATTTTGAACACTTGAATTAAGTCACCTCTTAATCTGCGCTGGGTTAAAGGAAATAGATTTAATTCTCTAAGACGCTCTTCGCTCTTCGTATGGTTTGTTCTTTAGGCTAGGTATCATTTTGGTAACTCTACGTTGAACTCGTTCTAGCTTGTTTATGTCTTTTTGGTAATAAGGGCACCAGCATTGAACGCAGTATGCTGCGATGACAACGCAGTTCTTCCTTTCGTGCTGGCCACCATTAGACGATTTTGTTTAAATTTAGGAAGGATCAGTGGGCGTTGAAGGGTTAATTGATGGAGTTTGTAACCCTTTGATAATAATAACCCATTTAATAATAGCCTCAGACTCTATTATAGGAACACGCTATCGTATTCTGAATTATTATCATTATTACTATTATTATTATTATTATTATTATATATTGTGATTCTTAATAATAATATGGCTGTCATGTGCGTTTATATATAAGTATATCATTACGTTCAACCCCTTTGATTCATAGAAGTCCTTCCTAAGCTGAGTAAAATCGTCTAATGTTAGCCAGAGTCAAAGAAACCCTCTCGGTATTCTAACACCTTTTTTGCTACTTTAATATGGCCCCCATAAGCCGATTTTACTTAACTCTTGAAGGCCCTCTAGGGATCTATTGGGTATGAACACATTCAATTAACCCTTTAACGTTCACAAGCTCTCCCTCAGGTAAATACAATCGTCTATACTGAAAGGGTTAAATTGACATCATTGTATCGAAACAGTTAACACCTTCTGTACCTCGACGTCTTTTTAATTTAATTTTAGCTACATTTAGACGATTGTGCTCAGTTTACGAAGCATCTGTGGTAGCAAAATTGGTGAAGTTAGACAGTTCTAGGCCTGTTAATTGTTGGATGCCCTTTTTAAACTTAATGACATCATCTATTTATTGCCAGAATATAATAGATATGACGTTGCCGGTACCGAAGGGGTTAATCAGGCCCTGGGGTTAACCACGAATCCAGCTGATCCGTGAGATATACTGGAGGCATATATACGGTGGGAGATAATGGGAGATAATGTTGTTGCCAGCATATTAGTGGTAATTAATGACTACATGGGATTATCATGAGCTGCACATACACACACACACACACACACACACAACTAGATAGATAGAATGAGAGAGAGAGGGAGAGAATGAAAGTGCGTGTATCTCAAGTGTGTGTATGTGTGTGTTTGTATGTGTGTCTGTGTGTATGAGTGTTTGAGCCAGAATGTGTGCTTTGGAGTTAAATGAAAGACTACAAAGAATATAATGTGTGGGTACGAGAGAGAGAGAGAGAATGTGTGCTTGTGAAAAAATTAATGCTTTCGAGTGAAGCTGAATGGGTACAAAGGGTAAAAGTGTGTGTGGGCAAGAGAGAGAGAGAGAGTATGTGTGCGTGTGTGTGCTCTTGAGTGGGGATCAGAGAGTACAAAGAATAAATGTGTGTAGGTACGAGGGAGCGAGAGAGATAGTGTGTATGTATGAATGTGTGTGTGTGTGTGTGTAAGAGAGAGAGAGAGAGAGTCTGCTCGGAATCACTTTAACCTAGAAGCATTTTGGGTTCTAGCCGCATAAAAAAGTTGTATGTATTCGTCCGATTACTTTTTCCTTTCAGTCCTTAACTTTTCTTGGTACCGGCTCCTTCTTTCCGCTGAGGGGGAGTTTCAAGGAGCGCCTTTTCCAAATAGTATTTTTTTCAAATCCCCTTACTCCCTATATCGAACGAAGATAATACAACTGCGTGCTAAATAGCGATACTGGGCTAAATATAATTAATTTTAAAATATATCACTATTTGTTTTTGCTTATTTCGTTCATGAAGGTTTAGGACAGCACTAAGTGTGGTTTTAAAATATGGGAGTAAGTCTTATCCATCTTATTTTATATTCTACACCATTGTTCGAGTACCATTATGACTGTTATAGTTTAGCTATGGGATTTGCTCAACATCTGATCGGCATAATATGTTTTAGTAACACTTCAGAGATCATCGTTTTCATTGGTAGCGGCAACTAGTCTGACTTTAGATTATGAAAACAGGTGAAATATAATAATACCAATTCAGAAGTTACCAGTTGGTGAATAAGAGTGTGAAAAGGGATTTTACTGATTCCAATTGTATTATATGTTATTGTTATTATTATTATTATAGTTATTTACTTAGTTATTGATATGCCTTCAAAGAAAAATTGTGTACCACCAGAGAAAACAAGCTTTTCCGTATCTGCTCATGTTATAGAAGGGGATATCGAACACCCAGAGAATCATGAACAGTACAGCACGTCTCAGGACAAGAATAGCCCAACAACCACTCACTGGCAGGGTTCGTGTGTGCCCTTCTGACCCACAACACACCACCGGCTGGCTCCAACCAAACAGGTAACACTACCTGCCCTCAACAGCCAAAAAGCAAGCAAATACGAAAACTGCCAAACAACTCTTTTCAAGAACTCTTCACAGAGCACCGGGTAAGTAGGACCCCTGGGTGCTAGATATCTAGTCGGTGCCAAACCAAGCTGTATTACCAGCACTGCTAGATATTTGGGCAGCATTGCTAGACACCTGGTCGGCACCTTAAGGTATCTAACGAACAAAGCTCAGTATCTGGCAAGTACTCCAAGCTATATCACCAGCACTGCCAAACGCCTGGCTGGTGTCTTTGCCTCTCCAGAAAGACCCATTGAAACACCATTTGTTAACAAGTGGCAAGATCAACTACAACATCGATGAACTACAAGAGGGATTGATGAGCTACACACCATCTACGCCCTCAAGTACTACTAGCTCTGAAACACTTCCAACACCGCCACCGCTGCCACGGACAGTGCCAACAATCGAACCATCATCTCCTTTACCGAAGAGACAATGCAGCATTTTGGGCACCATCTCCCATGACCTGTAGTGGAATATCTCCCCATACATGGTGGAGCCCAGCATCTGTCTGATTAATGGAGAATAGATTAATCTAGCTAACCAGGGAAATATTTGAACACAGTGTAATTACCAATTTTACTTATTTAGGCTACTTAGATATTTATTTACTACTGTTTATTTATATTGTGTGAGTGAATCTGTGGTCAAAGGTGGTTGTTGGTAAGAGACAGTAAATATCTGGCAACATGGGACCTCTTTCCTTAACAAAGGAGTACAAAGGAGTACAAAGGAGTACAAAGGAAATCAAGCAACAACAGATCTAGTGACCCTTCTAGGTTGCTTGTCCTCCAAAACACTGAGGATCAAGTGTCCAAACAGTGGTTTAGAGTGGGTAAGGGAACATTGGAAAGGGAATTACTGCCCTGGAACTAATGTCTGTGGCAGGATTAGGAAGTTAGTAGGGAACAGATGGGTTAGTAACTGAGGGGGGAATAAAATAAAGTTATTCATTTACAAACGCAGTCAGTCGCGGGTTTGATGAGAGATATTTGTCTAGGCGGAGTTTAAATGAATCAACGGTGATGCAGTCTATAACGTTTCGGGGAAGCCCATTCCACAAGTTGACAACTCGATTGAAGAAGAAATTCTTAGATTCGTGGGAGTTAAAAGATTTACCAATAATTTTGCAACCGTAATTTAACGAACGGCATTGAGCGCGGGGCACCTCAATTTGCGGTTATGTTGTCCAATTATCCAAAAATAATGCACTCGTAGAACTCGTGGTCTCAACGCTGTATAGATTGTTTTGTTTGTTTTTGTTTTTTTCTATTTTTTTTTTTTTTTGTGAGGGGGGTAGGGGGGAGAGAGGGATATTTTGTTGTTGATTTCTGTTCATCCCATTTCTTTCTTTCTAGGACTTTTGTCTTTTCATGTTCTATGTATTTATTATATCATTTAATTATTATTAACTTATTTAATTTATTTATATATCTATTTATTTTTGATAGAGAGAGTGAGAGTGAGAGAATGTGAACAGCAAGGGCGAAAATCCTGACTTCGTATTCTGTTCGTTGACCTGTTATTACGTTATTAGAAGTACAGTTACTCCTACAATACCTGAACAGTTCGGTGCTTTTGAAGCACTTTTAATACTTTTTTAATCTATGATAAATTGTTTGTGTTTTTTCGTTTCTATTTATTCTAGTGTCCAGGCTTTACGGATGGCTACTTGAAAAATTTGTGATGCAAATTTTAGCACTATACCCTGTTTCTTTTCAATTGACTGTAAATTGCAAAGTTCCAATCAAGATTTCTCACTTATTTTGAAGATTTTGAAGTGAAATATGGTGCTAATTAAATAAACTTGGTCTTAATATGATGCAGAGACATAGTGGTTTAAATTGTTCCATTAAGTATCGAGAAATTAGCTGCTAAAGGATTCAATTTACCGTCAGATGACATGAAACAGAGTATAGACGTATATTCCATTCTAGGTATGACCTATTTCAACATGTTTGTCAAGTGTCTCGTATTTTAGTTGTTGTATATATTACAGTATTTTGTGTTAATATTATCACAGTACAAGCTAACAAACAATAAATGGTTTAGCGGAATATAGGTCGAGTAAACCAAGAAACACTACACGAACACCTGGACCTGTTTCAACATCCACTCCCCCCCCCTAAAACCCGTCCACCTCTCCTCCCTAACCCACCTAACCTTCCCATACTATCCACATCCTCAACTCAACACACCACACCCCATCCTAATCCATTCCAACCCCAATCTCCTGCTCCCCAATCCCCACCCCCACCTCACCCATCCCAACCTCCAGCCCCTCCCTCACCCTCACCCCCACCCCATCCTCGTGCAGCAGCACCCAACATACATCGTGCACATAACATTAACATTCTCCAATTGAACATAGATGGCATTAACACAAAGAAACACGAACTCTCACACTTCATCAAACAACACAACATACACATTGCCATCTTACAAGAAACAAAACTCCGCACATCACAAAAAACACCCACATTTCATAATTTCACCACCATCAGACAAGACCGGGCTGTCGGCGGGGGCGGTGGACTCATCACCCTGGTACACAATGAAATATCATACATAGTAACCAGTGTACAAACCAAATCCCTCCTCCCCCCAAATGATAACACAACAGAAATACAATCAATTAAAATATGCACTGGCAACAAATCCAACATAACCATCATAAACACATACATCCCTCCCCAAACATCCCCTACAGTACCAAATGAATACAGACCACACTTACAACACATCACAAACACCCCACACATCATCCTGGGTGGTGACTTCAACGCCAAGACGTCGGCCTGGTTTGTCGACAACCCCGACACAGACAGAGGGCTGGTACTACAAAACTAAACAGATAACCTCATCATCCTTAACGACATCCATCAACATACCCATATTCCTCACCAAGCCCTCTATAACCCATCCTCTCCAGACATCACCTTTTGCTCCCCAGAACTCGCCCCCACAACATCCTGGAGGGTGGTCAGAACCTTAGGCTCTGACCACCTCCCGATCATTATCACCACCAAAACCAGACTCACCCCAGCTAGCCACAAACACACATACACCAATTATAAAAGAGCTAACTGGGAAGCATTTACAAATGAGACAGAACAACATTTCACAACTCTAAACAGTACACCCATCACTAACATCAACAATGCTGTACACATACTCAATAAAACTATCCAAAATGCTGACAAGAAACACATTCCAAGAGGTAACAGAAAAAGACACAACCCCAACTTCACACCAGAAATTCAAAACCTCATCAGACAACGCGACACACTGAAACACTCCCCAGCACCCCACACACAAGACATCACACAACAAATTCAAGCACTCAACACCCAAACTAACAACAAAATACAAGAACAACAAAAACTAAATTGGAATAACTTCCTACAAACACTTGATCACAAAACAAACCCCAAAAAACTCTACAAAACACTAAACAGCATCACACTTTCCAACAGCAACACAACACAATCACATGCTGCAATCACAACAACAGACTCTACTCCTTCATGTAAACAACAAGCAAACACTCTCATCAATCACTTCTCACATGTCAGCCACATAAAACCTCACAAAGACGACCGACGTGTCATCCGACGTAAGAGACAATTCCCCACAGACCCTGACTATACACCCTTCACCAATCACCAGACAAAGCATATCATCAACAATCTCAAGCACTCACCCGCCTGTGGCCTAGACAACATAAGCAACATACACCTCAGACACCTGGGACCACAAGGCATACAAACACTCACTAACATATCAAACTACAGTTATTCACACAACACAATACCAGACATTTGGAAGCATGGTATCATCATCACATTCCCCAAACCCTACAAAGACCCCACGCTACCCTCCTCGCACCGCCCCATCACACTCCTTTGCTCCCCCTCCAAAGTCATGGAACGCCTAGTATTACAACTAATTACACCCGACCTACCCCTAGCTCCAACACAACATGGCTTTAGGCCACTGCACTCCACAAACACTCTTCTCACAGACCTTACACAAAGAGCTTTTGACGGCATCAACTCAGCTAGACCACCACACAGATCACTATTAGCCACACTCGACATTAGTAAAGCCTTCGATGCCATCCCACGCCACAACCTAACAAACAAAATCTACAACACAAACATGCACAACAACACAAAAAGGTGGCTGGCCAACTTCCTAGCAGGCAGATGTGCACACGTATCTTTTGCCGGTCAGTCATCTAAAATCAGAAACTTTCCAAACGGAGTCCCACAAGGATCCGTCCTATCGCCCGCACTCTTCAATCTGTACATGCACGATATAACTACACCCAATACTCCCCAAATAAACTTAGCCTCCTATGCAGATGACATAACACTCACATGCACACACCAGGACCCAAGAAGAGCAACAGATCTCCTTCAACCCTATCTCAACACACTACATGGCTGGTGCACTACAAACAGACTTAATCTAGCCCCAGCCAAATCCACCGCAACCCTGCTCACAAGCTGGACAGGTGAACACGAATACATCCCTCAACTCACCATAAACAACACACCCCTAACACATACACACACACCCAAAATCCTAGGAGTAACATATGATACTCATATGACATTCAAACAGCACACCACAAACATTAAAAAGAAACTGACACCCTGACTTAACGCCCTCAGGTCACTTGCTCACACAAAATTTGGACACAACAAAGAAACTACCACCACAGTATATAAACAATACATAAGATCAGTAATGGAATACGCAAGCCCAGCCTGGGCTTCTAACCTAGCTGAAACACATCATAAGACCTTACAGACTATTCAAAACAAAGCCCTGAAGATCATTACAGGCTGCACAGCTACTACACCCACAGATCATCTACATCAAGAAACAAAAATCCTCAAAGTCAAAGACCATCTGGACATGAGAGGCATTCAATCCTGGCAGCAGCCTCCACGAACCAAGACCACCCACTAAACTACATGGCAACACACCCACAGACACCAAGAAATATCAAAACAACACCCAGCACACGGTATCACACACAATTATTGTCCTCTCTCCCTCCCTGCCCACCCCGAACCAACTTCCAGAAGCACATCCATACTCATATCTCTCGCCAATCCATCCACTCACTCACAGACAACACGCAGCTGCATGCACGACCTCCCGAAATCCATCCTTCCGAATCCTCCCTCCCTCGCGAGGACAGAGTCCACCTGGCCAGGCTGAGATGCGGACACCATCCAGCTCTCCTGAGCTATCAGAAGAGACTGGATGACTCCGTTGTCGACGCCTGCCCGGGATGTAACACAGCACCCCATACCATTAAACACATCATAGAAGACTGCATTTCACACAACCACTTACGCCAACAACACAACCTACACTCAATGAGAGCTCTGTGGGAAAGCCCGATTGTGGCCATGGCCTTCCTCAGGGACTCGGGGCTGTTCGGCCAGGCAGCTTAGGGAACAACAACAACAACAACAACAATGTAGTTCCGATTTAAATAATGTTCTATATTGACTGAAAATCCCATTTAACCCCCTTTGTACCAGCGACGTCTTTATATATATTTGTTTTGCTACTATTAGACGAATATATTCAGTTTAAAAAGGAACCCCCGCAGTTATATATATATATATATATATATATATATATATATATATATATATATATATATATAGTATATATAACACGTTTACCAAAACTGGAGTTGGGCACCATCACTGGCTCTATCTTTAAATTTAGCCCCTGACAACATTGCGAGTAATGATTTGAACATAATTTTTTAAATGAGCCCATAAAATCATAACTAATGTTTAGGGGAGGTGTGGTGGAGTGGTCTTGCCACTGGCCTGGTAATCCAAAGGTCCCGGGTTCAAATCCCGATGTATCAATGGGAAGATATTATTGGGATGGAATTTGTGCTGTACCTAGTATCAGTGCATTACCACAAGCCCACCGAAACGTCAATAAAATACCCTCATTGTTCCCTGATTAAATAGCATTGTATGAATATTCCCATATTCAAAATATGCTATAGGGGTGCAATGCCTGGTGAGTTATCTGCTCAACAGGTGGCGTTGTGTGTGTGTAAGTGTGAGAGTCCGAGTGTAGGAGGTGAGACAGTGAAGCACGGGAACGAGGTGGCTTTAGACATGGGGTCGTTTCGGACCATGAGTGAGCACCGTGCCTCATGTGAAGGCAAGATGGCAGGTGCTCGTTGTACTGTACGTGCTTCACACGTCTCACTCCCTAGACTGGAACAAGACCTCACGGGCTTCACTGTTCATTGTAAAGCGGTGAATGTTAAGGCTCTCAGCCTATGCCCGAGAGGAAGTAAGTTGGAAAAAAAAAAAAAAAAAAAAAATTGTATCAGCACTGGCTCTTAACGCCCTATTAATATAGAAATATAAAGTTAGCAATATAAACATACTTCATATTATAACATATCAAAGTAAATTCAGAGAAATATTGAATAGATTAATATAGCTATACATACATACACTGTCCACACCACACAAATCTTACGATCCAAACGAGGTGGTCAAGCCTTCATTGTAGTAGAGATAGTAGAACACCAAATACAGAAAAGCGGTAAAGCACGATAGCACGAGAGAGAGAGAGAGAGAGAGAGAGAGAGAGAGAGAGAGAGAGAGAGAGAGAGAGAGAGAGAGAAGGGGGGGGGGGGAGAGTGAGAGTGAGGATATGCAGGATGGAAGCTAACATAAAAATAGGAAAAGATAAGAAAGCGTACAGTTGCGTTCAAAAGTGGTGCTCTGCCTGTGTTATCCAGTTAAGGGGAAGTTTGGTTTTTCTGGATTCCCTTCCCCCTCATAAAACCCCATTATTTTGTCGATTTTAAGACCTTTTGTGCCATTTAGGTGTCGATTTTTAGCGAGCCTGTAATTTTGGATAAACCGGCCTTCTGACATTTTCTACCGAAAAATTTACAAATTTATCTCGAAGGGCGGTCTCGGGGGTATTTTGATGGAGGTCATGGGAGGAAACTAAAAATAATAAATAAATAAATAAATAAATAAATAAATAAATGAACAAATAAATACAAATAAATACAAATATCTCCTTAACATACAGAAATACATCCTCAAGACACAGGCAAAATCTTATGATCAACCATTGCTTATTATTAGCTTTCATTTGGAAGTCATCTAGGAGTAGTTTATGAGTAACTTGGAAGTAATTTCGGAGTAATTTAGGTATAATTTGGTTTGCAAATTTATTAGTAATTTACGAGTAATCTAAGAATAATTTAGCTGTTATTTAGGAATTTAAGATTAAAACATAAAAGTTGCAAAACCAACAAACCAACACAGGAACAGCACAATATAAAAACAAAAACACTTATCAAAATTGATATGTGTAAATTACGCATTGCAGATTTAGCAAAAACAATATTATGAGAAAAAAAACCACATACACACCCACACTAAACCACCACATGACTGTATGGTACATCACTATGTGAAAATCTAAGTTTGTTTCCCAGGCAAATTACTTTAGTTGCACGTATATTAACGTACTCTCGTTATATTCAAGGAATTTTTTCAGGACTTAAGAGTAATAGAAGTAATTATGTTAAGTGTATTTTTTCTTTTATTGGAGTTCAGCTACATTTAGACGATTTTAGGAAGCTTAGGAAATATACAGTTTATGGTAGCTAAAAGGAATGATTGAGATAGTCTGTAAACCTGTTGATTGATAGACGTCCTTCCTAAGCATAATATAATCGCCAAATAGTTACCAAGAGAGGCAAATAAGCTATAATTCTGAAACTACGACACGACTTTTGACCGTGCCTGTACCGAGCAAGGAAGATAAAGGGGAAGGGGGAAGGTGTGAAGAAAAGAGTGAAAGAAAGGTGTATAAAAGGAATGATTGGAGGGGGAGGTGGTCAAGGGAACAGAGAGAGAGAGAAGGGAAAACAACGGAGGAAGATAAGAATGTGTGTGTGTGAGAGAGAGAGAGAGACAGAGAGAGAGAGAGAGAGAGAGAGAGAGAGAGAGAGAGAGAGAGAGAAAGAAAGTGTGTGTGAATAAGAATTTCTGTATTTGTGTAAGCGCGTATGTGTGGGAAGGGGAGGGGGAAGGCTATATGTGTATATTTCAATGTGTATGTGTGTGTGTGTGTTTGTGTGTGTGTTTGTCTCTATGTGTGTGTGTGTGTGTGTTTGTCTCTATGTGTGTGTGTGTGTGTGCGGCCAGAATAAAGGGAAGAAACTCATCGTGGTATGCTGAAGGGGTTAAGACGTTTACAGTTTTCCAAGAGCCCTCAATATGTGGGAGTCGATGTCGTGTAAGAATTCAGTCGCCTAAATAAATCAAAACAAAGCAAAAAATCCAAGAAAGGCTGAAAATTGACGATAAAATCCCTCGCGTGTAATACCCCCTCGGCCATCCGACGTCTTGGATGGTTTACAGTGCTAATTAATTGTGATTGATATTGGTGATTTTGTTTTTGTGTGATTTTGTTTTTGGTGATTTTGTGTTGGTGTTTTTTGTTTTTTATTGATATTGGTGATTTTGTTTTGTGTTTTGCTATTTTCGCTCAGTTTATTAATAGTTCGCACTTTTGACTACAAATCAATAAACTCCTTCCCCAAACCCCTTCAAACTAAGTTGCAGGCTCACTATCGGTCGCCCACAAAAAAGAGACACCTGCACGAGGCGAAACGTCATATAACCGCCGAACTATAACGGGGCTAAAACTCTTAAAATGGCTAAACCGCTATGACAAAGCATGTGGGGGGGGGGGGGGGGGGGGGGGGGGGGGGGGGGGGGGGGGGGGGGGGGGGGGCGGTTTATGCAGACTATCCGCGTAATAGATAGGGTTAATCCAAAATGCACCTCCAAAATATGCCATCCTCTCAGAAGGGTTAACAATAAATCTTTGACACTATTGGGGCAATGGCCATCCGATTTATTTATTATATTTTAGCTGATACTAGACGCTTTTACCCAAGTTCAGACAGGTTCTATTAGCGTTTAAGGGATGATTGGGATATCATTTACCCCTTTGTTTGCTAGAGGTATTTCTTAACCTGTATAATATCGTCTAGTGTTAGCAAAAACACATACACAATTATAAATATAATAATAGTTTTATAAATATATTTTACACATACACACACTCTCACACACACACCTTTTCCATATGTGTTTTCAAGCCCAAATCCCACCGGTAGGTGTTCATACTATTGCAATGATATGCATACCAATATTTCATTCAACAGGATTAATAATAATCCTTGCGGTATTCGTAAAAAATTATGCATAGGAATTACACAATACGCAAAATCCTGGGCACATACATTTATGTAGATGATTGTAAGCATTGTGTGTATATATATATATATATATATATATATATATATATATATATATATATATATATTATATATATATATATATATAATATATAATATATATATATATATATATATATACCGTATATATATATATATATAATATATATATATATATATATATATATATATATATATATACAGTATATACAGTATATATATATATATATATACTGTATATACAGCAGGAATAGAAGAACAAAGTACGCTACGAACAGTTCCATACTTTATTACCAACTAGCAGGGGTACCCGGCGTTGCCCGGGTAATCACCATAATCACCATCACTACTACCACCACTACTACTACCATAATCACCATCATCAATCACTACTACCACAATCATCACAATACTACTACTACTACCATAATCACCGGCCTCGACCTCCCTGTGCCTCATTAAACGGCGACCTCGATTTCGGCCGCTAAATGACCTCCGATTTAGGATCTGACCTCATCCGTACCCCCATTTTGGGGGGCTGCGAACAACTTTCGTTCCATACACCTTTTCGATCGGAGGCCTCCTTCTGTCCCAAACGGCCATTTTTTTGCATTTTTTTCGCTCCCGTATACTACATAAGTTCTGCCGAAAATTTTATTAAACAAAAGTGTCTCTGATTTCCACTAAACTCGCCTAAAACCATCTCCAAAGCCTGGGCTTTCCAACGGTGCTCCACACTCCCACCTGGCACCAAAACTGTGGGAGGAGTTTAGTAACAAAGGTCGGGTAACTGATCGGGTAACTGACAAACATTGACCTTTATTTATTAAGAAGATACCAAACGTTTCGACATCACACTGGTGTCATCATCAGTGGTCTTCTTCGTAGTACATCGGAGAGAGGGATGTTCCTTGGGTAATAAAGTATGGAACTGTTCGTAGCGTACTTTGTTCTTCTATTCCTGCTGAAGATACGGTTCCCAAGGAACACTCTTCTCTCCGATCTCTCTGTCTCTCTCTCTCTCTCTCTCTCTCTCTCTCTCTCTCTCTCTCTCTCTCTCTCTCTATATATATATATATATATATATATATATATATATATATATATATATATGACCAGACATTTCTAGAAAAAAGTTGGTGATTCAATTATAAAACAATGACGACCTATTTTGGTAAACAGCTTGAGCCACACATAATATATATTGGGTTTCCACTAGATAATTAATATCCACCGTCTGATTATATTATCATTACAGGTGTTCATATATTTATGACCACGACTGGGCCTGTTACATTATTAACCTTTATTTTCCCTTTTTAACACAGATGCACAGGTAATGAAGCAAACAACGAGATGTAGTGACAGTTGAACGCAATAACGTGCATTAAAGAAAACCGATAATTACTGAAGAACTCCCTTTGGATTTCAGCAATTATTTAGTGCTTACAATTGAGAAAAATAGAAAGTGTCGGTGGAAATATTACGGAAGGGAATTATTTACCTAATAATTGGACTTCAGTGCTTACTTTACTGGTACCAGATTTATGAAACGAGTATTGGAAAATCTGTTTTATGTAAGTGAAATAATTGGTGTAGAATTTAATGGCAAAGGGAATGTTAATTTACTTTGAAACAAGATCGTTAACGGTATCCTAGAAAAAGCACCTTACAAATATTTGAAGACTGAACAATCAAATACTATTAAATAAAATTAATACCTAGGAAGTTGAGTTATTAGAAATATCAAGGTATAAGAACGTTATTTGTAGAATCAATCAAACTAGATACACAATTTGGATACCCAATAAACTTAGTAACAAAATTGTGAGTTATTCTAACAAGTATATAAAGATTTTTTTTTTTTGAAGCATTAATTAATTCTACAAGATCTCCTTGATTACCTGCACCGCCCTTCAAAAACCATCACACACCCACTGCCCAACCTACCATACACCTAACCCAAGTAAATCCCCTATATACCCAAGTTTATCCAAATATTCCCAATAGTATCCAAATCCAGACCGTAGTTTAACCAAATCCTCACCCAAACGCTACCATATTCTACCATTTTCCATAAATATTTAATACTATCTTGACCCAAGCTTATCCAATCACCTGATTTTCCCAGGATTCACCAGCTTATTCTGTATTTAAACCGTATCAAGCTATACATTTTCCAAGTTTACTACAACCTTTCCATAACCTAAAAAATATCCAAGCCTTCAATTAGCGCGGTTTGAATTTAATGTTGCTCAAACATTTGATAATATATATAATTCTTTAACAGGGCCTAGCTTAACCCAATTCAATTTAGCACTGTATAATATTGTATTCATTCCTCACTAATCCTTAATAAAACTTGTGTCTTTACGTTCTAATCCCAAGCTATTACCCTACTTAAAATTATATCCCATCACAAATCGGAATTATTCACGTTATAAATAAATTACTCCTATTATATCTCATCACAAGTTTGAATAGCTCCTAATACCATCCCAATCCTGGCCTGATCTGCAAGAGAGAGAGAGGGTGGTGGTGGTGGTTAGTGGTGGTAGTGATGGTGGTGGTGGTGGTGGAGGAAGGAGAGAGACCAACACACTGCTTTTCCAAGGTATGTAAGTGATTTCCCATTTAAAGGTGGGGGCGCATGGGTTGAGATAAACATGGAATGATAATCGCCAAGCTGTACATAATTATCTTGCGAAATGCAATGGCACTGAAATAATTATTAACAATGGTATAAAGGATTTTGTGGAACGTCTATACCGGGCCTGTGACGTCACAAGAGTGTAAGTCCACCATCCAGTCTAGGATAAGGATACTTCTGTGACGTCACTATAATGTCACAGGCCTGGTATAGACGATCCGCAAAAACCTTTATACCATTGTTAATAATTATTTCAGTGACATCGCATTTCGCAAGATAATTATATGCAGGTTGGCGATTTAAACAATAATTTGAGATCGAGTTAATGGAGTTTGACAAAAGTTGGTCAGTACCTTTATTTTGTTTCCGAATAGATCCCATAAAAATTAAGTTAACCTGTCGAATCCCAGTCCTTATAATTAGCATGACTATCCTCAATCCCAGCTGTGAGGATAATACAGGGTGGCGCGACATGTCTTCCACTCGAGGCAGTTAGCCGGCAATTGGTCTATAGTATACAAGCACTCCAATGCCTCCCACACAGTGTTTCCAATGCGAATATTAGCCTAATTCAAGCGGTTTCAAACCATCGCGGGCAGTTTAAGACGAGTCGGCTGAGAGCCGATGCTGGTATTACCATGGAGATTATGTGCGTCGGCTGACATACGACACTGGGATCCACTGGGCTAACCTTAGATAATGCTCCCACACCCCACTTCGCCACTGATCAACAGCTTTATTTGGCTCAGGAACCATCCCTCACACACATACACACACACACACACAGTCAACCCTTTACGAACCCCCATGAAGCTAATCAGCCTTGGATAAAAAACTACATGCACGCTAGAAATGTATCCTCTACTGGGCTAACTTGCAAACATTAGCAGTGAGAATGGTATTATGCACCCTTAACTGATGCGTTTTCATATATTTTTCGGATATAATCACTTAATTATTTGATTTCAAACTTTGTTTTCCTCTCAGCCATGCAACATCTCCAACACTAATTTGATTAGTCTTTATTATTTGTTTTTGTATTCCTATTTACCTTTCAGGACAAGCCCCAATATTCATAATAATTTTCTTTATTTACCTCGCTTCTTGTTCCAAAATCTCCCAGTTACCCCTTTCAATTTCTCCGACAACGAAAATGGCCACTTTAGAAGAAAACGGGGTCATGCCTGAGAATATTGTTAAAAGACAGTGTAAGCGCCCGAGACGACTTCCTTCAAATAACAATAGTTAAATAATAATACAAATAATACTGAGTTTATAAAATAATGCTGAGTGTGGGAATTTTGAACTTGAGGAGTAATGGAAATGAGACAGGAAACTAGGGCGGGGAGAGAGAGGAACGATATAATTATGAGACGTGTTGTATATTGGAGAATCTTAACCCCATCTTTAGTGTTCATTGTAAATTCACAATAGTGTTAACTAGTTAGTGCCTTTTCAGCGCCGAGGAGAATGTATATTGACAATATTATACGGTAAGAAGAATATCATAGTGTAGGTATTAAGAACAGGTAAATATATATATATATATATATATATATATATATATATATATATATATATATATATATATATATATATATATATATATATATATATATACTGTATATACACCGTCAAATGGGGCAATTGTGGACACCTAGGGCAATTGAGGACAGTTCATTAAAACTTCAGTGATAATTATTCAGAATTTCTGATTTTTAGCAAAATTATGGCTTGGTGGGTTGCCATAATCTTG
The DNA here is from genome assembly GCA_032716605.1 of Paralithodes platypus. NCBI lineage: Eukaryota > Metazoa > Arthropoda > Malacostraca > Decapoda > Lithodidae > Paralithodes > Paralithodes platypus. The sequence goes on from CM064521.1 coordinate 21,964,023, forward strand.
CTAAAGACAGAAATGCTGAATAAGTATAATTGAGGTTTTAATTAACTGTTCTCAATTGCCTTAGGTGTCCACAATTACCCATTTGACGGTATATATAAATATATATATATATATATATATATATATATATATATATATATATAATACTGTATATTATACTGTATATATATATATATATATATATATATATATATATATATATATATATATATATATATATATATATATATATATATATAATTATATATTATATATGCATAGCCTACGTGAGTTGCAGTTGGGATGTGTGTACATGCTTAGATTGATATGCAGGATTCGAAGTTGCTTAATAAATCGTAGGCAGTATCCACCATTCTTTAACTGCCTTCGTGGTATAATGCATAAGGTGTTGATATTCGGTGTGAGCGTCCTGGGTTCGAATCCACGGACTGCCACATGTGTTTGTAATATTTCATTAATCGATTTTAGGAGTAGAGTTGGTTGTTGGATAGAACATAATAATTGATATTGGTTCAGGAGTAATTTATCGAGAGGCCTTCCCTAGTGGTTAAGGCCCCATTAATTGCTCTTTCCATTCACATATGCATAGCCTATGTGAGTTGCAGTTGGGATGTGTGTACATGCTTAGATTGATATGCAGGATTCGAAGTTGCATACTAAATCGTAGGCAGTATCCACCAATCTTTAACTGCCTTCGTGGTGTAATGCATAAGGTGTTGATATTCGGTGTGAGCGTCCTGGGTTCGAATCCACGGACTGCCACATGTGTTTGTAATAATTCATTAATCGATTTTAGGAGTAGAGTTGGTTGTTGGATAGAACATAATAATTGATATTGGTTCAGGAGTAATTTATCGAGAGGCCTTCCCTAGTGGTTAAGGCCCCATTAATTGCTCTTTCCATTCACATATGCATAGCCTACGTGAGTTGCAGTTGGGATGTGTGTACATGCTTAGATTGATGTGCAGGATTCGAAGTTGCATAATAAATCGTAGGCAGTGTCCACCATTCTTTAACTGCCTTCGTGGTGTAATGCATAAGGTGTTGATATTCGGTGTGAGCGTCCTGGGTTCGAATCCACGGACTGCCACATGTGTTTGTAATATTTCATTAATCGATTTTAGGAGTAGAGTTGGTTGTTGGATAGAACATAATAATTGATATTGGTTCAGGAGTAATTTATCGAGAGGCCTTCCCTAGTGGTTAAGGCCCCATTAATTGCTCTTTCCATTCACATATGCATAGCCTACGTGAGTTGCAGTTGGGATGTGTGTACATGCTTAGATTGATATGCAGGATTCGAAGTTACATAATAAATCGTAGGCAGTGTACACCATTCTTTAACTGCCTTCATGGTGTAATGCATAAGGTGTTGATATTCGGTGTGAGCGTCCTGGGTTCGAATCCACGGACTGCCACATGTGTTTGTAATATTTCATTAATCGAGTTTAGGAGTAGAGTTGGTTGTTGGATAGAACATAATAATTGATGTTGGTTCAGGAGTAATTTATCGAGAGGCCTTCCCTAGTGGTTAAGGCCCCATTAATTGCTCTTTCCATTCACATATGCATAGCCTATGTGAGTTGCAGTTGGGATGTGTGTACATGCTTAGATTGATATGCAGGATTCGAAGTTGCATAATAAATCGTAGGCAGTATCCACCAATCTTTAACTGCCTTCGTGGTGTAATGCATAAGGTGTTGATATTCGGTGTGAGCGTCCTGGGTTCGAATCCACGGACTGCCACATGTGTTTGTAATATTTCATTAATCGATTTTAGGAGTAGAGTTGGTTGTTGGATAGAACATAATAATTGATGTTGGTTCAGGAGTAATTTATCGAGAGGCCTTCCCTAGTGGTTAAGGCCCCATTAATTGCTCTTTCCATTCACATAATTATGCATAACCTACATGAGTTGCAGTTGGGCTGTGTGTACATGCTTAGATTGATGTGCAGGATTCGAAGTTGCATAATAAATCGTAGGCAGTGTCCACCATTCTTTAATAACTGCCTTCGTGGTGTAATGCATAAGATGTTGATATTCGGTGTGAGCGTCCTGGGTTCGAATCCACGGACTGCCACATGTGTTTGTAATATTTCATTAATCGATTTTAGGAGTAGAGTTGGTTTTTGGATAGAACATAATATATATATATATATATATATATATATATATATATATATATATATATATACAGTATATATATAGAGAGAGAGAGAGAGATAGATAGATACGGAGAAAGAGATATCAAATTTAAACCGAGAAGACCACCTCTATCTGTGTGTGTGTGTGTGTGTGTTTGTGTGTGCGTGTGTAGGAAGGAGGAAGAGGCAGAGTGGAGTGTAGAGATTGGATAGTGCTGGGCAAGATGGGATAGGAAGGAGGGAGGATATGGATTGGTCTGAAAAGAGAGGTCGGGAAGTGGGGAACCAACTCTGGGGATATTGAAGGAGAGAGAGAGAGAGAGAGAGAGAGAGAGAGAGAGAGAGAGAGAGAGAGAGAGAGAGAGAGAGAGAGAGAGAGAGAATGGTGCATAAGGGGATTAGCGGATACATGGACAGAGAAGGGTTGATTGTGTTCAATCATAAATTTGAATAAATTAATATGTTTGACAAACAGGTATCAATTACATTTGTATAGCATATATACAATGTCTATAATACAATACACAATACAATCAAGACAATATACTTAGGGAGTATTAATTATAGTAAACTATAATTAATATTTTGCATTATACTCAACCACAGTTTTCAAGATATAGAGCTGAAACTTTGACTTCCGTCAAACAATGGAACGGTGAATTATGGGGATTTTTTTTCTTCTGGACTCACCTTTTCACTCACTTACCTCCATTAGTTTGATATCTTAAGATGGTTGCCCCATTAGCTTGGCGATTTTAAGACCTTTCTCCCAATGTATTTGTCAATATTAAGACCTTTCATGCCATTTAGGTGACGATATATTTCTGGCGAGCAATAGCGCTAGCGAGTCTGCAATTTAGGAGGAACCGACCTTCGGCCTGGACATTTTCCCACCGAAACATCTTACAAATTTATCTAAAAGGGGAATCTTGAAGGTGTGTGTGTGTGTGTTTTTTTGTTTTTGTTTAACCTAATAGAGGTCTAGGAAGCAAACTACACACACACACACACACACACTCTCTCCCCCCCCCTCTATGTTACCTACAATATCCCATACCACATTGTATTTAGTGTTGTGGAGAGGTTGTTTACAGTTGATACTCTTAGCCAATGAGTATATTTGTTAGCAATTGCATATTAAACATACTATTATTATCACCTCACATAATTTCCGAAAGCTTCTGCATCTATAGTCCATTCATTATAAATAGGCAACAAATCGTGACCTCTATCCTCAGTTACTAAGCAAAAGGCTAGAGCAAATGGGCTGTAAATTTCCCCACCTATTTCCCGGCTGTCTTCCTAAATGGTAGAAGTAATATATCTCTAGTAGTTCTTTTTGAGTTATGAGAGGTTGGGTCGGGATTTCTGGGCTACCTATAATATACAGGATAATAGTTTCGCACTGCACATCTATTTGTTTAATTTATTAAAATTACATATTTGAATATACGCCATTATGTTATTATCATTACTACGCTAGTCACGCATAATTTTCGAAAGCTTCCCATCGAACATCAGATTCAAGTATCAATTTTTGAACATCACATGTATTTGCTTACATATATACTTTGAATATGTCATTTTGATATTTGCATTATTATTCGCATTTCTCATAGTTTCCGAAAATATTCCATCGACCAAGAAATCATGGTATATTGAGTTTCCCTTCATAAGTGCATACCTGTACTTTAAAATGTGTTATTATACAATGTTCAATATTATTGTCTTTACTACTAGTTTCGCACTAGCTTGGTAATTGGTATCCATTTCACATGCCTTCTGACATACCGGTAATATCCGAAAGCCTCCCATGGAACATCAAAGCATCGTGTATCGAGTTTCCTATTGATGAACTTCTCCAGGAAACTTGGGGGAGTAATGTTACCGGGAGCGAAGGGAACTGGTATATAGGCTACTGTAACCTCATCCTGGCCAACTACTGATAGTAAGAAGCTTTATAGTACACTGTAGGATATAATAGGGCAGGGTAGAACAGGGCTGGGCCAAAATGGGTAAGATTATAACAGGGGGCGAGATGATCAGATATTATAGTCTCATCCTGGCCCACTAATATCGAGAGTCAGAGAGGAAGATTAGGGCAGAGTAAGTTAGGGTGGGAAGGATAGAGGATAAAGATACAGCAGGGGAGGGGCTTGGCAAAGAAAGGCAAGATAATGTACCAGGGAGCGAAGGTATCCATCATATACCGGCACTGTAGCTTCATTATGGCCAACTATCCAAGACCCAGCGTAGGATAGGAGAGGGCAAGGTATGGCAATTAAGGTGTATACACGTGGGGAGCAGGCACCATAGAACATTACAGTCACATTGTGGCAACTATCAAGAGTCTAAGAGGCAGGTTAGGTGAGAGGTAGGGTAGAATAGTGCAGGGCAGTACAGGGAATGGCAGGCAAGTTAGAGTACGGCGGAACAGCACTAAGCAGAAAATGGCAAGACAATGTAACAGGTGGTGAGAACATCAGGTATATTCTGAAGTCTCATTATGGCCAGCTATCTAGAGTCAGAGAGAACAGGACAGGGCATACTTTGAGTAGGACAGCACAACACTGGAAAGGGTAGGACAGAGCTAAGCAAATTAAGCACAACATAGTAGGGCAGAGCAGAGCATCACAGGACAAGGAATAAGGAAGGAGAGGACAGAAATAACAAAAACAATAAAAAACAACAACAACAACAGGACAATAATATCTAGCTATCGGGAGGCAACTACACTGTCCTATCCTGCTTCTCAGATAGTTGGCTACTATGAGACTATAGTGTACAGTATATCTGATTCCCTCGTACTCCGTCACATTATTGTTTTCCTTGTTTGCCTTGCCCTGTCCTGCATTGCCTTACTATCTTGTGCGATATCCTACCCTACCCTGACCTATCCTTCCTCTCTAACTCGAGGTAGTTGGCTATGATGAGACTATAATCTATATATACCTGATTTCCTCGTCCCCTGTTCTAATCTTAACCATTTTGGCCCATCCCTGTTCTAACCTGCCCTAACCTACCCTACAATGTCCTATTCAGCTTCTGACTATCGGTAGTTGATCAGTATGAGGCTACATTATACTGTATTCATATGTTTTCACCAACCAACTTCACTTCTAAACTCAATTAATGATATCAACAAATACATGTGGTACTCCAAGGACTCGAACCTAGGATACTCACACCGAAATTCCGCGCATTTATGAATTGCTCCTCGTCACGTTATATATACCGTACTCCCCCCCCCCCCCAAGTTTCCTGGAGAAGTTCATCAGTAGGAAACTCGATACAGGTTTCTCTGATGTTCCCAGGGAGGCTATCGGATATTATGTCAGACAATAATGTATGAGAATAATACAATGACGTGAATTCAAAGTAGAGTTGTAGGGAATTATGTAGGGAGACTCAATACCTAACATCTCGTTCCCCTGTTCGATGGGGGTGTTCGGTAATTAAGCTATGCGGGATGACGGTAGTTAGAAATGTAGGGAACGTATAAAATAGAACGATATATTAAGGTAGTGAACGGTAGACAAAGATAGAAAACGGTAGATAAATGTAAAGAAAGTATATAACGATAGGGAACGAAAGACAAAGGTAGTGAATAGTAAACAGGTAGAGAACGGTAGAAAATGATAAAAAACGGTACATAAATGTTAAAAACGTACTTAAAAATATGGAACAATAGACAAAAATAGTGAATGGTAGACAGTGGTAGTGAACGGTAGACACAGGTAGTGAACGGTATACAATAGTAGTGAACGGTAGACAAAATATATATAGTGAACGGTTGACAAAGGTAGTAAATGGTAGACAAAGGCAATGCACAGTAGAGAAAGGTACCGGTATTGAACGGCAAAGGTAGAAAGCGGCAGATAAAGGTAGTGAACAGTAGACAAAGGTAGTGAACGGTAGGTAGGTAGTGAATGGTAGACAGGACGTAGTGAACGGTAGACAAAGGTAGTGAACAGTAGACAGGTAGTGAACGGTAAAGGAGTGAACGGTAGACAGGTAGTGAACAGTAGACACAGGTAATGAACGGTAGACAAAGGAGTGAACGGTAGACAGGTAGTGAACGGTAGACAAAGGCTATACAAGGAAAGACGCAAAAGTTAGACAAAGTTAGACAATGATACAAACAGTTAGGGAACGGTGAAGATATGGAACGGTGACAGATTGAAAAATAACCACTTCAACAAGTAGGCTACTGTATAATTATCTCAACCAGCATCAACTCGGATTAACCATATCTATGTGAATTTCTAGTTCTAACCTAATTTGACCCAACCTAGCCTAACAGTACTATTGGTTGAGTTGGCACTGGTTAAGAGTTGCCGGTATTACTTAATTAAAAAAAAACCGGTCTATTAGTTGAGTTGACGGTCACCACATGGAACAGAGAACGGGAGAGCCGGGCACAGCGTATTTCTCACCATTCTCCAAGCGGCCTCGTAAGGATCAGTATAGCTGTTGCTGCTTGTTTTCCTTTGTAATCCTTTGTAAAAGTTAGAGAACGGCAGACAAGACCGGAAGCGGCAGGAAGACAGGGAACAGCACAGTATGCTAAGGTACGACATAAAACCGAGAACGACAGAACAAGGTAAAAGCCAACCGTATAATGTATGGAAAGGCAAGGCAAGACAGGAAACAGTAGGCAAGACATGGGGAGGCTGGGTAAGACGGTTAACTGCAATAGCAAGACAGGGAACGGCAAGGTAAGAGAGGGCAAAGGTGGAAAGACCGGATCGGAAGGGCAAGGCAGGGTAAGGCAAGGAACAACACAAGATAAGGGTAAGAAACGGCAGAGTAAGGCAAAGAACGGTAGGAAACGACAGGGTAAGGCAAGGAACGGCAGGGAAAGACAGGGAGCAGCAGGGTAAGTCAAGGAACGGCAGGGAAGACAGGGAACGGTAGGGTAAGGCAGACCACAACAGGGTAAGGCAAGGAGAGAGGGGAGGAAAGCCAGGATGGTCACCCAGGGTGGCAAACCGGGGCAATGTAGTTCTGGGACTTGATGAAGTGCAAGAGAGAATATAGGCTATTTGTATGACGTTGCATTATTTTGGCCGTTTAATCACATACAAGGGCATAATGGAAAACAAAAAACAACTATGGAGCATAACTTCAAGTTTGTAGTAGGCTACATATAATCATAATGACTATAAACAAGGGACTTATTATAGTTTTTGGATTTAACATGGAAAGGATCTCGTATACTATAGTTTATTCGCTGTAAGTAGGCGATAAATCATGTCCTCTATCCGCTGTAGCTCAAAAAGGGCTAGAGGAAATTGGCTGCAAACTTCCACATCTATTCCTTTGACTGACCCTTCCCAAATGGTAGAAGTATTAGCTCAATTACTTTAGCTGTTTTTTAGTTAAAGAGGTTAGAGATCACGATTGCTCGCCTACTTACAGCGAATAGCCTGATCGGCAGGGGAAGGCAGGGAAAAGCAAGGAACGGCAGGGCAAGGTAAGGCAGGAAAGGTCGGAACGAGACTGAGCATAGGCTACCAACTTGATCTTGAAAAGTGGTATCTTGATTCGAGCTATATAACTTGGTTTGCCGTATTGTTAATGCGAGCACATTCTGTTGGTAAAATCTTATGACAAAATAAGTACGGTAATATGTAGGCTAGGCTATGGGCGTGGTCATAAATACTAGTGCACCTCTTATAAAAACAAAACAAAACAAGACTATAATATCCTAGCATCCAATTGAAATAGTGAAACTCGCCACCCGGGCTTAATCTCCTATTGCTATTAACGCTAATAATTATCGCTAAACTGTATATTAGAACTAATACTATGCATTATGTAGTTATTGTAGTCTTCATATAATTGTTGGTGACGACACCGGTACTGTTGCAGGAAGAACCACCCAGCTGCTCTTGGTTCCGTCAAAATGTAAACAAAGTACAAACCCTCAGTTGTCGTTCAACATCGGTAGTGAAGTGTTGTGCTCTTAGAATAACTCCCCGAACAATCGTTATTGGGATTTTTAAGTGATAATTACTACCCACAAGTCAGTGACAAATATGCTGATTACTATTAACTAAAACGCACATTTCCTAGTGACAAAAATACAATAACTGGATTTTATTCACAATGGGTTGCTATTTGCTCGAAAGTATCCCTGGGTTGTACTGTAGCGTCACTAGCGTGTGGCAAATGGCAAAGGATTTCTCAACGAAGCACTTTTGGCAAACGACTGGCAGATGGTGATGAAAGCAGCATAAGGGAGGCGAGCTGAGGTGAGATAAACTGTATATAGGAATGACTGCATTATATCACACGAACATCGAAATAATAACCAGGCTCGATAAACTAGTGACTGGAACTTAGCAAGAAGGCTAGATTAGTTACGGTACGATAACTTGTTTAAAGATGAACACTGGTATCATTAAAGTCACGACTCACGACCCTCGAATTTGTTGTGTAGGCTAGGCTTAGCCTATAGCCTATGTTTTCTTTAATTGTTATTTAATGTTCATACTGTCACGGGCCCCACGGGCCTGAAAAGGGCTGGAATCAACCCCCGTTCCATTTACAGCGCATGCGCGTCCTTTCCCCTCATATTTTTATTGTTATTTAGGCCTAACTGTTAGGTTAATTTAAGTTAGGTTAGTTTAGGTCAGGTTAAGTTAACCCTAAGTTAATCTAATATAATATAATATAATAGTATAATGGAAAACAAATCGTCAAAGTCGGCACGCATGCGCAGTAAATGGAACGGGTTGATTCCAGCCCCTGCCCACGGGTGCCGCCTCATGGCCATCGAATGTGTGTGTAATTCAGGGTGTCATTCCACAAAATATGAATTGTGTTATCATTATGGTTTATTATTTTGTTATCATTATAGCGCGACGGAGCGGCGAAGGCGCGAGCTCTAGGGGGGTCCGGGGGCATGCCCCCCCGTATTTTTTTTGAGAATTTAGGTGTCTAAAACAGCATTTCCTGCAATCTAAAAGCAATCAAGATGGAACATATGGAGACCAACATTGTGTCAATTTACCTTTTTTGTTTCTTTAAAAAAAAAAAAAAAAAACGGGTTGGGGGAGTTTCTGTTATCATTATACAAAAAGTTCATTTGCGTTATCACTAAAAAAAAAAAAACAGCGTCGTTTGACACCCTGGGTGTATACCCGGTACTGTATATGTTTTGTTTGTTTCATTATTTGGGCCTAGGATTAGTAGGATATTTAAGTTAGAGATAGTCACAGCCCTCGAATGTGTAGCCTATATATTGTTTCTTTCAATACTCCCAAATATATGTAGCCTAGGCTATAGGCTATAATTTTCGTCTGAAATTTTATATTAATTCGACTTCATGATTTAAATTAGGGTTGCCGAGAGAGACGTCCATCGGACCACCATCTCTGCCCAATATTTGTTTACTTATTGTCCTTTCAAGGTTATAATTTATTAAATGGGCAATGTGAAGCGATGGTCACGTATGCGATATAATTTTCTATCGTGTTTTCTATAGCTTTGTTTTGCAGTAGCCTACAGTGTTGTCACCGCAATATATGCCATTACCGCCGCAAATTGAATTATTTGTCATTAGACAGCCTTTTGTCTCCATACACAACAAAAATAAGGGTAATTCTACAGAACAACTACTGTTATTTTAAGTTTGTTGTTTAATTTTGAGATTATATTATGGTGTATTTAATTGTTAGAAAGTGAGGAAAGCAGTTTTTATTGCCATTCTCATAGTTTATTGTAATTCCGATATTCAAACAATCTAGGGGAGAGTTTTAAGAATGCAGGGTTTCGGGTGGGGGAAATAATAGGGATAATATGGGAATAACTCTAGCCTACAATTGAAATGCAGAAAAGAAAAAAAAAAAAAAAAATCGAAGCCAAGTTTTTGGATAAGTTGGCGCTATCTTCAACATTGATGGGATAATGGATTGAGAATAACATTGCTTCCCACACTTTTGTTCTTTCAAATTGGAGTAAATAAAAAAGCACCAAACAAAACAAGGATAAAACACCAGACTTGTAATTTGGCTGTCCGTCCTATGTTCAATTAATAGTACGGTAACGTAAATAGGCTAACCCAGTGCTGATTTATGAGGGATAACTTCCAGGAAAGGCTAGGCTATTAAGGGTAACCGAATATGATACCGTAATGCATTTTATTTCGTTCATATGCTAATTATATATATATATATATATATATACATACACACACATACACACGGTACAAACACACAACCAATCAAAGGCCTCAAACTAAAAATGAAGCGGTCGGAAAAAAAAAGTGTACGAGATAGGAGCCACAAAAGAAGTGAAACAAGTGACAAGCGTTTGTGGGGACCGAAGACCGTCCCCCTCCTCCCCGTCACTCCTGTCCGCCCGCTAAAAGACAAGTTAACAGCGAGTGGCAGGCTGGGGAGTTGAGCAAAAGGAAGTGGGGAAGGCAGACGGGAGGGTAAAGGAAAACACTGGGGAAGAAGGAAGAAAAGATGGTGGGAGTGAGGGAGGGAGGGAGTGGTGATGGAGGGCGGAGGGAGACAGGAGAGTAAAGGAAGGAATTGGGGAAGAGGAAGGAAGAAATGGTGAAAGTGAGGAAGAAGAGAAGATAGGTAGGGAGGGAATTGGGGAAGAGAGTAGGAAATGGTGAGCGGGGGAGAGTAAGAATAAAGTGAGGGAGATTATCTAGAGATGCAGGGAGGAGTGGAGATGGAAAGGGACTGGGGACGATGGTGTCGATGGAGAAAGAATGAGTGGGAATGGGGAAGAGAGGAATTGAGGTAGGAGTGGTAAAGGAATGTGTGAGAGTGGGGAAGGGAGGTAGGATGACATAGGAAGGGACTGGGGAAGGGGAGGAAGAAATGGTGAAAGTGATGGAACGAGTAAGAATAAAGTGCGAGAGATAACCAAGATATGTTATTTTCAATACTGGTAGCCTAGTATTCTTACTCGTTCCATCACTTTCACCATTTCTTCCTCCCCTTCCCCAGTCCCTTCCTATGTCATCCTACCTCCCTTCCCCACTCTCACACATTCCTTTACCACTCCTACCTCAATTCCTCTTCCTTCTTCCTAACTGAAGACGATATTTATTAGAATTGAAAATACCTGTCAGAGTTAGAAGACTATTAAGAGGCCCTTCGGAAGCTTAAAAAAACACATCTTACAGTATATTATAAGTTATAAGATACTGTAAGATGAGGAAGGTGTTATAAGTTATAACACCTTCCCTAAAAGAGAAGTTGTGGCAGAGTGGTCTTGCTACTGGGTCGAAAATCTTACAGGTGACCTCCAGGGACAAAACTTATTCAAACTACAGTGTCCATTGCGATCTGCTTGTTTTAGGGATATGATACTGAAGAACATTTATCAATATGTTCTAACAACATAAAATCATACCTTCTGTAACTTATTTTATGTGGAGATAACTGGCAACTGGTCTCCATGTAATTGAAAGCCCCGTCACAGTGAACAATATGGGAGCACGTCTATGGCGAGGTGAACAAATGTGCAGTACCGTATTATCGATGATAGAGACTCTTCAAACCTCATTATCATGTGCTGAATAGTATTTGGCTTCACCACAGTCTGGTCAAGGGACCACGATATTTAAATTAACATAAAACGCTACTTTTACGAAGAAATAGGCGTTAGAAATGACCCCTCCCCCCTAACTTTGTACCAGGATGAACACCCAAATCAAGGTCCGTATGTTTATTGTTGGTATTATTTTTTGGTGTGCAACACGTGTTCAGGACCTTGTTCGATCTTTTGCAGAGCTTGAATATTGAATAGAATTGTGATTCAGAATCAAAACTGACCTGTCCACGAGAATGTATGATCGCGGGCGTTTTTTTATTACACCATGAAGGCGTTACAGAAAAGAAGAAATGGAAGAATGTCTAATCTGCTGTTAAAGCAGGTGCCAATTAGCCTGATAATTCGGTTATTATTATATCTGTTTTGTGTTCTTCTATCGCACTAAAACATTAGGCTGTCCATTATGAAGTTGGGTCTAAGTACATGATTAGGTTGATATCCAGAATTCGAAAATGGATGTCAATCGTGATCGTATACTTGGCCTTTAGGCATAACTGTGTTGGTGATGTAATGGTTTTGATGCTCATGTTCTGGGTGTGGTGTCCCGAGTTCGAATCCCGGGAGGATCATATGCTTTCATTACTTTATTCAAGTGCAAGGTCCTGGGTTCATATCCCGATGTGTCAATGGGAAGATATTATTGGGATGTAATTTGTGCTGTACTGGTACTTATTTTCAGCATAGCCTATCACCACAAAACCCACCGACACGCCATAGAAGTTCACTCGCTGTTTTCAATATTAGCATTGTATGAATGTTTCCATATTCAAATTTTGTTCTGGGGCTGCGGGCAGTGCCTAATGAGTAAACAGCTCAATAGGTGGCATTTGAGAGAGAGGTATCAGAGATTGTGAGGATGAGACAGTGGCGATGCAGCTTCGAGAGTTAAAGTTGCAACGATCATTGAGGAGACAACCAGGCGTCGTAGGTTAACGAATGGAAGACCATGAACAAGCCGGCTCGGTTGCAACACTCAAACTGTCTCGATGTCTCACTTGCCATCTGGAATAAGACCTGACTTCACCGTGTTAAGTAGTTGAATCTACAGGCTGTTAGCATATACAGGTAGAGTTGGAACATAAAAAAAAAAAAAAACATTCGTCGTCTGATTGAAAGGGTTAAGGCTATGGCCCATTATGTCTCGAAGTAAAGGTTGTTCGAAAGATTATAGGGTTGGGTAAAAACAAAAAAAGAAGAAATGTGGAAGAGGTTGTTGTTGTCGTTGTCGTTGTCTAAGCTGCCTGGCCGAACAGCCCAGAGTCCCTAAGAAAGGCCATGGCCACGGTCGGGCTTTCCCACAGAGCTCACAGCTGAAGAGGTTATGTATGAGAGCTTGGGACGAGATAGGGAGATACATTGGTGTGTGGTGGCTCAAAGGGCAGCGTGATGGGAGGATCAAAGGATGCTCAGGTGGCAGGTGTGGCGGGAAGACATGTTGCTGGGGATCAGAACAATCTCCGGGGGTAGGAGAAGAAAGTGATGAAGGTTAGTTTGATCTGAGGCAGGGGTTGAACTAAGACAAGGTATACAGGAGGTGAAACAAAAACTAATGGTTGTAGGCCTAGTGATATTAGTGTGGTTTATGTGGCTTGTGTTGAAAGTTTAGAATACGGTAACTTTGTCAATCAGATGACGTCAATTTTGATTTACCATACAGAAGTTATCATTGGGTTTTGGAGAGAGTATAGTGTGTAAGGAGCCAGAAATAAAACAATTAAATAAGTTATCGTGGGGAATAGGCTAGAGAAGAATGATAATGTAGGCTATGCGGGCTGGTGAAGAGATAGGGAGGCAAATCCTGAGTGTGAGCTCAAAAGGGAGAGTGAGAGGATCAAAGACTGTTCAGCTAGGAGGTGTGGCAGAAGGAAAACTTGCGCGGGGGGGGGGGGGGGGGAGAAGAAGACGAAGGATGTGTGGGAGAGAGGGCGAAGTCTTAACCCTTTCAATCAATTGACGTCAATTCGTTTCGTGCAGATTATTTTACCTCCAGACGATTTCTTCCACTTATGAATGACCTGTCAGAGTAAAATGGTGAATTTAGGTACGGTGTTCTTTAACCTTTCGTTTTTAGTACGCTATCAGTATGTCCTTCCTAAGTTGAGTAAAATTACCTGAAAGTGGCATTAACACAATGTCTGTGGGCCATTGTATCTGGAAGTAACTTACATAATAAAGGAAATGTTGGAAGGATTGTAGGGTTTAAGGAGGCCGAAAATACAGGATGGTGTGGAATAGGGAAGATAATGTATGAGGGCTGGTGAAGAGATAGGGAGCTGAATTGGTGTATGGTAGCTCAAAGGGCAGAGTGGGAGGATCAAAGGATGCTCAGCTGGGAGGTTTGACTGGAAGAAACGTTGCTGGGGGAAAGAAACGTTTCTGGGGGGGACAAACGTTGTTGGGAGGGACAAACGTTGCTGAGGGTTACAAACATTGCTGGGGGAGAAGAAACGTTGCTGGGGAAAGAAGAAAAGCTGCTGCGGGAAAGAGTCGCTGGGGGGCGGGGGGGGGGGCGGACGATAAACGTTAGTGAGGGAAGAAGAAACGTTGCTGGGGTACAAACGTTAGTGGGGGAAGAATAAACGTTGCTTGGGGGGGGGGGGGGCGAACGTTAGTGGGGGAAGACGAAACGTTGCTGGGGAAAGAAGAAACGTGATTGAGGGAAGAGAAGAGAGTGATGAAAGTTAGTTGGATAAGTCTAAAGGGTATGATCTAAGACACAAGGTACAAGAGGTAAAATAGCAAATAGTGGCAGTCGTGTAAGGGGTTTATTTGTTTATTTGTTTTAAAGTTTTTATTTTGGAGATTGACTTTAACCCTTGCAATCAGATGATTCCAGTTATATATTATTCTGGCTACCTTCAAACAAACTAAAATTTATTGCTAAAAAAACAAATAAATAAATAGATATACAAACACACACAAGCAACATCCTCAATACTTAGACATGACGCCGGACCAGGTAGTGATAATTGGTTCCATGTTATCTCAACCAGTAGACCATTTCAACCAGTAGCTCTCAACAGTGCCAAATTAACCCAGACCAACCAAACCAGTGCCACAATATAGTACCGTACTAACCTAACCTAACCGTATTGGTTGATTTGGTACTGGTTGAAATGGTCTACTGGTTGAATTGACCGGTCACCGTGATAATTATACCTACCTAGTAGGCTACATCTTAAATGTGTTTGAAATAGCGACTATCACTCTTTCAACTTTGGGGGAGACACTTGTTACAGCCAGCTTTGCCTATTGTATCCTTCATACACATAGGACAAAACAAATCATAATTTGTTTACGGTACATTTAACGGTATACAAAACACTACCGGCATATAGAGTGCCCTGTATTCCTTTGTGATACTAATTGCTTGAACAAACACGCCAATGAATAAATATTTCTACAATGATATTTCCAAGCTCGCGTCCAAACAAAAAACTCATCAGAGCACGGCGCGTTCATTATCAAAAATACACAATATCAATGTTTTCTGAATCAAATTAATCATACCGGCTGTTTATTCGCACATTAATTTCGCGCTATAAATAAATCCCGAACAGTGCTGCCGGTAATAGGTCAACAGAGTGTCTATTCGGCGCCGGAACCTGACAGTTTTCATTAGTGCTGATGTACAGTCGCGGTCTATAATTCTGATACATTTTGAAGCCTGGACAATTCTATAGGATAGCCTACTACAAAACACTAATATCAGGTAAATATAAAATAGGGAATTTTAATGTATCCCGAAACAGCTTCTAACAAGTTTAAGCATAAATAACTTCAACTGTACACTTAGGACCAACATAATGACCCTTCCTGACTCCTGTAACGGCAAAAAGGGCCCCCCCCGATATGCAAATACTAGGCAACTAAGTAATTAAAATATTCGATTCAGTTCGGAATAGCTTCGAAAATTTAAGGCTACGATTTATGTCTCAGAGTGTACTGTACAATCGACTGCGGTGATGGATGATACCGGTAAGCGTACACATTATAATCAATAATTGTGACATGCTGGTGAAACATTTAGAAACATTCCCTTGAAACATAATTATGTCCGAGTGAGCCTTTTTCCTTTTTCGTTGTTCGCTTCAACTCTCAATGTTATCATATAGGCTTAGTGGTGTACCAGTTACTTGTGAAGGCGATTGCACTATACACCCACTTGAATCTTTGCGTATTAAAACCTAACTTTGTAGCTTTTAGTTACCGTAATATATAGCATCATATCTCGTTTGGGTTCGTTACAGATTCAAATGGATACACCGGTATGCTCATTATGGCTTGTGTCTGTACGGTAGGCCTAAATTATGGTAAATCTTTCAATTAGATGACGCCAATTTGGTTATATTATTGAAATATGTAAACGTATTTTTATACAGCTAAGGAAAGACCTCTACGTATCGTACCAAAGGGTTAAAAACTAGCTCAATTAATACCTGGTACCGGTACTCTTAACTCTGACATTATGCTCACATTCCTAAGTTGAATGAAATTGCCAGAAGAAAGCCAGATTATAACGAAAAATTGGCATCGTGTTATTGACAAGGTTAATGTTAAGGACCGGTGGTAATAATGATGATAATATTTTCTAATGTGACTGAAAGGTAAAGGTGCTAGCCTGGGATTGTTGTGGCAACGGAGGATAATTGCGGTCTGCAACTATCATTTACAGGTACGGTACCGTATCTCTCATCATGCGACTCTAGCCTAAGCCTCCGCAACGTTATTCTTCCCAGGTATTTGTAGTACGGTACCGTTATATATATATATATATATATATATATATATATATATATATATATATAATTATATCCTACCGTATATATATAAAGCGATTTATTTATTCAATTTATTTTATCGTGCATCACACACTAACATACGGTTCCCATATTTGTCTGGTTTGAAACACCAAGGAAGTGACTAAGATACCTTCCCACTGGTGCTAGGTCCATAACTCGGAGGGATTAGGGTAATAGTGAAGAATAATGCCGGATATATAAAAGGAATTCACGGTGCCCCAGGGAGTGCCGCCGGTGAGAGAACTACCCACATTAAGGGGAAATAAGGCGTTTTTCTGGTCCCCTTTCTTCCTCATGTTTATCCCCATTAGTTTTCAGATTTTAAGACTTTCGGCCCATTAGTTTGTCGATTTTAAGACTTTACGCACCATTTCTTTATCAATATTAAGACCTTTCGTGCCATTTAGGTGTCGACACGATTTTTTCCTGGCGAGCGATAGCGAGCTTGTAATTTTAAGAGAAACCGACCTACGACCAGGACATTTTTCAATCGAACAATATACACATATGTCCAGGGAGTATTTTTTAAAGCTTGATGAAAGTCTAGCGAGGAAACTAAAAAATAGATTAATATATAAATAAATAGAGCCCAAAACATAACCAGTGTCCCCTTAACATGAAGGAGTGGAGCCTCATTTCCATGGAGAATGTGAGTTTGGGAAATAATCGGTGATCTACGAGTGTCTGGGTTAGTGTACGAGGGATTTACGTGCCCGCTCGCTCTCTCTCCTACACTCTTAGGTAGCCTTAAGTTATGCACGGAAATAGAAGACACGTACATTCACACCCTCACGAACGTACACACACACACACACTCTCTCTCTCTCTCTCTCTCTCTCTCTCTCGGGTATTTAACACATACTTGATAAATCACTAGACCTCATTCTGGTAAACTACTAATATTTACCCATATTTACACAGAAAAAAATATATTAACTTTTCGAAAAGTTATCTCAAAGGTAATGTGAAGTAAGTAAATGTTTGATAGAGCTAGATAAACTCGTTCTAAAGTAGGCTAGATACCGATACAATTGTTTAGAGATAGTTTTACGAACGAAAATATTAAACACAACATTAACTGGTTTTTGAAGCATAGCCACTAGTTGCAATCAAGGCCGTATTCGTGAACCAAATTGAAGTAGGTTTTCAGTACGATGCTGAACAAATAGTAAGAAAGTGAGAGCTGATTTATGAATCTGAACTTGATATCACATTTAGGTTTTTCGAGTTTGAAGTTTTGTTTCTACTTATTTCGTTTTGTCATACCGGTACCTTTACGTTGGGATTAACAATGAGAACAATATGGCATGCAAAGCAGTCGATTTCCGGAGCTAATTAAAATCGTTTGGCCAACGCTAAACGTAATTGATACATTTCATAGGATCGAGAAGACTACATGCACCAATTAGAAGTAAATTCATCTTAAAGGGCCCTTTCCTTAATTCGACATGCCGGTATCCCCTTTATATAGTTACCCCTTCAGCGACCCCATCAGGAAGCGGCCAGATCAAGGCATTGGTCATTAGGGGGTGTCCTGTACATTGTTATCAGCAGGGGGTGATGAGGGGAGGGGGGGGGGGGGGGGTGGGGGGGGGGGGGGGGGGGGGGGAGGGAGGAGAGGGGAGGTGGAAATGAGAGTTGGAGGGGAGAGAGAGGAGGTGTAAATGACAGAGAAGGGAAATGCAGTCAGGGATATGGAGGACTAGAAAAGCGAAGTTAATACGAGGAGCTGAGAATCATAAGGTACCACCCACCGTTTATAAAATAAAAAAAAGAGTAAAACGCCTTCAAACATTGGTGACATTCAAATATGTGTAACTCAGGAACTAAGACAGGCATTGCAATTTTGTTTTCCAAACGTAGTACATAGTCTCTACTATTATATAATATAATTGACATAATAATGATAAGGGTAATACAAGAATTAATAATAACTTTGACTTTGGCAATAATGGGAATCTTCATGTGCTACTGTGAGAGTTCTAATTTCGTATATAATTGTGTGCATGCTTGTACCGTACAAGAAGTTTGTAGTAATGTGGGCGAGTTGTAGGATAAGGTGCTGTATAATTAAATCGCATATTGAGTGACGTGTGTTGTATTTCATTGTTAATAGAGCAAAATGAGGAAGTTAAAGATGAATATTGTGTGAGATGTTTTTTCATCATTGTCACTCGATAGGCCTACTGTATACCAGTACAGTATATATAATTAGGTATTGCAATTGTTGTCTGGATATGTATAATGAGCTTATCTACGAGATTAATACTAGTGAACTTCTGGTTGTGTTGTATATTCTGAAAACGGTACTACTAAATTTTATGAGTACAGTAGTAAGAAGCAATAATTTGGGATTTGGAGAGATGTCTTCGTCAAGAGGGTGTTGGCTGGTACTTTCGCGTTCCCACGGCTTCATTTATAGTACCCCCACCCCCTCCCTACTATAGATGGAGCTGTGGGGACTCGAAAGTACCAGCCAACACCCTCCTGACGAAGACGTCCCTTCATATCCCAAATTTGTGTTTCTTACTACGGTACCGGTAGCCTACTCATAAAATGTGGCTTTCCTCGAGAAGATCAGATAGATTATGGGTCCCTCTGAGATACGGTAACATCCTTTGCGCGCGCGCGCGCGCGCGTGTGTGTGTGTGTGTGTGTGTGTGTGTGTGTGTGTGTGTGTGTGTGTGTGTGTGTGTGTGTGTGTGTGTGTGTGTGTGTGTGTGTGTGTGTGTGTGTGTGTGTGTGTGTGTGTGTGTGTGTGTGTGTTAGTGATGGGTGACAAATGGGACAGACGTAGCTGCTGGCTGTGTGTATACTGTGAACATCTTGGTCAGGTTGAGGAAATATATTTATGCCAGTGCAACAGTGCACTTTCATTCGCTTTACCGTATAATTATGTGTGTTTAGGTTGTAATACATGATGTGCGATATACTCCTTTCAGAGAAGTTACATTGATATCCAGTGTTAAGTTTAGATAATTATATGTCAGTGTTAACTCAGTGACCATTCAAAGTTTAATAGTGTGTTATTGAATATAAAACTATTCAAGATTTCTATGAGCATCTTAATGATAATATGAGACATCTATGCTTTTGATTACAGTTATTTCATACACAGCTTGATAATGAGTTCTGTAATTTTGATTGATAAATGGCAGTCAATATCATAATAATAATAATGATAATAATATCGAGATTGATTCTTTTGGTCTATCTGTGATATAGATAAATTACCTGATGCAAGATTAACTGTACGGTATATGAATTCTGCCACCAACTCGAGATTGAGGATATAATATGTAATACTAGGTATTTATATCACAATGAGGATCACTGATAGTCTTATAGTTGAAGATTTAACCAAGTTTATTATTGTAGCTTCTTAGTACGGTACCGTAACTCTACAAAGTATATTTTGTAACTTAATAGTAAAATTAATAGAATACTTGCGATCAAATTAGTACCGTACAAAGAGACACTTGTGGAGTTACTAATGTGACCTAATTACTTAAGGTAAAAATAGTACGAAAGGACACTTATGGAACACAATAAAGTGGTATTTAGTGAGCCTAATTGTGGTAAAAATAGAATTTCGAGAGAGCCATTTATGGAACAGGCTTAAGTTACTGATGTTAAAAATAGTACCGTACACATTGTTACCACTAGCAGAGTTATTTTGTATCCAGACGCATTCTGTCGTATATCCGATTACATCCCTCCCCCCCCCCCCCCCAGCCAGGCCATTTGGGGGTCGTCCAATGAGTTTAAAAGGAAATAAAAGGTCCCGGTCATACAATTGTCCATCAGAATAATGCCGTATTGTTAATGAGTTTTGTGCGGCCAAGCTTTGAAGAGGCATTGTGATAATATAAAAGGAATTACATTAGTTGTTTTATGTACCGGTATTCATTTACGGTACCGGTATGGATATGTATTTACTTTAAATGCATACACTTTAATACATCTGAAAATATATAAGACTCCCAGCATTGAAGTTTGATTTAAACGCATTCAGTATACTGTAGATACCGGTACCGTATTTTTATGTTTGTCAATCTTTTACCATGAAAATAATCGGTAAGGCTATCGATGATTATTGTAGGCCTAAATTAATATCACACACTTACGCACACTCATGTATACACACGCACAATAATATACACACGTATACTAATGTACACACACACACACACACACACACACACACACACACATTCCAGCGTGTTTATGTTTTCTGTCTAACGCTATGTATTCAAATTACATTATGGTATGGAACAATGAAATACCGGTAACGGCAACATATTATTTATTGAAGCTGTCTCTCAAAGCTATCTACTGTACTACCTTTCTCCTCGTCGCTCATAGCCTACTGGTACAGCCACCCATGGAAGTTTGTGGGCCTCTCATATTTCGAAAAAGCCTTTGCAAGTATATTTCTGAATTTTAATATACGAAGGAAGTTTTGTATACCGTACCGTGCATCAATTACAAAAACATATATACAATTTGATGAAAAAGAAATAACACCTATATATTGATTCAGATGGTTGCATTTCCATAAACAAAATACAAATGCCAACAATTTTCTATGACTGACTGTACCTTCCGCTCTTCACTTTGTCCATTTTCCTTTGTGCTGGAATCCACTCGAATCTTTCCACTATAGCCTACTCCAGTCAAAGGAACTCGGCAGCAAATACTCCCCCAAGTAGACTATACCGGTTGATTGATTGGCAGTGGTGTGAGAAGTGGCCCTTGAAGCTGAATACTGAAGCACTTGTGGCCAAACAAAAAAAGAACACGAATTAAACCAATTCTGTGAAACAGTTAGGAGAAGCGTGGAGTGAGCTGCCAAGTTGATTTGAACCGAGTACGTATCCTATAATTATACTGTAAGTACTCCACTTCTCCTCCACTATTGCCTCCACATGGAAGCATGTCAAAACGGCCCCATTCACAAGCGATCACAACCAAAACGACCACATTCTTGAGGGGGAAGGATATACTGTATATTCTGGCATATTTTTTTCATATACTGTATATCTTATCTTCTTAGTTTCTTCCCTAGACCTACCTCCAAGCTTAAACAATAATCCTCAATATTCCGCTTCGACATAAATTTGTAAATTTTTCGGTAGACAAATTTCCCTCCAAAATTAAAGGTTCGCTATCGCTCGCTAGGAAAAATAATCGACACCTAAACGGCACGCAAGGTTTTAATATTGACAGAGAAATGGGCGAAATGTTTTTTATATCGACAAACTAATAAGGTGGACGTCTTAAAATTGAGAACTAATGGGACTTAACATGAGGGAGAAGGGGGTCAGAACCCCCCCCCCTAAAGTGGGCTAGGGGTTAGATACGTCAGGTTTAGATGTACTGTACTATACTCTGTTCATTATAGGTAGGCTAGAAATTGGGACTCCTAACCTCTAAAACTAAAAAACGACTAGAGTAATCAAAATAATTACATTTGGGAATAGTCGGTCACGGAATAGGTGTGGACATTTACAGCCCATTTACTGTGGCCCTTTTAGAGTTACAGACGTCAGGGATTACAATTTTTGGCCTACCTATAATGAATGGACTTATAGGTTTGGTTGTTTGAATTTTGTTTATGCTAGCTTTGGTTAGGATAGGTTGGGTTGCGTTAGGTTTGGATAAATTAGGAAAAATTTTGGTTGGGGCCGTTATTGTTGTGGCCGTTCTGATTGTGCCGTTATTATTGCTTCCACATAACTGGCCACTAGACCTCGATTGTTATTTTTCCACTCCATTCACAACTCTCACACTCCACTCCCACCTCCATTCTAAAATACCACTACATCTCTCTGCTTAGCCTACTCCCCACTTTTCTCCACTAGCTATATCCCTTCCACAACGTTCACGCTCACCGCTGCCACTCCACTTCCCACTCCTCTTCACTCCACTCCTACTCCACTTCCACTCCTCTTACGGTACCACTCCATTCTCCTCACATAATTCTTTCCACGACCACTTCTACTACCCACTCCCCCAACTCCACTCCACTTTCACTTCTACTCCCCATTCCACTCTTGCCTCCACTTGACAAACTCAGGCCGGAATAAAGCCAGACCATTCAAGAGTACCGTACACCGGAGAGCTACTCTTGCCGACTCTTTGCGAACCGCGCCTGAATAACTCTACATACTGCCTTCATTGTTGTATATTAACCCCTACTGTACCAGCGACGTCTTTTTAATTCTATTCTAGCTATGGTTAGGCGATTTTGTGCAGCTTAATAAGGATTTGTGGTACCGTACTGTAGTAAAAAAAGGTTGTTGTTGTGGTCGTTCCCTAAGCTGCCTGGTCGAACAGCCCCGAATCCCTAAGGAAGGCCATGGCTACGGTTGGGCTTTCCCACAAGGCTCTCAAGGAGTGTAGATTATGTTGTTGGCGTACCGTAAGTGATTGTGTGAAATGCAGTCTTCTACGATGTGTTGTTGTTGTCGCTGTTCCCCAAGCTGCCTGGCCGAACAGCCCCAAGGCCCCGAGCAAGGCCAAGGCCATAACCGAGCGCCCCCCACACAACCCTCCCTGCCGACCACAATAAACCTGGGTGACCGAAGCCACTCCATGGCGGGGAGCTGAGGAGGGTGAGGAAACACCCGGAAAGCCAAAGACCCACCCAAGGCCCTGTGCCCCTCAGCAATTATGAAGAGAAAGTTGAGGGGCAAAGGAAAAATGTGACGCTTTGGCTTCCAATCTTGGTAGATTGGGAGGTCAATCCACGGAAGAGACGCTGTCACTTGAGATCTAGAAAATATACAAGTAAAAGGCACAGTCAGAGTAAGCTATGGGTATGGCAGAGATCGCTCAGTTCTCACTCTGATAGACCAGCCCATCACCACATGACTAGAACCCAATCCTCTCAGCAACAGCTAGGAAAGGCCCTAGAAAGCCGCCTTTGGCGGGGGGATAGCTCCCCTATTTCAACCCCTTTCGGGGTTGGGCTCCCGCCCATTATGTTAGAAGCATTGCTAAGAATGCCTCTAAAAAACTTCACTGAATTCTTCACTGACGAGCAGTTGGCCGTAATATATAAAAGTCATGTGCGTTCTCAGATGGATTACTGTTCACCTCTGTGGAGTGGAAGTGGAGTGGTTGCATTGAGGCAGTTGGACAAAATTAAAAATAAAGCTATTAGATTAACCCTCTGTTCCCGGAAGGGCTCTTGAACGCCCATAAAAAAGCATACACGAGCTGCCCGGAAGGGCTCTTTAACGCCCAGTGGTTGAAAGCCTGTGAGCTTGGTGTGCGAGGCGTCGGTCCGACGCATGTAAACAACAGCCGGCTGGACCGACGCCCCGCATCTCCGGCCACAAGAAGGAAAGCGTCGCTTGTTCGTGTGTGCCTGTATGTTGTTGTTAAGTATCGAAAATTAGTGTAAAGTGGCTGTTTTTGCCATAAAGTTATCTCATGTGACGATGTGTTTAATGGTATGGGGTGCTATGTTACATCCCGGGCAGGTGCCATCGACGGAGGCATCTAGTCTCCTCTGATAGCTCAAAAGAGCTGGATGGTGCCCACATCTCAGCCTGGCCAGGTGGACTCTGTCCTCGCGAGGAAGGGAGGATTCAGAAGGATGGATTTCGGGAGGTCGTGCCTGCAGCTGCGTGTTGTCTATGAGTGATTGGATGGAATGGCGAGATATATGAGTATGAATGTGCTTCTGGAAGCTGGTTTGGGGTGGGTAGGGAGGGGTGTTGTTTTGATATTTCTTGGTGTCTGTGGGTGTGTTGCCCTGTAGTGTAGTGGGTGGTGTTGGTTTTTGGAGGCTGCAGCCAGGAATTAAGTGCCTCTCATGTCCAGATGGTCCTTGGCTTTGAGGACTTTGGTTTCTTGATGTAGGCTACCGTAGGTGTAGTAGCTGTGCAGCCTGTGATGATTTTTTGTGCTTTATTTTGAATAGTCTGCAAGGGCTTGTGATGTGTTTCAGCTAAGTTAGAAGCCCAGGCAGGGCTTGCATATTCCATCACTGATCTTATGTATTGTTTGTAAACTGAGGTGGTGGTTTCTTTGTTGTGTCCAAATTTTGTGTGAGCAAGTGACCTGAGGGCGTTAAGTCTGGGTGTCAGTTTATTTTTTATGTTTGTGGTATGTTGTTTGAATGTCATTAGAGTATCATATGTTACTCCTAGGATTTTGGGTGAGTGTGTGTGTGTTAGGGGTGAGTTGCGGGGTGTATTTGTGTTCGGCTGTCCAGCTTGTGAGGAGGGTTGCTATGGATTTGGCTGAGGCCAACTTGAGTCATGTAGTGTGTTGAGATAGGGTTGAAGGAGAAGTGTTGCTGTGTCTGAGTTTTGGTGTTTGTATGTGAGTGTTATGTCGTCTGCATAGGAGGCTATGTTTATTTGGGGTGTGTGGGGTGTAGTTATATCATGAATGTACAGATTGAAGAGTGCGGGCGACAGGACGGATCCTTGCGGGCCTCCGTTTGTGAAGTTTCTGATGGTAGATGAATGACTGGTAAATGATACGTGTGCACATCTGCCTGCTATGAAGTTGGCCAGCCACCTTTTTGTGTTGTTGTGTATGTTTGTGCCGTAGATTTTGTTTGTTAGGTTGTGGTGGGGGATGGCATCAAAGGCTTTACTAATGTCGAGTGTGGCAAGTAGTGATCTGTGTGGTGGTCTGGCTGAGTTGCTGCTGTCAAAAGCTCTTTGTGTAAGGTCTATAAGAAGAGTGTTTGTGGAGTGCAGTGGCCTGAAGCCATGTTGTGTTGGATCTAGTGGTAGAGCGTGTGTGATCAGTAGTAGTACAAGGCGTTCTAAGACTTTGGAGGGGGTGCAAAGGAGTGTGATAGGGCGGTGTGAGAAGGGTAGCGTGGGGTCTGTGTTGGGTTTGGGGAATGTAATGATAACACCATGCTTCCAGATGTCTGGTATTGTGTTGTGTGAATAACTCCACACTCACCTCCCAAATCCACTACCATTACTACTCCAGACTCTTACCTCCCAAAGCCACTCCCATTACTACTCCACACTCACCTCCCCAAGCCACTCCCATTTCTACTCCACACTCTCACCTCCCCAAGCCACTCCCCACTCTCTTCTCCCCAAGCCACTCTCATTACTACTCCAAACTTTTACCTCCCCAAGCCATTACTGCTCCACACTCTTACCTCCCCAAGCCACTCCCATTACTACTCCACACTCTTACCTCCCCATGCCACTCCCATTACTACTCCACACTCTTACCTCCCCATGCCACTCCCATTACTACTCCACACTCTTACCTCCCCGTGCCCTCTCATAGCTTCCATTCCATTCTAAGCTCTTCACATGCTTACTTCCTCACTCCACCCTCACTTCCACCACTCCTCCCGCTTCACTCTCACTTCCACTCCTCTCACTCCAGTCTCACTTCCACTCCTTCCACTTCACTTTCACTCCACCACTCCTTTCACTCCACTCTCACGTTCACTCTTCCGACTCCAATACAACTCCATCACTCTACTCTTACTTCCACTCGTCACACTCCACTCTCACTTTCACTCCTCCCACTTCACTCTCACTTCCACTCCTCCCACTTCACTCTCACTTCCACTCGTCCCACTTCACTCTAACTCCACCACTCTTCCCACTCCACTCTAACACCACCACTCCACTCAAAACTCCACCACTCCTCTCACTCCCACTCCAATCTTCCCCTCGTACCCAGACCAGTCAAGAGTAAAGGACTACTCTTGACCAACTCTTTGAACTCCCCGCCTCCCTAACTTTACATTTTGGTTCATCTTATACCGTACTCTACGGGAAGAAAACCCCACTGAGAAAAAATGGCCTATGTGAATTTCCTTTGGTATCTTGGAGGTTTAACCCCTTATGTACCGGTGACGTTTTTTTTTATTCGATTTCAGCTACATTTAGACGATTATTTGAAGCTTCGGAAGGATCTGTGGTATCGGTAGCTAAAAGCATTATTTGATATCCTTTGTAGCCTTTTAATGGTTAGAGGTCCTTCTTAAGCTGAATATGATAAATCTTATAGTTGTCAGAATATACGGTATTGAAAAGGACGTCACCGGTACTGTATGGGTTAACCCCTTCTGCACCGGCGACGTCTTTTAAACTTTTAAACTTTAGACGATTTCAGCTAAAAAAGGGCCTTTAGCAATTAACAGGCTTCGAACTATCTCACTTAACCATTTTTAATACCACAGATCCTTCTTAAATAGCACAAAATCGTGTAAATAATGCTAGAACGTAATTTACATGTCAAAGGGGTAAAGATTTCTCAATTAACTCTTACGTTCGCATTACACTCTAAAACATCAGCTAAATTCTCTCTAAAACATAAACCTACATTACTCTCTAAAACATCAACCTACATTACTCTTCAAAATATCAATCTACATTACTCTCTAAAATATCAACCTACTTTACTCTCTAAAATATCAACCTACATTACTCTCTAAAATATCAATCTACATTACTCTCTAAAATATCAATCTACATTACTCTCTAAAACATCAACCTACATTACTCTCTAAAACATCAACCTACATTACTCTCTAAAACATCAACTTACATTACTCTCTAAAACATCAACCTACATTACTCTCTAAAACATCAACCTACATTACTCTCTAAAACATCAACCTACATTATTTAATATCAACCTACAATATAAAAAATCACCCTACACTATAAAACATCAACCTACATTTCTCTCTTAATACATCGAACTACATTACTCTCTAGAACATCAACCTACGTTATAAAACATCAACTTACATTACTCTCTGAAACATCAACCTACAATATCGGTACTCTCTAGAAATCAAGAATGTACAGAATAAATGTAAAATCATTGGGTGTACTGTATTTATAGTGGTTTACTTTTATATCCTCCTTTTAAATGGGTTTATTACTACCGGTACCCATATACTTTTATAAGGGTGTATTATTATGGACACTTTAAATACGGTACTCTTTTCATACCTTCTTGAAACTCACGCTGTTTGGGCAAGCTATTGATTTAGACTATCTCTGGTATCTTTTGTGGGAGGCTCTCTGCTTTAGCCTTCCTTCCTCTTTTAAAAGCCTCTTACAGGCACACGCAAGGCACTGTCTCTCCATTATCTCTACTCTCCTCTACACACTTTCTCTCTTTATATATATATATATATATATATATATATATATATATATATATATATATATATATATACGGTACCGGGTATTAGGTTTTATGTATCGTTGTCGGAATTATGATTATTCACAAAAGGTCAAAAATCCACCTGAATACGCAATATATATTACAATGAATATTACATTATACATGGTACCGGTACCCTAATAGCTGTGTTGGAGCTGAACCGAAACTAAATGCTTCAAGAAGAAAGAGAAAAGTCTTGAATGTGTGTGAGTGGTTTGACGGTTTGCGCAGGCCTGGGATATTTGGGACAATCTGTAAGCCACTCTCTCCCTTGATTATATAGTCAAATCAATAGTACGCCGACAGTATTGCTCATTTGGGTAGGCCTAAGTGTTTACTATTAATTTGAATTTACTATTACATTCTCTTGACAGTCTTTGTGTGTTTCCAATAGCCCGTGGTTATTACTACGGCCTATTTGTCTCGCATCGTTGGAGTATCGAATTAATATTTCTCTCTCTAGATATCACACACATCAAGGTTTTCGCTGAACTAATAATGTTAACAGTACACCTGGATTCAAAAGATTGCAACATCCCCTCATAAGCAATCGTGTAAATTCCAGAGAACATAATACGGGCAAAGTAGTCATCTTACGAGCGAAAGTAAATACAACAAATATATGGGGATAGTATAGCCTACACAAGGAGGTATTTTTAAGGGGAGGTTAAAAGTTTGCCTAAGACAATACCCCCAAGATCATCCCCCTTCGAGATAAATGTGTTCGGTTTACGGTAGACAAAAGTTCCGTCCTTGGTTCCTCCTAAATATCAGGCTCGCTCTCGCTCGCCAGGAAAAATTCGACGCGTAAGTGGCACGAAAGGTCTTTAACTTTACATAAATGGGGCGAAAGGTCTTAATATTGCCAAACTAATAGGGTGAACGACTTAAATATCTTAAAACTAATGGAGGTAAGCATGAGGGAGAAGGGGGTACCGAAAATATACCTTAAGTGAAAATCTCCCTTTAAGACAGTGTCCTTAAGCTCCCCCTTTGTCTTCCACCACCTCCTCTATTTGTCCTATAGTTCCTGCCTCTACCTTTACTTTACTCCTCTTCTCCTTTTTCCTCTACTTCCCCTTTTACTCTCCTATCTCCTCTCCTTTTCTCTCCTTTCACTCCTCTCTTCTCCTTTTACTCTCACCTTTCCTCTGCGTTTACTCTCCCATTTCCTCTATTCCTTTACTCTCCCATTTCCTCTATTCCTTTACTCCCATTTCCTCTACTCCTCTCCTTTACTTTCCTCTTCTCTTTCCAATACTCTCCTGTTTCCTCTACTCCTCTCCTTTACTTTCCTCTTTCCTTTACTCCTTTCCTTTACTCTCCTCTTTCCTCTACACCTCCTTTTACTCACCTGTTTCCTCTACTCCTCCTTTTACTCGCCTGTTTCCTCTACACCTCCTTTTACTCACCTGTTTCCTCTACTCCTCCTTTTACTCGCTTGTTTCCTCTACACCTCCTTTTACTCACCTGTTTCCTCTACTCCTCCTTTTACTCACCTGTTTCCTCTACTCCTCCCTTTACTCGCCTGTTTCCACTACTCCTCCTTTTACGCTCCTATTTCCTCTACTCCTCCTTTTACCCTCCTCTTTCTTCAACTCCTCTCCTCTCCCTTTACTCTCCTCTTTCCTCTCCTACCCTTTTACTCTCCTCATTCCTCTCCTCTCATTTTACTCTCCTCTTTTTTCAACTCCTATCCTCGCCCTTTACTCTCCTCTTTCCTCTACTCCTTTTCTATATTTTACTCTCCTCTTTCCTCTCCTTTTACTCTTCTCTTTCCTCTATTTCTCCTTCTACCCTCCTCTTTCCTCTACTCATACTCTCCTCTTTTCTCTATTCTCATTTACTCTCCTCTTTCCTCTACTTCTCTCCTTATACTCTCCTCTTTAGTCTCCTTTTACTCTCCTCTTTCCTCCACTTCTCTCCTCTCCTTCCATCTACACCTTAGTTCTCAAGCTCCTTTTTTCCGCCTTCGACCACCACCCTTTTCTTGCTCTTAACCCTCTGAAGATCATGACGCATCTTGAGAGTTTATTCTGGCTATCATTAGACACTTGTATACAGCTTAGGAAGGATCTGTGGGAATTAAAGTGGTAAAGACTATCTCAATTTAGCCTCTGATTGCCACATGCACTTACATATCTGAATAAAATCGTCTAATGATAGCCAGAAAAGATAAAAGAAACGCGTCACTGTATCATCCAAGGGTTAAAGATTCAGGTTCTCTCCCGCTCTCCAATGCTATCTTTTCTCTTTCTTCTCATTAGGGCTTCTCTTGCTCCTCGTCTTCTTCATATTATTCCCCTTTCTCAAGCTCATCCTCCTCGCAAATAACCCCCAATTAACACAGTTTCTTTCAGAATAACGCTTAATGAAGTGACAACGCATACCGGAATGTATATTGATATTCATACACCTGTTCCCTTTCAGAATTGTAACAATAGAGTTAGCTTAGATTACAAATAGTTTTCATTGTCTCCATGTCCTATCCGAAATTCCGTGTCAGTTTGTCCATACTACATTGTATTTGTCCAACTGTTCCATGCCAGTATTAGCTGGAGGGAGTGGTGGGTGGGGAGAAGCCTTCTCCTTAGCCATCCTTTTCTCTACCTCTTAGTCAGTAGATTAGTATAGGTTAGATATCCAAACTGCCCCGTGAGGACCAATAGGTCTGTTGCAGTTTGTACTCCTTTGCAATCCTCTTCCTCTTATTATGTGGGATCAGTCTATAGGCTGTGTTTTTTATCCTTGCTTTCCCTTGTAATCCTTTCCCCCACTCCATCTTCCTCCTCCTCCTCCCTCTTCCCCCATCTCTTCCTACCCTGTCATTTCTCATACAGTTACTGCTTCTCCTTTTTCTTTCCCCAGTGTATTCCATCTCCTCCAGCTTTCCTTTTGTTCGTCTTCCTCGGCCTCCTTCCTTCTCCTCTTTCTCCTTCCTGTCTCCCCAGTGTATACCATCTCTTCTTAGCTTTCCTCTTCCTCCTCCTCCTTCTCTCCTCTTCCTTCCCCTCCTCCCTGCATTTCTATCTCTCTTACCTCATTAGCGTTGGTCTTAGCACTCCTCCGTCACCTATTGTTCCCATTATAACTCCCCCTCTAGTCAGACCACTCGGCTACATTCTTACTTCAATAACTGTATACCTCATTTTCTGCCATTTCCTCTATTTAAGTCACTCCTAACACACACACACACACACACACACACACACACACACACACACACACACACACACACACACACACACACACACACTCTGTGTGTGTGGTGTGTGTATATATATTTGTCCTATGTGGATGAGAGAGACAAAAGGCAGAACTGCCTGTGCCGAGTGCCTCCCCCAGAGTTGAAAGAGTGCCTGGGCCCAAATCAAGGAATGTTCGAGCCAAAATGCCTTGACACAAAGAGTTTGATGCAATTTAAGTCATAGGATGAGGGGAAGATGGATTCAGGGAGAGTTCTAGAGCTCAGCTGTTGTATAGAGGAAATATTAAGAATATCGTTTCACTCTTGGGTTGGAGAGTTGCACAGAGTCGGGGTGGGATTGTGTTGCAAGACGGGTGCTATCTGCTCTACGTAGAGGGGGTGGTATGCAATGAGAGCGCTCTAAGGATCACTGAATTTTATAATAGCGGTAGAATAGCGAGAGATGCAACATTGCGAAAAAAGAGAGAGAGAGATTGCAAAAAGTCGGTGAGTGGACGTGAGTTAATGAAAGGAAAGGCTTTCTTTTCTACTTTGTCAAGAAGTGCTGTGTGAAAGGATCCTACCCACACATGCGAACAATACTCAATACATGGACGCACTGTGCCCCTGTACAGAGCAAGAAGCTGTGCAGGAGTAAAGAACCCCCGGAGGTGGTTGAGCACGCCCAGCTTCTGGGAAGCTTCTAGGAAGAGAAGATGAAGGGTTGATTTGTGTATTGTTGAAGTATAAGGGATATAGACCTGTGGGAGTTCTTTACGAGTAGATAAATGGAGAAATCGGGTTTTCGAAGCATTGAAAGCAACAAGATTTTCTCTGCCCCTAATGGAAATGGTTGATATGTCAGAAGATAAGTGTTCTATGGCCTCATCACGTGAATTTGTGAGTGATTGCTTGCTGGGGGATTCTGAAAAACAAATTGAATAGTACCGGTATAAGGTAGAGTCATCAGCATATGAATGGATAGGACTGTAGGTACAGTTGAAAAGATCATTAATGAATATTAGAAAGATTATTGGAGATAGGACAGAACCCTGAGGAACACCGGAGTTGATAGGTTGAGGAAGTGAATAATGGCCGTCCTCAACCGCAGCTATGGAACAGCCAGAAAGGAAATTAGAGATAAAGGTACAGATAGAGGGATAGAAACCGAAGGAGGGTAGTTTAGAAATTAGAGATTCCGTTCATGTACTGTGTAGTACGGAGTGGCGTACGGTACCGACTTCAATGAAAATGCCCCAGGAGACATATACTGTATAGTTACCGGTACTGTATATAGGGGCATGTATGAGCGACCCATGCCACACAAGCCAATTTCCCCACCTCAAAATCGAGTTATTAGTAAAACTCGAATCAATTTATTAGTATAACTCTTTGACCATGAGAACCGCAGAACATGAAAGTATTACCTCGTATGAAATATTATATATTGTAAATAAAACCATGAAGATATGTCAACAAATATATATAAAAACAGGAAGAAATGATAAAGCAATGGAGGGAATATGAATAAAAAACTAAATGGAAGTAAGGAAAGGGGAGAGGCAGAAGATAAGAAAGTGTAAACCAAGGGAAGTATTATTTAATCCCTGCCAGGTCATTGAACTTTGGTTTGCTCGCTATAATTCGCCCTAGCTTTTAAAATATCAGAGCGAACGAAACTGGACACTGACCATTGAACAAATTCAGGAGAAATTCTCCCTATAGAAGTGTTTCATTCATAGCCTGAGTGGCCTTGACAATTTTTTGATTGCAGGGAGAGGGAAATTGAATAAACACAGACATGGAGATACGGGAATGAAGAAGGAGAGAAGGTGAGAAATATAAGTGGAAACCTAAAGCAGTATTATGAGAAACTAATAGTCTAGAACAGCAGTTAATAAGCAATGAAAGAAAGGTAGAAATGAAAGGAGAATATGGAGGGAAAATAGTCTAGAACAGCAGTGAATAAGAAATGAAAGGAGAATATGGAGGGAAAATGGGAAAATTATTATAAAAGTCTATTTTATTCAATCATAAACCGAGTGGCCTTGAAAACAATATTGATCACAAGCAGAAACCGATTTAGACATGTTAGGACATTTTGTAAATGAAAGAACTGGAGATGAGGAATGGGGATGGAGAGAGAGTGAGAAAGAAAAGTAGTTTTTTTTTACAGACGGAGTGTAAAGGAGTACTTTGGATTGTAATGGAGTATGATGGAGTGTAATGGAGTTGTTTGGAGTCGTAACGGGTTGAAACCGTGTCTAACGGACTTTTCGAATTCGGGACTGAATTTTGTTTATGTTTTTAATTTTGTCCACGTCGGCCCAGAGTGGGACGGACTCAGCGGGGGGTGCTTCAGAGTATTCAGGGGTTATTTTTAAATTATATCCACGTCGGCCCAGAGTGGGACGGACTCAGCGGGGGGTGCTTCAGAGTACCGGTATTCAGGGGTTCCACGAGTTTCTTCAGGAGTCCATACAGAGTCGCTACTCTGGCCACTCTGCGCCAAGCTCCTTGATGCGGGAAGGGGGTAACTCACAATCGACTAGAGTAATCCAGCTAATATTTCTACCATTTGGGAAGGGTCAACCAGGAAATAAGTGTGGAAATCTACAGCCCATTTGCTCTAGAAGTTTTTGAGTTACAGAGGTTAGGGTTCACGATTTCTGGCCTATCTATAATGAGCAAAGTGTAGTATATTTCACCTTTACAATATTTCCGTTTGGCATAATACGTACATAGAGTAATATATTCTCCACCCACCAAAATTCTTCCTTGCCTCTCCTCTTCTACCTGTCTCAAATCCACACACAGTTACCAAGCTATGAACCTGGTACAAGTGCTGTGAATGAGCGAAATGGTGAAAATAATGCTCTCACAGATGTATAGCCTATAATATAGCTTGAAGTTGAGTTTATGAGTTTACCCTTTTGTGAAGTGTATTAAAAGATAGCCGGGGAGAAATGGGTAACGCTGCCTTTTTGTACATTTGCGTAGCCAAAATTGTATATAGGAGGTGTAACACTCGTGAGCAGTTTAGAAAGACAATATAGGAAGTATAGAAAAACAGCGTTATCCATTTCTACAGTTTAGTAATTGCTCGTTGAAGTGGGTACGATTATTTATTATCATTTACTGTAGATTAAGAATTAACCTGCTTGGTGGTAAAATTCAACCAGCTTTCCGCAGCATTTGTCACAGGTTCATATCTCGGTAACTGTACCCATTCTTCCTTGTCTTTCCTTTTCCACATTATCCTTTTTCATCCACCAAATCCTCCTTGACATTCTCTCTTATCCCTCCAGCTCTCTCTTCTCCATCTACCAAATCCTCTTTGACATTCTCTCTTATTCCTCCAGATCTCTCTTCTCCATCTACCAAATCCTCCTTGACATTCTCTCTTATCTCTCCAGCTCTCCCTTCTCCATCTACCAAATCCTCCTTGACATTCTCTCTTATCCCTTCACCTCTCTCTTCTCCATCCACCAAATCTCTCTTGACATTCTTTCTTACCCCTCCACCTCTGTCTTCTTCATCCATCAACTTTTCCTCGTAATTCCTACTGTACGGCACTACATCCACCAAATATATCCTCTTTCATAATCCTCTCATATATCCTCAATCCATATATCCTTTCATATCCTCACATAACCCATCTTCCTTCCCATTCCTCTTAGCTCCTCCACGTCTGCCTTTCGCCCCCAGCTATCGTCTCCACCTTCTGCTATAATCCAGTTACGGTGGCGTTAACCGAGTAAGAGTGTTATTCTATGGACGCCCCAATAACAGGTTAATAAGGTTATGGGGTCATATGGGCTTCTCGTACACCAGGTGTATATATAGAGAGCGATAGTAGCCTATAGTGCTATAGATAGACCTCGCAGGTAAAGGAGGTTGAGCACTTGAGACACTCGGGATCAAAGCGTCTTTTTTAGACATCTTACACATAACAAAATACTATGATTTAATTTGATGTTAAGACAAAACAAATAAATATATATAAATAGCCTATATATATACCGGTATAGGCTATATATATATATATATATACCGGTATATATATATATTAATATATATATATATATATATATATATATATATATATATATATATATATATATATATATATATATATATATATATATATATATATATATATATGAAACTCTCCAACTCAAGAGTGAAACGATGCTCCCAATCTTTCTTCTATTCAACAGCTGAGCTCTGGAACTCTCTCCTTGAATCCATCATTCCCTCATCTTATGACTTAAATTGCTTCAAACTTCGTGTGTCCAGGCATTTTGGCTCGACTGCTCCTTAATTTTGGCCCTGTTACTCTTTCAACTATGGGGGAGGCACTCGTCACAGACAGTTTTGGCTTTTGTCTCCCTCATCCACAAAAACAAATATATATATATATATATATACCGGTATATACACATATATATATATGAGTAGCCTTTATAAACCAAAAACATAATTGTCTATTTTTCTTATTTAATTTGCCTTAATTGATGTTGCCAATGATTTCAATCAAAAGAAATATTTATAGCAGCATATAATTGAACATTTAAAGTATACTGTAGGTAAATAACTAGCAGTATATAACTGATATATACCGGTACATAGATTGATCATAATGCAATATTTAGGGTTTATTTGTCAACGTCCCTGAGCAGACTGTGTTTTCACCTTGTTCCTTAGTTGCTGCGGATGATAAATACAGTAGGCCTACATCTTAAAGTATATACATTTTGTTGTATTAATGATCAATTTGCCAAAAAAAAAAAAAAAAAAAAAAAGAAAAAATTGGATAAGCATATGGACGAGAAGGGTTGGGTGTGAAGGGGGATCAGCCGGGTTGGGCCAATCAGCGCTCTGCAGACCCCGTAATCCTGCGTTAATCTCTAACCGGTTTGGTAAGATGATCCTCAGGGTATTAGAGTGTTGAGCCTATAATTGGGCTTTGTAATTGGGGTTGTGTGGGACAGGGATCTGCCTTGCTTAGGCCAATCTGCTTTCTGCAGACTCCCATTTTCTTATGTTCTTATGTTCTTATGTTCTTATGTTTTGTTCAGGACTACTTTGTTGAGAGCTACCTGAATTAGGAATAGGTCAAAGTGACCACACTCCGAAATGGCCACAATCAAAACGGTCACATTCCAAAAATGACTTAGGGTTTAGATTAGGTTAGGTTAAGCAGATTACGGTACATTAGGTACCGTACCAGTATGTTAATGCTAGTATTGGTTATATCAGATTTGGTAAGGTTAGGTTAGGTTAGATTAGATTAGATTAGATTAGATTAGATTACCAGTAATTTCGGTTGTGAACGTTTTGACTTGTAACCTCTGAATGAAGAAATAGCCTAGTTGGGAGGTGGTATGTGAGCGACAATAGGAAATGAAGGTAAAGATTTATCGATGGATAAAGGCTCACTCCTTTTCACCGAGCTCCACTTCGCAAAAAGACATTCAAATAAATCGATTCCATAGTGTAGGCTACTCAACAGCACAAAAGAGGCTTATACCCAATGAGAGAGAGAGAGAGATTTACATAGCTTTGTTTATATGCGCTGAGCACATTAAACTTACGATGCAAGCGAGGTTATCAGGACTTGTTCTAGTAGAGATAGCAAATCCAATTACACATAGTGGAAGAAAAGGATATCAAACCAGGAGAGAGATAGTCAGAGAGAGAGAGAGAGTGAATGCGAGTGTGTGACAGCGTGCGAGTGAGTGTGTGAGAGAGTGCGAGTGAGTGAGAGTGAGTGTGTGCGTTAGATCAGAGCCTAGAGGGAGAGAGAGATCGAGTTAGAGTGTGTGTGTGTGTGAGTGAGTGTGAGAGAGATAGAGTGAGTGAGAGTGTACACTATGGAACCATAATGCCACATATGACTGACTAAAGGTGAGCCTCATGGCCCTCATACAACCTCTCCCACCCACTAGGCTTACAGGAATCATGGGTGCTCTGGAGCGCCAATAGATGGTTTCCTTGCTTTTGGGCCTGAGAAATGTGTGAGTAGGCTATAACCCCCCCCCCCCCCTCTCTCTCTCTCTCGCTCTCGCTCTCTCTCTTTGACAATGTGGATTATAGCAAAATGTTTAGCACCAATATGATTACAACACGCAACCATGGCTGGAAATTATAATTGAAAAGGTTCAGCACTAGTAGCCTATCTGTGGAAACTTTTTCACATATAAGATCTGTTCTACCTGGAACAAACTTTCCTCCGAATTGTAAATAGTTCTTTAGTAGAGCAATTCAAGAAGAGAGTAGATAGTATTTTGCAAACTCTGTAAAGAGTGTAGTGCACTAAGCAGTCTCTCTCTCTCCTTCCACTTCGAGTATCTCCTAGGAATGGACCGCAAGGTCTCTGAGATGCGAACTATTCCTTGTACAGTAACTCCTTGTAACTCTTTTTCTTTCTGGAGTAAAAGAGTCGTGGGCCCAACAAAAGGCAGGAAGACCCGTACAAGCTGGCGCGGGGGTTGAGGCTTCCGAGGTCTTTTGTAGGAGTGTTGGAGGGAGAAGGAGAACGAGAGTCGCAAGTTTTTATTTCTCGCACACTCTCCTCTCTCTCTGTCTCTCTGTTTACGTTAGAATAAGTTGGGTTAAGATGAGGTAAGTTGCCGTGAATGTCTTGGTAAAGGGTTAATAGTAGTGGGATGGTACACACACAGGCAAGCTTTGGCAATATATCAGACCCATCTCTTTGGTTCGGTATCGGTCGAAGGTGGTAACATTTTGCCAAAGTGGTTGAATTGGGCAAGCAGTCGAATTGGGCAAAGTGGTTAAATTGGGTGAGTAACAGGGTGTCAAACAGGAGCAATTTTGTTGATAGACTTGAATAATGAGTATGTGAATGAATACAAGAAAAATATCAATAAATACCATTGTTGTGTCCATTAAATCACTTCCAAAGACACAATTTTCAACTATAGACCATTATTATATCTTTATATTTACAATACTATAGAGTAAAAATAATGGACTCTGCTTCCGTTTGGTGAGTTGTCAGATTGGGTCGAATTGGGCTGGAATTTGGCTGAGTGGTCGAATTAACTCAAACCGATAGAATTTGGGTGAGGCAGTTGAAGGGGGCTGAGCGGTCAAGGAGGGCTTACCGGTAGAATTTTGCTGATTTATTGCTTGGGATAAGTGGTCGACGTGGGCAGACTGGCAGAGCCGTGGTCGAAGTTGACGGCCACCACATGAAGGTATCCTACTGACGAACTATTATCTAAAGCTGTTCATTAGTTTTTGGATAATTTTGCTGACAGACAAACAAGCAAACAAACCAACAGACAGACGTAAAACGGCCATCTACGCACGTAAAACCTTGTTAGGCAGAGATGATAAAACTCCGAAATGTGAATGAAAGTTTTTTTTTGTTTTTTTCTATATTCCAACTACTCCCTCTCGGGCATAGGCTGAGAGCCTACTCAACCACTGAACATGGTGAGGTCTTGTTCCAGTCTAGGGAGTGAGACATACGAAGCACCCCGGCCCGAAGCAACTCCATCTCTGAAGCTACTCCGCCTCCGCGCTTCACCGTCTCATTCCTCAGACTCGGACCCTCACTCTCAGAATGCCACCTATTGAGCAATTAACTCACTAGGCATTGCCCCCCTGTAGCATATTTTTGAATATGGGAATATTCATACAGTGCTATTTAATCAGGGAACAATGAGGGTATTTTTTTGGCATTTCGGTGTGCTGTGGTAATGCACTGAAACCTAGATACAGCACCAATTGCATCCCAATAATATCTACTGTACATGCCCCTAGTTTTAAAAATTGGGTGTTGAGGGGACATTTTTAGTTTGCGCCCTAGACCTCCATGAAGCTTTAAAAAAAAAACAAAAAACGTAAACACCATGCAAGGTTGCTTTCTCTCGCCAGGAAACAAATTGACACCTAAATGGCACGAAATGTCGAACGTCTTAAAATGTGAAAACTAATGGGGCTAAGCATGAAGGAGAAGGGGGTCCATAAAAAAAACACTTCAAGTGTACCAGAATTTAAACGCATACTAAGGGATCCACTCGTTTACGTGTACCGTACTAATTTGTATATACTGTAGCTACAAAGCGATCATTAGCTACTCATTTAGTCGTGTTTTATTTGTTATACTATTATTATATTTATTATTCTTGTTTTCGCATATGTACGAGTATGCACAATATTTTACATTGTAGCTAAAAAAAGAATCTCGTGAAGGTATTTAATTTACGTTTATTTTTGTCTGCATCCCCTTCCTCCTTATGTTTAGCCTCATTAATTATGACATTTTATGACGTTCACCTCATTAGTTTGGTGATTCTACGACCTTTTGCCCCATTTCTTTGTCAATTTAGGTGTCGATATCTTCCAGGCGTGCGTTAGCGAGCCAGCAATGTATGAACAATCGGCCGGACCGAAAACTGGGGGATGGGGTGTTAAGCTTGATGGAGGTCTAGGGAGGAAACTAAAATAATAATAATAATAATAATAAAATAATAATTATAATTATAATTACAATAATATATAATATAAAAACAAATTTCTTCTTAAGAAAAGGTTTCATAGAACATGGGTTAGCATTTTTTGTCCTCTGTTAGATTATTATCTTTTTCATCCGCATTCAAACTCTCCAGGTAAAGCCGAAAC
The DNA here is from genome assembly GCA_032716605.1 of Paralithodes platypus. Taxonomy (NCBI): domain Eukaryota; kingdom Metazoa; phylum Arthropoda; class Malacostraca; order Decapoda; family Lithodidae; genus Paralithodes; species Paralithodes platypus. The sequence goes on from CM064521.1 coordinate 22,003,581, forward strand.
CTTAGAAAACTCGCTATCATATTGTTTTCTCTGAGGTTCCGGTTCCTCATAATCTTGCCACAACCAAAACCACTCACATTACTCCGGTTCCTCATAATCTTGCCACGACCAAAACCACTCACATTACTCCGGTTACTCATAATCTCGCCACGACCAAAACCACTCACATTACTCCGGTTCCTCATAATCTCGCCACAACCAAAACCACTCACATTACTCCGGTTACTCATAATCTTGCCACAACCAAATTCACTCACACTTTTCCGGTTCCTCGTAATCTCGCCACGACCAAACCCACTCAAATGACTTCGGTTACTCATAATTTTGCCACGACCAAATTCACTCGCACTTTTCCGGTTCCTCATAATCTCGCCACTCACACTTCTCCGGTCCCTCATAATCTCGCCACGACCAAATCCACTCACACTTCTCCGGTTCCTCATAATCTCGCCACGACCAAATCCACTCACACTTCTCAGGTTCCTCATAATATCGCCACGACCAAATCCACTCACACTTCTCAGGTTCCTCATAATATCGCCACGACCAAAACCGCTCACACTTCTCAGGTTCCTCATAAATGTAAATGTAAATGTAGATCCGACCAGAACCAAAAATTCGATGAAAGAACGATCTGCGAGTTCTAAAACCGCAACTTTAAAGGTTTTCTATGCAAACGCTCGTAGCATACGCAATAAATTTTCAGATTTAGAGGAACTAGTGTTTACAGAAAATTATGATGTGATTGGCATAACAGAATCTTGGCTCAATACACAAGATAGAGACTTTTTAGCAGAGTATTCACTTCCCGGTTATGTAATGTTTGAGAACAGCCGAATAAATAAAAATGGAGGTGGCGTTTTATTTTATATCAAAGAAAGTCTTAACCCGACCCTCGTGTCAAAACCTCAAATTGTGAACGTCGACACATCTTTTGTGCTAATAAAGAATAATAAAGGTACCAAAATAATACTTGCGTTAATATACAGACCTCCAGCTCAATCAGTGCAAACTGACCGAGAAATTTACGAACAAATTGCAGATGTAAGTAACTCACAAGATACCGTAATTTTTGGCGACTTTAATTTACCTGTGACCAAGTGGGGCGATACTCTTACTTCACACTCCGGACATGACTTGTATACGAACTTGCAAGAGAGTTCACTTTATCAATTTGTTCGAATGCCGACCCGTGGTAATAACGTTCTTGACATTGTACTTGCAACAAAAGAAGAATTGATAGAGAATTTGAATGTTGGTGAGGAATTCAGTAACAGCGACCATCGTACGATAACTTTCTCTTTAAAGTTTACTAGTAACGAACCAAATAGTAGCATCGAAAAAGTCCCTAATTTCAAGAAAGCAAACTTCCATAAACTTAGAGCTATGTTTAAAGAAACTGACTGGAGCTTTTTAATTAACAATAACGACATAAATACATCTTGGAAGTTATTCGAAACCACTTACCTAAAAGCAGTGCAAGACTGCATACCATCGAAAATACGGCGTCCAGGCCATAATAATAAGCCCAAATGGTGGAATAAAGATATTTCAAACTGCCTGCTTGCTAAAAAATTTGCTAATGATAGATTAAAATCCTCACAAAATGACGAAGAACGGGTGAAATTTGTAGAGCTACGACGCAAAGCCAAAAAGTTAATTAAGCAAAGTAAAAAGACCTTAGAGTTACATATTGCGAATCAAAGTAAAACAAACCCGAAAGAATTCTATAGTTATATCAGAAAGAAAAAAGTAGTTACTTCAACTGTTGGACCGTTAGTCGATGAAAAAGGAGAATACACCAAAGACGAAGTACAAATGAGTAATGCCCTCAATACCTTCTTTGCATCAGTTTTTACAACAGAAGACCTCAGTGATATCCCTACACCATCGCCGATTCAGATTGATAATTCAGATGTTCTAAGCAATATCACCGTTACAGAGAGAGAAGTATTGAATTGTTTAGATAAACTCAAGGTAAATAAAACGCCAGGACCTGATACAATCTCGCCTAGAGTTCTAAAGGAAGCTAAGAATGAGCTCTCCAAACCACTGACATTACTATTCAATAAATCCTTGCAGTCTGGAACTATGCCTGATCAGTGGAAGCTAGCCAACGTAACACCGATATTCAAAAAAGGCAGCAAATCCCTACCCAGTAACTATCGTCCAATTAGCTTAACCTCAGTTGTATGTAAAATGCTAGAAACGGTCATACGAGACAGACTCGTAAATCACTTGGAGGAAAATAACATACTTAAAGATACTCAACACGGCTTTCGTAAAAAACGTTCCTGTTTAACAAACCTCTTAGACTTCTTCCACGATATCCTCAACCTCTACGATGAGAGTAAAGCTGTAGATATTATATACCTTGATTTTCAAAAGGCCTTTGACAAAGTTCCCCACAAACGTTTACTGCTAAAACTAAAAGCGCATGGAATACAAGACGGTGTGTTGAAATGGATAGAAAATTGGCTCAGCAACAGAAAGCAAAGGGTAGTCATAAACGGTAAGGCATCTAAATGGACCAATGTAAGTAGCGGGTACCCCAGGGATCGGTACTAGGACCAATTCTCTTTCTAATTTACATCAACGACATAGATGAGGGTCTCACCTGCACAATCTCAAAATTTGCTGACGATACAAAAATTGCAAATAGCGTACTCTCAAAGAACAAGTTGACGATATGCAACACAATCTAGATAAATTGTCATGTTGGGCCCAAATTTGGCAAATGAGTTTCAATGCGGATAAATGTAAAGTACTACATGTCGGATACCTAAATGAGAAAGCAAACTATTCGATGAATGGCACTCAGCTTAAGAATGTAAACAGAGAAACTGATCTGGGAGTAACAATATCGAGTAACCTAAAACCGAGTCAACAATGTTCAGAAGTTGTTAAGAAGGCAAACAAAATAATTGGCTTTATAGGCAGGTCATTTGAGCATAAATCCAAAGAAGTTATCCTAACCCTTTACAATTCCTTAGTCCGCCCTCTTCTGGAATACTGCGTTCAATCCTGGTGCCCTTATTACCAAAAAGATATAAACAAGCTAGAACGAGTTCAACGTAGAGTTACCAAATGATACCTAGCCTAAAGAACAAACCATACGAAGAGCGTCTTAGAGAATTAAATCTATTTCCTTTAACCCAGCGCAGATTAAGAGGCGACTTAATTCAAGTGTTCAAAATCATCAAAGGCATCGACAATATGAACTGTAGTAAGTACTTCACTATCGACCAATCTAATTACACGCGGGGAAACGGTTGCAAAATTATTGGTAAATCTTTTAACTCGCACGAATCTAAGAATTTCTTCTTCAATCGAGTTGTCAACTTGTGGAATGGGCTTCCCCGAGACGTTATAGACTGCAGCACCGTTGATTCATTTAAATTCCGCCTAGACAAATATCTCGCATCAAACGCGACTGACTGCGTTTGTAAATGAATAACTTTATCCTCCCCTCAGTTACTAACCCATATGTCCCCTACTAACTTCCTAGTCCTGCCACGTTAGTGGCAGGGCAGTAGTTCCCTTTCCAATGTTCCCTTACCCACTCTAAACCACTGTTTGGACACTTGATCCTCAGTGTTTTGGAGGACAAGCAACCTAGAAGGGTCACTAGATCTGTTGTTGCTTGATTTCCTTTGTACTCCTTTGTACTCCTTTATAATATTGCCACGACCAAAACCACTCACACTTCTCAGATTCCTCATAATATCGCCACAACCAAATCCACTCACACTTCTCAAGTCCCTCATAATCTCGCCACGACCAAAACTACTCACATTACTCTGGTTCCTCATAATCTCGCCACAACCAGATCCACTTACACTTCTCTGGTTCCTCATAATCTCGTCATGACCAAAACTACTCACATTACTCTGGTTCCTTATAATCTCGCCACAACCAGATCCACTTACACTTCTCTGGTTCCTTATAATCTCGCCACAACCAGATCCACTTACACTTCTCAGGTTCTTTATAATCTCGCCACAACCAGATCCACTTACACTTCTCTGGTTCCTCATAATCTCGTCACGACCAAAACTACTCACATTACTCTGGTTCCTTATATTCTCGCCACAACCAGATCCACTTACACTTCTCTGGTTCCTTATAATCTCGCCACAACCAGATCCACTTACACTTCTCAGGTTCGTTATAATCTCGCCACAACCAGATCCACTTACACTTCTCAGGTTCCTTATAATCTCGCCACAACCAGATCCACTTACACTTCTCTGGTTCCTCATAATCTCGTCACGACCAAAACTACTCACATTACTCTGGTTCCTTATAATCTCGCCACAACCAGATCCACTTACACTTCTCTGGTTCCTTATAATCTCACCACAACCAGATCCACTTACACTTCTCTGGTTCCTTATAATCTCGCCACAACCAGATCCACTTACACTTCTCTGGTTCCTTATAATCTCGCCACAACCAGATCCACTTACACTTCTCAGGTTCCTTATAATCTCGCCACAACCAGATCCACTTACACTTCTCTGGTTCCTCATAATCTCGTCACGACCAAAACTACTCACATTATTCTGGTTCCTTATAATCTCGCCACAACCAGATCCACTTACACTTCTCTGGTTCCTTATAATCTCGCCACAACCAGATCCACTTACACTTTTCTGGTTCCTTATAATCTCGCCACAACCAGATCCACTTACACTTCTCAGGTTCCTTATAATCTCGCCACAACCAGATCCACTTACACTTCTCTGGTTCCTCATAATCTCGTCACGACCAAAACTACTCACATTACTCTGGTTCCTTATAATCTCGCCACAACCAGATCCACTTACACTTCTCTGGTTCCTTATAATCTCGCCACAACCAGATCCACTTACACTTCTCTGGTTCCTTATAATCTCGCCACAACCAGATCCACTTACACTTCTCAGGTTCCTCATAATATCGCCACGACCAAATCCACTCACACTTCTCAGGTTCCTCATAATATCGCCACGACCAAAACCGCTCACACTTCTCAGGTTCCTCATAATATTGCCGCGACCAAAACCACTCACACTTCTCAGATTCCTCATATCGCCACGACCAAATCCACTCACACTTCTCAAGTCCCTCATAATCTCGCCACGACCAAAACTACTCACATTACTCTGGTTCCTCATAATCTCGCCACAATCAGATCCACTTACACTTCTCTGGTTCCTCATAATCTCGTCACGACCAAAACTACTCACATTACTCTGGTTCCTTATAATCTCGCCACAACCAGATCCACTTACACTTCTCTGGTTCCTTATAATCTCGCCACAACCAGATCCATTTACACTTCTCAGGTTCCTTATAATCTCGCCACAACCAGATCCACTTACACTTCTCTGGTTCCTCATAATCTCGTCACGACCAAAACTACTCACATTACTCTGGCTCCTTATAATCTCGCCACAACCAGATCCACTTACACTTCTCTGGTTCCTTATAATCTCGCCACAACCAGATCCACTTACACTTCTCAGGTTCCTTATAATCTCGCCACAACCAGATCCACTTACACTTCTCAGGTTCCTTATAATCTCGCCACAATCAGATCCACTTACACTTCTCTGGTTCCTCATAATCTCGTCACGACCAAAACTACTCACATTACTCTGGTACCTTATAATCTCGCCACAACCAGATCCACTTACACTTCTCTGGTTCCTTATAATCTCGCCACAACCAGATCCACTTACACTTCTCTGGTTCCTTATAATCTCGCCACAACCAGATCCACTTACACTTCTCAGGTTCCTTATAATCTCGCCACAACCAGATCCACTTACACTTCTCTGGTTCCTCATAATCTCGTCACGACCAAAACTACTCACATTACTCTGGTTCCTTATAATCTCGCCACAACCAGATCCACTTACACTTCTCTGGTTCCTTATAATCTCGCCACAACCAGATCCACTTACACTTCTCTGGTTCCTTATAATCTCGCCACAACCAGATCCACTTACACTTCTCTGGTTCCTTATAATCTCGCCACAACCAGATCCACTTACACTTCTCTGGTTCCTTATAATCTCGCCACAACCAGATCCACTTACACTTCTCTGGTTCCTTATAATCTCGCCACAACCAGATTCACTTACACTTCTCAGGTTCCTCATAATCTCGCCACAACCAGATCCACTTACACTTCTCTGGTTCCTCATAATCTCCTCACGACCAAAACTACTCACATTACTCTGGTTCCTTAATAATCTCACCACAACCAGATCCACTTACACTTCTCTGGTTCCTCATAATCTCGCCACGACCAAAACTACTCGCATTACTCTGGTTCCTTATAATCTCGCCCCAACCAGATCCACTTACACTTATCTGGTTCCTCATAATCTCGCCACAACCAAAACTACTCACATTACTCTGGTTCCTTATAATCTCGCCACAACCAGATCCACTTACACTTCTCTGGTTCCTCATAATCTCGTCACGACCAAAACTACTCACATTACTCTGGTTCCTTATAATCTCGCCACAACCAGATCCACTTACACTTCTCTGGTTCCTCATAATCTCGCCACGACCAAAACTACTCGCATTACTCTGGTTCCTTATAATCTCGCCACAACCAGATCCACTTACACTTCTCTGGTTCCTTATAATCTCGCCACAACCAGATCCACTTACACTTCTCAGGTTCCTTATAATCTCGCCACAACCAGATCCACTTACACTTCTCTGGTTCCTCATAATCTCGCCACGATCAAAACTACTCACATTACTCTGGTTCCTTATAATCTCGCCACAACCAGATCCACTTACACTTCTCTGGTTCCTTATAATCTCGTCACGACCAAAACCACTCACATTACTCTGGTTCCTTATAATCTCGCCACAACCAGATCCACTTACACTTCTCTGGTTCCTCATAATATCACCATGACCAATTCTACTTTCACTTTTCCGGTTCCTCATAATCTTGTCACGACCATATCCACTCACATTACTCCGGTTTCTCATGATCTCATCACGACCAAATCCACTCACATTACTCCGGTCCCTTCTACCATAACCTTCTTAGCCTAAGTTACCGGTATTCTAACCTACCCCATGCCTAGATCATTCTAATAAATCGCTAAATATATACTGTACAACCATGGTGCGGAATTGTGTGTGTGTGTGTGTGTGTGTGTGTGTGTGTGTGTGTGTGTGTGTGTGTGCGCGCGCGTGTGCGCGCGTTGCATGACAAACGGCACTGCTAAACTGTAAGTAGCTTCATAAAGCGTTTGCGATAAGTCTTTAAAACGGCTCCATTATTATTATCAGTAGCTACAAATTGCCCCATCTAAGTGGTGTAAAATATTTTGCCAGCCATTGTTTCCAGTTTCGTGGAACTTTTTATTTATATATTATTATTATTATTATTTTTTTTTTGGGGGGGGGGAGATTAGTAAACATGTACAGTCACAATCATTAATTCTGATTCACTATGAAACCTAGAACTATTTATTTACCTTTTTGTAGTGTTGAGTTACATAGCTAAGAATACGCTCTGGCGAAGAGAAATGACACAAAGGCAAGATGTGAGGATGAGCCGGCCCTTTAGTACGACCTATTCTCATTATGACTTGTCCGCGTCTTACAACATTGTATATGGTAGTTTTTATGATATATATACTGTATACCGGGTATATATATATATTTTATTTTTAAATATTCTATTTTATCCTATGGGTGTATTCTGGGCGTATGGGTGTAGGACTGTGGGTGGTGATGTCGCGGGGGAGTTTGTGAATGTTGCTAACACATTTAACACAACGCTAAGTTAGGATTTTTCATGAATGAGAGGTACCGGTACTTTTGGGTGCGTGGATACGGTATTGTATTTATGGAATTTGTTCCTTGTTCCTTCTTTGCTATATGTAAACCTAAAATGGTGTTTTCTCATATAATTGTGTCTGTTTGGAATGGCTCTGCCCATTTGTTGTTGATGGTGTACTGTACATACAAAAGTGTTGATTAGAGCATTTTTGTTTTTGGTCCGCGTACCCTTCGGGCAGCCCATATAATAAAATATATATATTTTAGTTTTATTTCAATAATGAATTATATATTAATGGCGGATGAATAGCTACATCCTGATTTCCCTACATCCTATTTTAGTCAATATTGCGGTGCAAGAGCCACCACAATCGGTAACCGAAATCCGGCAAGTTCACTTTGTTCATTTTGTCTGCAACTTTGGTCTTAATGTTCAATGTCGTGGAGGCAACCGTTCAAAAGGACTAGTGCGTCAAAGGTTCTGGAGACAACACAAATCTTTTCAATAAAACACAGCTCTCGTTCTAGCGAAATCGGGAATAATAAACTTACTATAAATACCGGTAGCTACTATAAAAGATCATACACGTTATATTACTCTCAGGCATGTACACTCGGATACCATAGTCTCTAGCCCACTCATAAGAATTCCTGGACTTCACCTATTTCTAACTATGGAAATATACCTCTGGAAACCAACTTATCAATATAATTTTCTATAAATCAACTACAAAACTATATATACTATTTATTGAAAAGAAAGTTCTATCTAAAAATCAATCCAGATAGTTATAATTGCATAAAGACAAACATAGGGGGTTCCCGAATTGTTATGAGTGGGCTAGAGACTATGGTATCCGAGTGTACAGACAAACAACCGGCTGTAATGAACACTACGACTCTGAACGGAAGTATCATATAAGCAATTTATCCGCAACTTGTTTCCGCTACGCTAATCTGGCCGCTTCTGAAATATACTTTTATAAGAATTGAGTCAATCCAACTTCAGTCTAGTTGCCGATGCTAGAGCATAGTAGTCTCAAAATGTTGCCATAATGAAATTGCAGATCAAAAGTTGACGATTAAAGCCCTTATGTGATACCCGCTTAAGGAGGGATGGTTCACTTTTTGGTCGATTTTTGCATTTATTAATTATTTTTCTAGTTTCCTCCCTAGACCTCCATCAAATTTAAAAAAACATCCATTAGAATCCCCTTTTAGATTAATTTGTAAATTTTTCGGTAGAAAAAATTTCCGGCCGAAGGCCGGTTCTTCCAACATTACAGGCTCACTATCGTTCGCCAGGGAAAAAATCGACACCTAAATAGCGCAAAAGGTATACATATTGACGACGAAATGGGGCGAAAAGTCTTAAAATCGACTAACTAATGGGGCAAACATCTTAAAATCTGAAAACCAATGATGTTAAACATGAGGGAGAAAAGTGACCAGAAAAACGACCCCATGTCCCCTTAAGGCCATTTAATGTATCCGGGGACCGAAAACAAAAACTTCGATAAATTCGCACCCCTCTCTCTCTCCGGTTATAATGCCTCGTCCACTTAGTCTGTTGTTGTTGTTGTTGTTGTTCCCTAAGCTGCCTGGCCGAACAGCCCCGAGTCCCTGAGAAAGGCCATGGCCACGATCGGGCTTTCCCACAGAGCTCTCATTGAGTGTAGATTGTGTTGTTGGCGTAAGTGGTTGTGTGAAATGCAGTCTTCTATGATGTGTTTAATGGTATGGGGTGCTGTGTTACATCCCGGGCAGGCGTCGACAACGGAGTCATCCAGTCTCTTCTGATAGCTCAGGAGAGCTGGATGGTGTCCGCATCTCAGCCTGGCCAGGTGGACTCTGTCCTCGCGAGGAAGGGAGGATTCGGAAGGATGGATTTCGGGAGGTCGTGCATGCAGCTGCGTGTTGTCTGTGAGTGAGTGGATGGATCGGTGAGAGATATGAGTATGGATGTGCTTCTGGAAGTTGGTTCGGGGTGGGCAGGGAGGGAGAGAGGACAATAATTGTGTGTGATACCGTGTGCTGGGTGTTGTTTTGATATTTCTTGGTGTCTGTGGGTGTGTTGCCATGTAGTTTAGAGGGTGGTCTTGGTTCGTGGAGGCTGCTGCCAGGAATTGAGTGCCTCTCATGTCCAGATGGTCTTTGACTTTGAGAATTTTGGTTTCTTGATGTAGGTGATCTGTGGGTGAAGTAGCTGTGCAGCCTGTAATGATCTTCAGGGCTTTGTTTTGAATAGTCTGTAAGGTCTTATGATGTGTTTTCAGCTAGGTTAGAAACCCAGGCTGGGCTTGCGTATTCCATCACTGATCTTATGTATTGTTTATATACTGTGGTGGTAGTTTCTTTGTTGTGTCCAAATTTTGTGTGAGCAAGTGACCTGAGGGCGTTAAGTCTGGGTGTCAGTTTCTTTTTAATGTTTGTGGTGTGCTGTTTGAATGTCATATGAGTATCATATGTTACTCCTAGGATTTTGGGTGTGTGTGTATGTGTTAGGGGTGTGTTGTTTATGGTGAGTTGAGGGATGTATTCGTGTTCTCCTGTCCAACTTGTGAGCAGGGTTGCGGTGGATTTGGCTGGGGCTAGATTAAGTCTGTTTGTAGTGCACCAACCATGTAGTGTGTTGAGATAGGGTTGAAGGAGATCTGTTGCTCTTTTTGGGTCATGGTGTGTGCATGTGAGTGTTATGTCATCTGCATAGGAGGCTAAGTTTATTTGGGGCGTATTGGGTGTAGTTATATCGTGCATGTACAGATTGAAGAGTGCGGGCGATAGGACGGATCCTTGTGGGACTCCGTTTGGAAAGTTTCTGATTTTAGATGACTGACCGGCAAAAGATACGTGTGCACATCTGCCTGCTAGGAAGTTGGCCAGCCACCTTTTTGTGTTGTTGTGCATGTTTGTGTTGTAGATTTTGTTTGTTAGGTTGTGGCGGGGGATGGCATCGAAGGCTTTACTAATGTCGAGTGTGGCTAATAGTGATCTGTGTGGTGGTCTAGCTGAGTTGATGCCGTCGAAAGCTCTTTGTGTAAGGTCTGTGAGAAGAGTGTTTGTGGAGTGCAGTGGCCTAAAGCCATGTTGTGTTGGAGCTAGGGGTAGGTCAGGTGTAATTAGTTGTAATACTAGGCGTTCCATGACTTTGGAGGGGGAGCAAAGAAGTGTGATGGGGCGGTGCGAGGAGGGTAGCGTGGGGTCTTTGTAGGGTTTGGGGAATGTGATGATGATACCATGCTTCCAAATGTCTGGTATTGTGTTGTGTGAATAGCTGTAGTTTGATATGTTAGTGAGTGCTTGTATGCTTTGTGGTCCCAGGTGTCTGAGGTGTATGTTGCTTATGTTGTCTAGGCCACAGGCGGGTGAGTGCTTGAGATTGTTGATGATATGCTTTGTCTGGTGATTGGTGAAGGGTGTATAGTCAGGGTCTGTGGGGAATTGTCTCTTACGTCGGATGACACGTCGGTCGTCTTTGTGAGGTTTTAGGTGGCTGACATGTGAAAGTGAATGATGAGAGTGTTTGCTTGTTGTTTACATGAAGGAGTAGAGTCTGTTGTTGTGATTGCAGCATGTGATTGTGTTGTGTTGCTGTTGGAAAGTGTGATGCTGTTTAGTGTTTTGTAGAGTTTTTTGGGGTTTGTTTTGTGATCAAGTGTTTGTAGGAAGTTATTCCAATTTAGTTTTTGGTGTTAGTTTGGGTGTTGAGTGCTTGAATTTGTTGTGTGATGTCTTGGGGGTGGGGTGCTGGGGAGTGTTTCAGTATGTCGCGTTGTCTGATGAGGTTTTGAATTTCTGGTGTGAAGTTGGGGTTGTGTCTTTTTCTGTTACCTCTTGGAATGTGTTTCTTGTCAGCGTTTTGGATCGTTTTATTGAGTATGTGTACAGCATTGTTGATGTTAGTGATGGGTGTACTGTTTAGAGTTGTGAAGTGTTGTTCTGTCTCATTTGTGAATGCTTCCCAGTTAGCTCTTTTATAATTGGTGTATGTGTGTTTGTGGCTAGCTGGGGTGAGTCTGGTTTTGGTGGTGATAATGATCGGGAGGTGGTCAGAGCCTAAGGTTCTGACCACCCTCCAGGATGTTGTGGGGGCGAGTTCTGGGGAGCAAAAGGTGATGTCAGGAGATGATGGGTTATAGAGGGCTTGGTGAGGAATATGGGTATGTTGATGGATGTCGTTAAGGATGATGAGGTTATCGGTTTGGTTTTGTAGTACCAGCCCTCTGTCTGTGTCGGGGTTGTCGACAAACCAGGCCGACGTCTTGGCGTTGAAGTCACCACCCAGGATGATGTGTGGGGTGTGTGGGGTGTTTGTGATGTGTTGTAAGTGTGGTCTGTATTCATTTGGTACTGTAGGGGATGTTTGGGGAGGGATGTATGTGTTGATGATGGTTATGTTGGAGTTGTTGCCAGTGCGTATTTTAATTGATTGTATTTCTGTTGTGTTATCATTTGGGGGGAGGGATTTGGTTTGTACACTGGTTACTATGTATGATATTTCTTTGTGTACCAGGGTGATGAGTCCACCGCCCCCGCCGACAGCCCGGTCTTGTCTGATGGTGGTGAAATTATGAAATGTGGGTGTTTTTTTCTGTTGTGCGGAGTTTTGTTTCTTGTAAGATGGCAATGTGTATGTTGTGTTGTTTGATGAAGTGTGAGAGTTCGTGTTTCTTTGTGTTGATGCCATCTATGTTCAGTTGAAGAATGTTAATGTTATGTGCACGATGTATGTTGGGTGCTGCTGCACGAGGATGGGGTGGGGTGGGGGTGAGGGAGGGGCCGGGGGTTGGGAGGGGTGGGGGTGGGGATTGGGGAGCAGGAGATGGGGGTTGGAATGGATTAGGATGGGGTGTGGTGTGTTGAGTTGAGGATGTGGATGGTATGGGAAGGTTAGGTGGGTTAGGGAGGAGAGGTGGACGGGTTTTAGGGGGGGAGTGGATGATATGGGAAGGTTAGGTGGGCTGGGGAGGAGAGGTGGACGGGTTTTAGGTGAGGGATTTGACTGGGAGAGGGAGGGGCATGAGGAACAGGTCCAGGTGTTTGTGTAGTGTTTCTTGGAGGCAAGTGTTGTGCAGGTGAAGTGGGTCCAGTTCCCGCATGAATTGCAGAGAACTGAACCCTTAGTATGGCGACTCGAAGTGATGGGTTTTGAGCAAGTTGGACATATGTATGTGTACGTGGGTCCTGGGTTGCTCTCAATGTCTCCGGCTAGAAGAAGTCTTCGAGAAATGACAGCCGGAGAGTCATTTCTCGGTGTAGGAAAAACTGTGTGATGTGTGTGGTGTGAGAGGTGTGGAAATTTCCGGCGCGACCGAAGCCGCTCCAAGGACCCGTGCCCCCAGGGAGGGGGCAGGGGATGGTTGTGACGGTTTGGCTCCCGAAACTGCTCCCCGCGGCCGGCATCCGGTTTTCCTCCACTGGTCGTTGATTTGTCTTCGGCCGTGGAGGGTCGGCAGCCATCCGCGGTTGGCAGCCTCGGGAGGTGGCCCCACGGCGTAGACGCCGCCACATCACGACCACATTAGTCTGTTGTTATTGTTTATTGTGTTTATGATGTTGTTGTTGTTGTTGATGTTGTCGAGCTGTGGGTGGTGATAGGTGGTTTTGAAGTTGGTAGTAGTGGTGTTGTTGGTCTGAGTGATGATGAGTATATTTATTTATTTATATTTTGTTTTGTTTAAGATGGTGTTGCTCTTGGGTGCTTTAGTTGATGGTGGCGTTGTTGTTGTTGTTGGTTGTGTTGAAAGTGGTTTGAAGGAGGTGGTGTTGTTGCTGGTAATTATGAAGGTGGTGATGGTGTTGTTGTAGTTGTTGAGGTGTGAGTGGGGATGAGTGGTTTTGAAGATGGAGGTGTTGTTTATTGGGTAATTTTTCGAGGTGCTGGTATTGTTGCTGTGGTTGTTGTTATAAAGTTGTTGAGCTGTGAATGGTGATGGGTGGTTTTGAAGATGGTGTTGTTATTGTTGCAGTTTGTTGGATAATTTTAGAGGTAGTGGTATTGTTGTTGTTATTGGTGTTGTGAGGTCATGTTTAAGTGGTAGTGGTGTTGATGGGTGATGTAAAAGGTGGTGGTATTGGTGTTGTTGTTGGTGGTGTTGAACTGTGAGTGGTGATCTGAGGTTTTGAAGATGATGGTGTTGTTGGTGTTGGGTGATTTTGGAGGTGTGGTAATGGTGTTGTTATTGTTGTAAGTGGAGATGAGGTGGTTTTGAAGAAATTGGCACTAGTGTTGATGGTCGATTTTGGAGGTGTGGTTGTGGTGTTGTTATTGTTGTTGATGTTGAACTGTGAGTGGTAATGAGGGTGGTTTTGAAGGTGGTGGTGTTGTTGGGTAATTTTGGAGGTATTGTTATTGTTTTTGTTGAACTGTGAGGGGTGCTCGGAGGTTGTGAAGATGGTAGTGGTGTTGTTGTTGGCTGGTTTTGTAGGTGGTGGTATTGGTGTCATTGTTGTTGTTTATATTGTTGTTGCTGTAAGTGTTGATGAAATTGGTTATGATGGTGTTGCTTTGGGTGGCTATAGAGATGGTACTATATTGTTGTTGTTGTTTTATCTTGTTGAGCTGTCTGTGGTGATGGGGTAGTTGTAGTGGTGTTAGGGATGATGATGAGGATGACTGTGAAAGTGGTGGTGTTGTTGTGGATTGTGGCAGTGGGGAGGTAGTAGTAGTGGTAGTGGTAGTAGTACGGTAGGCTAAAGGAATAACTATCACGGTGGTGGTGTTAATAGTGGGCGATATTGTAGGAGATAAGTCTATTGATGGTGGTGTTGATTTGGTAGTGGTGGTGATGGTTGCTGGTGTTGCTAGTAGTGTATTTGCCGGCTTGGTGGTCCTTGTAATTCCTTGTCCGCCGCGCCGTCCTGATTAACAGGCCCTTGGGTGGGGTGTCAGGCTTGGTTAACTTGTTGTTGAGGCTGATGTTTTGTTGTTGGCGTGAGGAGAGAGAGAGAGAGAGAGAGAGAGAGAGAGAGAGAGAGAGAGAGAGAGAGAGAGAGAGAGAGAGAGAGAGAGAGAGAGAGAGAGAGCGAGAGAGAGAGAGAGAGAGAGAGAGAGAGAGAGAGAGAGAGAGAGAGAGAGAGAGAGAGAGAGAGAGAGAGAGAGAGAGAGAGAGAGAGAGAGAGAGAGAGAGAATTTACATATATTTACATATATACACTGACCACACAGACCTTACGATCCCAGCGAGGTGGTCAGGACTTAATTCTAGTAGAGATAGCTAACCCGAGAATAAAGAACACTGGAAGGAAAGGATAGCAAAAAAAAAAAATCTCTCTCCCCACCCTCCGTCCCTCCCCTCCGGCAATTGCCGTACATGAAGACAGTTGGAAGTGAATAACCTTGCATATCTTGGAAGCCGCCTGAAGGAATTTGAAGAAAGTTAGAAATGGAAAGGAGAGAGAGAGAGAGAGAGAGAGAGAGAGAGAGAGAGAGAGAGAGAGAGAGAGAGAGAGAGAGAGAGAGAAAAAGGGGGGGGGGAGGTATTAGAGGTGGTAGCAGTGTGATGGCAATGTGGTTGTAGTATACAGTAAATAGAAGTACCGGTATGGTGCATTGCTGATGGTGGTGGGGTATTGGAGGTGGTAATGCTTTTTTTTTATGAAAGAGACAAAAGGCAAAGCTGCCTGTAACAAGTCCCCCCCCCCCCCTCCAAGTTGAAAGAGTGTCATAGAGCCAAAATCAAGGTACGTTTGAGTCAAATGTCTGGACACACGGAGCTTGAAGCATTTTTAAGTCATAGGATGAGGGAGAGAGTTCCAGAGCTTACTTGTTGAGTAGAAGAAAGACTGGGAAAATCGGTTCACTTTTGGGTTAGAGAGTTGGACAAAATATAGGTGGGAATGTGTTGAAAGACGAGTGCCCCCACTCTCTGTAAGGGAGGATGTATACACGGAGAAAGCTCTGCAAAACATTGATTATTATAATAGCAGTAGAAGAGTGATTTAGAGGCAACATTGCGACTTGTAGAGGGAGATTGTAGGAAATTAGTAAGAGGAGGTGAATTGATGAGTTGAAATGTTTTTTACTTCTTTTTCGAGAAGTGCAGTATGGATTGAACCTCCCCACACATGCGAACAATACTCGATACATGGGTGCACAGTGCCCCTGTACAGAGCAAGAAGTTGTGCGGGGGTGAAGAACCCACCAAAACGGTTGAGTACACCTAACTTCTGGGAAGCTGTTGATAGCAAGAGTGGTAATATGATCTTTCCGAGAAAGGTTAGATGAAAAAGATACACCTAGAATGTTGAGAGAAGACGAAGGGTTGATTAGTACAGTATATTGTTAATTAAAGAGTAAAGAATAATCATGTGGAAGATTGTGGCGGGTAGATAGATGGAGAAATTGGGTCTTGGAAGGAAGTTGTTGATATATTTGTGATTGTAGTAGGGTATGAAATTATGTGATGGTGGTGAGGATGATTGATTTGTGGTAGTGGTGATAGTGAATAGGGACCGGTAATAGTTTGATGGTAATGGTTATAGGATATTAGTAATGGGTTAGGGAATAATTAATGTGTTGGTTGTGGCCGTACGCTGCGCCATTATGATTATCAGGTCCTCCACTTAGTTTGTTGTTGTTGTTGTTCTTCTTCTTGTTGGGGTGATAGTGGTGGAAACAATAGTAGCAGGCTTAGAGATAGCTTTGGTGGTGGTGATGGTGTTCATAATTGTTATTGTTGATAGTGATGATAGGCTATAGTCTATTTGCTGTAAGTAGGCGAGAAATCCTGAACTTTATCCTCTGTAACTCAAAAAGGGCTATAGCAAATTGGATGTACATTTCCACATCTATTCCTTGACTGACTCTTCCAAAATGGTAGAAATATTAGCTCGATTACTCTAGTCGTTTTTGAGTTATGAGAGGTTAGAAGTCATGATTTCTCGCCTACTTACAGCGAATAGACTATAGTAGTGATGGTGTCGGTGTTTTGATAATGGTCGTGGTGGCTGTAGTAGTACAAAGTACAAAGGAGTACAAAGGAAATCAAGCAACAACAGGTCTAGTGACCCTTCTAGGCTGCTTGTCCTCCAAAACACTGAGGATCAAGTGTCCAAACAGTGGTTTAGAGTGGGTAAGGGAACATTGGAAAGGGAACTACTGCCCTGGAACTAATGTCCGTGGCAGGATTAGGAAGTTAGTAGGGGACAGATGGGTTAGTAACTGAGGGGGGGATAAAATAAAGTTATTCATTTACAAACGCAGTCAGTCGCGGGTTTGATGCGAGATATTTGTCTAGGCGGAGTTTACATGAATCAACGGTGCTACAGTCTATAACGTCTCGGGGAAGCCCATTCCACAAGTTGACAACTCGATTGAAGAAGAAATTCTTAGATTCGTGTGAGTTAAAATATTTACCAATAATTTTGCAACCGTTTCCCCGCGTGTAATTAGATTGGTCGACAGTGAAGTACTTACTACAGTTCATATTGTCGGTGCCTTTGATGATTTTGAACACTTGAATTAAGTCACCTCTTAATCTGCGCTGGGTTAAAGGAAATATATTTAATTCTCTAAGACGCTCTTCGTATGGTTTGTTCTTTAGGCTAGGTATCATTTTGGTAACTCTACGTTGAACTCGTTCTAGCTTGTTTATATCTTTTTGGTAATAAGGGCACCAGGATTGAACGCAGTATTCCAGAAGAGGGCGGACTAAGGAATTGTAAAGGGTTAGGATAACTTCTTTGGATTTATGCTCAACAACAACTTCTGAACATTGTTGACTCGGATTTAGGTTACTCGATATTGTTAATCCCAGATCGGTTTCTCTGTTTACATTCTTAAGCTGAGTGCCATTCATCGAATAGTTTTCTTTCTCATTTAGGTATCCGAAATGTAGTACTTTACATTTATCCGCATTGAAACTCATTTGCCAAATTTGGGCCCAACATGACAATTTGTCTAGATTGTGTTGCATATCGTCAACTTGTTCTTTTGAGAGTACGCTATTTGCAATTTTTGTATCGTCAGCAAATTTTGAGATTGTACAGGTGAGACCCTCATCTATGTCGTTGATGTAAATTAGAAAGAGAATTGGTCCTAGTACCGATCCCTGGGGTACCCCGCTACTTACATTGGTCCATTTAGATGCCTTACCGTTTATGACTACTCTTTGCTTTCTGTCGCTGAGCCAATTTTCTATGACAACACACCGTCTTGTATTCCATGCGCTTTTAGTTTTAGCAGTAAACGTTTGTGGGGAACTTTGTCAAAGGCCTTTTGAAAATCAAGGTATATAATATCTACAGCTTTACTCTCATCGTAGAGGTTGAGGATATCGTGGAAGAAGTCTAAGAGGTTTGTTAAACAGGAACGTTTTTTACGAAAGCCGTGTTGAGTATCTTTAAGTAAGTTATTTGCCTCTAAGTGATTTACGAGTCTGTCTCTTATGACCGTTTCTAGCATTTTACATACAACTGAGGTTAAGCTAATTGGACGATAGTTACGGGGTAGGGATTTGCTGCCTTTTTTGAATATCGGTGTTACGTTGGCTAGCTTCCACTGATCAGGCATAGTCCCAGACTGCAAGGATTCATTGAATAGCAATGTCAGTGGTTTGGAGAGCTCATCCTTAGCTTCCTTTAGAACTCTAGGCGAGATTGTATCAGGTCCAGGCGTTTTATTTACCTTGAGTTTATCTAAACAATTCAATACTTCTCTCTCTGTAACGGTGATATTGCTTAGAACATCTGTATTATCAATCTGAATCGGCGATGGTGTAGGGATATCACTGAGGTCTTCGGTTGTAAAAACATGCAAAGAAGGTATTGAGGGCATTACTCATTTGTACTTCGTCTTTGGTGTATTCTCCATTTTCATTGACTAACGGTCCAACAGTTGAAGTAACTACTTTTTTTCTTTCTGATATAACTATAGAATTCTTTCGGGTTTGTTTTACTTTGATTCGCAACATGTAACTCCAGGGTCTTTTTACTTTGCTTAATTAACTTTTTGGCTTTGCGTCGTAGCTCTACAAATTTTACCCGTTCTTCGCCATTTTGTGAGGATTTTAATCTATCATTAGCAAATTTTTTAGCAAGCAGACAGTCTGAAATATCTTTATTCCACCATTTGGGCTTATCATTATGGCCTGGACGCCGTATTTTCGATGGTATGCAGTCTTGCACTGCCTTAAGGTAAGTGGTTGTGAAACACTCCCAAGATGTATTTATGTCGTTATTTTTAGTCAGAAAGCTATTGATGGGGATAGTGTGTTGATAGTGCTGTTGTTGTGTTGATAGTAGTGATGGTATTTATAGAGTTAAGGGACCCCACCTCGCGTTTTTTCTTTTTCTCTCGCTCTGGCTTTGGCTTTTATCCATTCGGCCCCATTCAGCCTACTGTTTTAAGACGTTTACCCCCATCCAGGTGTCAATATTTTCCTGGCGAGCGGTAGCGAGCCAGCATATATATATATTTTTGTTTTGACAGCAAGCTAAATTTGTACATTTTTCAATAGAAAAATTTCTCCGGCGAAGTCGGATTTCTCCATACAATGCTGGCTCGCCAGGAAGAAATCGACACCTGAATGGTTATAAACGTCTTAAAACAGTTGGCTGAATGGGGCCGAATGGATAAAAGCCAGAGAAAGATAGAAAAGGAGTGAAAGATAAAAATAAAGCCGGTGACCCCCCTTAATGGCGTAGTGGTGGCCGTAAAGGCTGATTTATTAGTACGGTAGCGCTATTCCCAGCAACTATTTTTTTTTTTCCCTGCAATTTGATCTGGCAAGCCTCTGAAATATGCGTCATTTATGTGTTGGTCTCTTATGATAGGCTACCTTCAGTTTAGTTAACCCCTTACGTACCGGCGACGTTCTTTTCATTATATTCTGGCAACTGTTAGACGATATTGTTCAGCTTAGGAAGGACCTCTACCCATTAAAAAGGCTACCGACTATATGAAACAATCCATTTAGCTACCATATATCCTTCCTAAACTTCATAAAATCGTCTAAATGTTGCTAGAATATAGTACAACAGACGTCGCTGGTACTCAAAGGGTTAATCTCAAAATGTTGCCAGGATAAAGTTGTCGGAAAGAGACCTCGTGTATATCCACCTTAAGGGGGGATGGCCCGGTTTTCTGGACCACTTTCTCCCTCATGTTTAGCCCCATTAGTTTTCAGATGTTAAGATGTTTGCCTCATTAGTTAGTCGATTTTAAGACCTTTCGCCCCATTTTTCGTCAATATTTAGACCTTTCGTGCTATTTAGGTGTCGATTTTTTCCATGGCGAACGATAGTGAGCCTGTAATTTTGGAAGAACCGGCATTCGGCCGGGACATTTTTCTACCGAAAAATGTACAAATTAATCAAGAAATTAATCATTAATCTAATGGATGATTTTTTTTTTAATTTGATGGAGGTCTACGGAGGAAACTAGAAAAACAATGAATACATGCATAAATCGCCCAAAAAGTGCACCATCCCCCCTTAATGCCTCTTCTGCTGCGCCGTCAGGGTTAACAGGCCCTTGGTTGGGAGGGGGAGGGAGCGGGGGGGGGGGGGGGGGGATTCTGTCAGGCCCACTTAACTTGGTGTGTGGTGGTGGCGTTTATGTTGTTGGTGGTGGTGTTGTTGTTGGTGTTGTTGGTGTTGGTGTTGGTGGTGTTGTTGTTGGTGTTGGTGGTGTTGGTGTTGGTGGTGTTGTTGGTGTTGTTGTTCGTGGTTGTTGTTGTTGTTGTTGGTATTGTTGTGATAGTGGTAGTGGTGTTGGAACAGGTTGTGAGTGTGTGGTTTTGGAGGTGTTGTCCTTATTGTTGTTGGGGATTGTGGTAGTGGAGAGGTTATAGTGGTAGTGCTGCTGGTTTTATTAAGGGGAGATGGTTCACTTTTTGGGCGATTTTTGCATGTATTCATTATTTTTCTAGTTTTCCCCCTAGACCTCCATCAAATTTAAAATAACATCCATTAGATCCCCCTTCTAGATTAATTTGTACATTTTTCGGTAGAAAAATGTCCCGGCCGAAGGCCGGTTCTTCCAACATTACAGGCTCACTATCGTTCGCTAGGGAAAAAATCGACACCTAAATAGCACGAAAGGTCTAAATATTGACGAAGAAATGGGGCGAAAGGTCTTAAAATCGACTAACTAATGGGGCAAACACCTTAACATCTGAAAATTAATGGGGCTAAACATGAGGGAGAAAGTGGTCCAGAAAACCGGCCCATCCCCCCCTTAATGATGTTTGTGGTTGTCGGAAGGTTGCAGTGGTGGTGGTGGTGGTGGTGTTGTGTGGTTGGAAAGGATGACCATCCTGCATATAGGGTGATGGTATATACAGTAGGAGGGGATAGTAGTTAACCCGTTGATGCGTACCACCAGCGACGTGTGATATTCTATTTATTCTAGCTATATTCAAACGATATGGTGCAGCTCCGTGGTGGTACCGTAGTTAAAAGGGTGGGTTGCGGTAGTTTGAAGCCTTATTATTGCTAGAGGTCCTTCCTAAGCTGAATAAATCTTCCAATAATTGCCAGAGTATGATGAAAAGGACGTCCCTGGTACAGTAGGGGTTAAGGGGAGGTTTCCACTTGAGGGATTTTTGTCTTTACCCCTTTCTCCCTCATGTTTAGCCCCATTGCTTTTGAGATTTTAAGACGTTCGCCCCATTAGTTTGGCGATTTTAAGAACTTTCACCCCATTTATGTCACTTTTAAGACCTGTCGTCCCATTTAGGTGTCAATTTTTTCCTGGCGAGCGATAGCGAGCCTGTAATTTAAGAGGAACCTGCCTTCGGCTAGGAAATTTTTCTACCGAAAAATGTACAAATTTATCTTTAAAGGGGGTCAAGGGGGTGTAATTTCAAGCTTGATGGAAGTCTAGGAAACACACTAAAAACCTCCCCTTAAGCTACAGTAGCCTATATTATTTGGAGGGGCCGGGGGATGCAATGGGACGAATCTGCCAGGACTACTTAAAAGGAGGTTTTGGGAGGTTTCCTTTCTCTCATGTATAGCCACATTGGTTATTAGATTTTAAGACGTTCACCCCATTAGTTTGGAGATCTTACGACCTTTCTCCCCATTTATTTGTCCATATTAAGACCTTTCGCGCCATTTAAGTGTCGATTTTGATTTCGGCGAGCGAAAGCGAGGGGAACATTTTTCTACCGAAAAGGGTACAAATTTATCTCGAAGGTGGTGGGGGGGGGTCTTGGAAGTGTGTTTTTTTTTTGTATTCATATAATTTGATAAGATTCCTTGGGGGTAAACTACCGCCCCCCCCCCCTCCTACACACACACAAACACACACACACACACACAAACAAACACACAAACACACGTACACACACACACACACACACACACACACACACACACACACACACACACACACACACACACACACACACACACACACACACACACACGTACACACACTCACACACCTTAACTTGTTGATGGTATTGATGTTACTGTTGTTGGTCTGGTAGTGTTGCTGTTTATATTATGTATATTCATTTATTTATTTTTTGTGGTGGTGAGGGTGGTTTTGGAGTTATTGTTGTAGTTATTGCTATGGGATTTGGTAGTGGGAGGTAGTAGTAGTAGTAGTAGTTGTAGTAGTTGTAGTAGTTGTAGTAGTAGTAGTAGTAGTGTTGTGATAGTAGGGAATGATTATAGTGGTGTTGGTAGTAGGTGGTGACGGGAGGTGTGATCTATTTCTACCTGGTTGTGCGTGTGTGTGATGGCTGATGCTAGGTGTGATCCATATATAAACTTAATTCCCTTCATTCTTATTTATCCTATTTCCTCCGTATCCATTACTTTTTTTGTTCGACCTTATATTTACTGTGTGCTTCCCATTATTATATTTGTTTCCTTACTCTCCTGTTCTACTCGTCCCACCTCTTTGATGCTGTGGGTGGAATGGGAGTGTCTGTGTTTGTGTGTGTGTGTGTGTGTGTGTGTGTGTGTGTGTGTGTGTGTGTGTGTGTGTGTGTGTGGTGGTGGGGAGGGGGGGGGGGGGGTTCGGGGGGCGCTGTCTGGTCCACTTAACTTGTTGCTGGTGTTGATGTTATTGTTGTTGATGTTATTGTTGTTGGTGTTGTTGTGATAGTGGTAGTTGTGTTGTTGGTGTGGTAGTGGTGCTGTTTGTGTTTTAATTCGGGTGGTGGTTAACTGGTGATGAGTGATTTTGGAGGTGTAGTTATTGTTGCTGTTGTTGTTGGGGGACTATGGTAGTGGGAGGTAGTAGTAATGGTGTTGTTGTTGGTGGTGGTGATGGTGTTGGTGTTGTAATTCGGGGTGATGGTGAGCTGGTGATGGAGTGATTATATAGGTGTAATTCTTGTTGATGTTGAGGGTTATGGTCTCGGGGTAGTAATAGTGTTGGTGCTGTGACAGTAAGGAATTATTATAGTGATGAAGATGGTAGGAGGGGATACCAATGTTATTATTGGGTGGGGGGAGGAGGGGTAGGCTCTGGGGCGGCTCTGTCAGGACCACTTAACTTGTTGCTTGTGTTGTTGTTCTTGGTAGTGGTGGTGCTGTTGTAATTCGGGGTGGTAGTGAACTGACGATTGAGTGGTTATGAAGCTGTAGTTATTGTTGTTGTTGAGGGTTATGGTCGTGGGGTAATAGTAGTGATAGTGTTGGTGTTGTTGGTGTTGTAATTCGGGGTGATGGTGAACTGGTGATGGAGTGGTAATGAAGGTGTAGTTGTTGTTGTTGTTGATGATAGGGGTTGTGGTCGTGGGAAGGTACAGTAGTAGTAATAGTGTTGGTGTTGTGATATTAAGGAATTATTATAGTGATAGAGGTGGTAGGAGGGGATACTAATGATATTATTGGGAGGGGGGGGGGGGTAGGCTCTGAGGCGGCTGTCAGGGCCACTTAACTTGTGTTGTTGTTGTGGTGTCGTAATTCGGTGTGGTGGTGAACTGGTGATGGAGTGGTTATGAAGGTGTAGTTATTGTTGTGGTGGCGGTGTTGGTGTTGTAATTCGGTGTGGTGGTGAGCTGGTGATGGAGTGGTTATGGAGGTGTAGTTATTGTTGTGGTGGTGTTGTTGGTGTTGTAATTCGGTGTGGTGGTGAACTGGTGATGGAGTGGTTATGAAGGTGTAGTTATTGTTGTAGTTGTGGTGTTGGTGTTGTAATTCGGTGTGGTGGTGAGCTGGTGATGGAGTGGTTATGAAGGTGTAGTTATAGTTGTGGTGGTGGTGTTGGCGTTGTAATTCGGTGTGGTGGTGATGGAGTGGTCTCGAAGGTGTAGTTATTGTTGTTGTTGTTGATGAAGGTTAGGGTCGTGGTATAATAGTAGTGATAGTAGTGCTGGTGTTCTGATAGTAAGGAATTATTATAGTGATGGAGATGGTAGGAGGCGATACTAATTATATTACTGGGGGGGGGGGGGGGGGTAATGGGGCGGCTCTGCAAGGACCACTTAAGGGGAGGTTTTTAGTTTGCTCCCTAGACCTCCATCAAGCTTAAAAATATACCCTCAAGACCTCCTTTCAAGATAAATGTGTAGGCCTACACTGTTCGGTAGAAAATGTTCCGAAGGCCAGTTCCTATTATGTTACAGGCTCGCTATCACTCGCCACGAAAACAAAATGACACCTAAATGGCACAAAAAGTCTTAACATTGACAGAGATGGAGCGAAAGGTCTTAAAAATATTAAAACTAAGCATGAGAGAGAAGGGGGTTCAGAAAAAATAACCCTCAAGTGAAAATCTCTCCTTAACCTGTTGCTGGTTTTGGTGTTATTGTTTAAGGTACGGTAGTGTTGATGATAGGGTTGTTGTTGTTGTTGTTGTTCTCCAGACTGTCTGGACGAGCAGTCCCGAGTCCGGTTGACCGAAGCCGCGCCAGATGCTAGGGTGCCCGAAGGGAGGGTGAAATGAGATCTGTCTCTGAGAGGGCAGCGGGGGAGGTGAACAGCAGCCCACGGGCTTGCATCCCCGGGCCAATGCCCCCACCGTCCGCAGCCCCCCTTGCAGTGCCACTCAATCGGGCGATCTCGCCTAGAAGGAAAAGTATTACAGGAAAAAGAGAGACAGAAACGACTAAGGTAGGGTAGAGGATGCCAAACCTCACTCTGGATAGGACCAGCCCTCACCCTGTTGGTGATAGGGTTAGTGGTTGTTGTGTTATTGGGAATGGTGTTGGTGATAGTGTTGTAGGATTGTAGTAGTTGTTGTTATGAGTGGTTGTGGTGATGGTGTTGGTGACTTTGGCTTAGTGGTGGTGGTGGTGATGGTGATCGTGTTGGTGATTTTGGCTTAGTGGTAGTGAAGGCGGTGGTGGTGGTGGTGCTATTAGTAGCAGTCATGGGTACGGTGAATGATAGTAGCACTTGGTGATCTTTGTTTGGTGAAGGGATATTGTGGTGGGGCTTAGGGTTGATGGTGATGTTGTTTTGTTGGAGGGGGGGGGGGGGATGTTGGAGGTAGGATAGTGGTGGTACGGTGATAGTGGGGTAGTAATGATGGTGGAAGTGTAGTAGGTAGTGGCGGTGGTGATGGTGGAGGGGTCGGTAATGGTGATGATGGTGGTGGTGGTGATCGTGGGAAGGGTGGGGATGGTGGATGGGTAAGTAGTGTTGGTGGTGGTGATAGTGGGGCAGTTGTTATGGTGGAGAGGTAGGTAGTGGTGGTGGTGGTGGTGATAGTGGAGTAAGAGTGTTGGTAGAAGAGTCGTTTGTGGTGGTGGTGATCGTGGGGAGGTGGGGATGGTGGAGGGGTACAAAGGAAATCAAGCAACAATAGGTCTAGTGACCCTTTTAGGCTGCTTGTCCTCCAAAATACTGGGATCAAGTGTCCAAACAGTGGTTTAGAGTGGGTAAAGGAACATAAGAAAGGGAACTATTGCCCTGGAACTAATATCCGTGCCTGGATTAGGAAGTTAGGGGACAGATGGGTTAGTACCGTAACTGAGGTGGGGTAAAATAAAGTTATTATTTTACAAACGCAGTCAGTCGCGGGTTTGATGCGAGATATTTGTCTAGGCGAAGTTTAAATGAATCAACGGTGCTGCAGTGTATAACGTCTCGGGGAAGCCCATTCCACAAGTTGACAACTCGATTGAAGAAGAAATTCTTAGATTCGTGTGAGTTAAAAGATTTACCAATCATTTTGCAACCATTTCCCCGCGTGTAATTAGATTGGTCGATAGTGAAGTACTTACTACAGTTCATATTGTCGATGCCTTTGATGATTTTGAACACTTGAATTAAGTCGCCTCTTAATCTGCGCTGGGTTAAAGGAAATAGATTTAATTCTCTAAGACGCTCCTCGTATGGTTTGTTCTTTAGGCTAGGTATAATTTTGGTAACTCTTACGTTGAACTCGTTCTAGCTTGTCTATATATTTTTGGTATTAAGGGCACCAGGATTGAACGCAGTATTCCAGAAGAGAGCGGACTAAGGAATTGTAAAGGGTTAGATTAACGTCTTTGGATATATGCTCAAATGACCTGCCTATAAAGCCAATTATTTTGTTTGCCTTCTTAACAACTTCTGAACATTGTTGACTCGGTTTTAGGTTACTCGATATTGTTACTCCCAGATCGGTTTCTCTGTTTACATTCTTAAGCTGCCATTCATCGAATAGTTTGCTTTCTCATTTTGGTATCCGATATGTAGTACTTTACATTTATCGGCATTGAAACTCATTTGCCAAATTTGGGCCCAACATGAGAACTTATCTAGATTGTGTTGCATATCGTCAACTTGTTCTTTTGAGAGTACGCTATTTGCAATTTTTGTATCGTCAGCAAATTTTGAGATTGTACAGGTGAGACCCTCAACTATGTCGTTGATGCAAATTAGAAAGATAATTGGTCCTAGTACCGATCCCTGGGGTACGGTACCCCGCTAATTACATTGGTCCATTTAGATGCCTTACCGTTTATGACTACTCTTTGCTCTCTGTCGCTGAGCCAATTTTCTATCCATTTCAACACACCGTCTTGTATTCCATGCGCTTTTAGTTTTAGCAGTAAACGTTTGTGGGGAACTTTGTCAAAGGCCTTTTGAAAATCAAGGTATTATTATGTTCTCTCCACCAACCAACTTTACTTCTAAACTCGATTAATGAAATTACCAAACACATGTGGCAGTCCGGGGATTCGAACCCAGGACGCTCCCACCGAAAATCAACACACTTATGCATTGCGCTACGAAGACAGTTATATATATATATATATATAATATCTACAGCTTTACTCTCATCGTAGAGGTTGAGGATATCGTGGAAGAAGTCAAAGAGGTTTGTTAAACAGGAACCTTTATTACGAAAGCCGTGTTGAGTATCTGTCTATCTATCTATCTATCTATATGATCAGGCCCAATCCCCACTTTTCCTATTTTGTTTATTTTATTTTCCTCTATTTTATTATTATTATTATTTTTCTTTTTCTTGGGGGTGGCTGATTCAAGACAGAGCAAGAACAGGAAAACACAAAACACAAGACAAAACAGCGAACAAACACAGACAAAACACAAAATTCACACACATCTAGGTCATCCAGGAGAATACCCAGAGACCAGGGTCACCAAGGTCGCTCCAGCACTCCCCCGGCCCCCGACCACCTGGAGAGGCTCCGATCTCGGCAGGCAGACATGTAGCGGAGCCAAAGCCACAAGCCCGCCCACCACTTTAAGTATGTTATTTTCCTCTAAGTGATTTACGAGTCTGTCTCTTATGAGTGTTTCTAGCATTTTACATACAACTGAGGTTAAGCTAATTGGACGATAGTTACTGGGTAGGGATTTGATGCCTTTTTTTATTATCGGTGTTATGTTGGCTAGCTTCCACTGATCAGGCTTAGTTCCAGACTGCAAGGATTTATTGAATAGCAATGTCAGTGGTTTGGAGAGCTCATCCTTAGCTTCCTTTAGAACTCTAGGTGAGATTGTATTGTATCAGGTCCAGGCGTTTTATTTACCTTGAGTTTATCTAAAAATATCAATACTTCTCTCTCTGTAACGGTGATATTGCTTAGAACATCTGAATTATCAATCTGAATCGGCGATGGTGTAGGGATATCACTGAGGTCTTCTGTTGTAAAAACTGATGCAAAGAAGGTATTGAGGTAGTTAGTGGTTGTGGTGGGGATAGTGGGGAGGTGGTGATGGTGGAGGGCTAGACAGTGGTTGAAGTGGTGGTGGTGATGCTACAATGATAGAGTGGTTGGTAGTGGTGGTAAGTCTGCAATGAGTGTGGTGCACTAAACAGTCTACCGATATCTCCTCGGAATGGTCCGCAAGGTCTCTGAGATACTAACTATTCCTTGTAACTCTTTCTCTCTCTCTCTCCTGCGCGCGCGCGCGCGCACACACACACACACACACACACACACACACCATCCAGGATTCTACAAGGAACTCGCAAACATATTTCTGACTCGCGCTGAAAAAATAACACACACACACACACTCACTCTCTCTCTCCTGCACGCACACACCATCCAGGATTCTCACTCTGAAAAATTGAACTAGATCGCCGGATTCCAAGATATCGCCCAAAGAGGAAAGCTAGACAAATGAACAGCTGAGCCGTTACTATTTTAGCCTCCTCTGTGGCCCTCCAGCATACCACAGACAAAAGCTATGTGGCCCCAGAGAGAGAGAGAGAGAGAGAGAGAGAGAGAGAGAGAGAGAGAGAGAGAGAGAGCGATTGGAGAGCGAAGAGAGAGCGTGAGAGAGAGAGGAGATGAGAGAGAGAGGGATGAGAGAGAGAGAGGAGAGATCAGAGAGGAGAGAGAGAGAAGAGAGGAGATGAGAGGAATAGTGTGTGTTGTGTGAGCGTTCAAAGATATATTGTGTTTTTGTGTTTAGTACAGGATTGAAATGGGCCCCCTTTGTGAAGGGGGTTTATATTCAAAGTATAAACAGATCTGGGTTCCTTCTATTTGTCTGTCTGTCTTCCCGGTGATCTAATGCATATAAATGGAGTACGGTACGGTACGATAACTTTCACTTTAAAGTTTACTAGTAACGAACCAAATAGTAGCATCGAAAAAGTCCCTAATTTCAAGAAAGCAAACTTCCATACCTTAGAGCTATGTTTAAAGAAACTGACTGGAGCTTTTTAATTAACAATAACGACATAAATACATCTTGGAAGTTATTCGAAACCACTTACCTAAAAGCAGTGCAAGACTGCATACCATCGAAAATACGGCGTCCAGGCCATAATAATAAGCCCAAATGGTGGAATAAAGATATTTCAAACTGCCTGCTTGCTAAAAAAATTTGCTAATGATAGATTAAAATCCTCACCAAATGACGAAGAACGGGTGAAATTTGTAGAGCTACGACGCAAAGCCAAAAAGTTAATTAAGCAAAGTAAAAAGACCCTAGAGTTACATATTGCGAATCAAAGTAAAACAAACCCGAAAGAATTCTATAGTTATATCAGAAAAAAAAAAGTAGTTACTTCAACTGTTGGACCGTTAGTCGATGAAAAAGGAGAATACACCAAAGACGAAGTACAAATGAGTAATGCCCTCAATACCTTCTTTGCATCAGTTTTTACAACAGAAGACGTGTGATATCCCTACACCATCGCCGATTCAGATTGATAATTCAGATGTTCTAAGCAATATCACCGTTACAGAGAGAGAAGTATTGAATTGTTTAGATAAACTCAAGGTAAATAAGACGCCAGGACCTGATACAATCTCGCCTAGAGTTCTAAAGGAAGCTAAGAATGAGCTCTCCAAACCACTGACATTACTATTCAATAAATCCTTGCAGTCTGGAACTATGCCTGATCAGTGGAAGTAGCCAACGTAACACCGACATTCAAAAAAGGCAGCAAATCCCTACCCAGTAATTATCGTCCAATTAGCTTAACCTCGGTTGTATGTAAAATGCTAGAAACGGTCATACGAGACAGACTCGTAAATCACTTAGCGGAAAATAACATACTTAAAGATACTCAACACGGCTTTCGTAAAAAAACGTTCCTGTTTAACACACCTCTTAGACTTCTTCCACGATATCCTCAACCTCTACGATGAGAGTAAAGCTGTAGATATTATATACCTTGATTTTCAAAAGGCCTTTGACAAAGTTCCCCCACAAACGTTTACTGCTAAAACTAAAAGCGCATGGAATACAAGACGGTGTGTTGAAATGGATAGAAAATTGGCTCAGCAACAGAAAGCAAAGGGTATAGCCATAAACGTTTTATTAATGGGCATCTACCAAATGGACCCAATAACAATGTAAGAGAAGTAGAGGCGGGGTGTACCCCAAGGGAATCGGTTACTAGGACCAATTCCCCTTTCTAATTTACATCAACGGACATAGATGAGGGTCTACTCACACTGCACAATCTCAAAATTTGCTGACGATACCAAAAATTGCAAATAGCGTACTTATCAAAAAGAAAACAAGTTGACGATATGCAACACAATCTAGATAAATTGCTCATGTTGGGCCCCAAAATTTGGCAAATGAGGTTTTCAATGCGGAATATAATGTAAAGTACTATACATGTCTGGATACCTCCTAAATGAGACAAGCAAACTATTCGATGACAATGGCACTCAGCTTAAGGAATGCTCTCTAAACGAAGAGAAACTGATCTCTGGGAGTGAGAACAATATCGGAGGTAGTAACCTAAAACCGGAGGTCAACAATGTTCAGAAAAGTTGTTAAGAAGGCAAACAAAATAATGGGCTTTATAGGCAGGTCATTTGAGCATTAAAATCCAAAGAAGTTATCCTAAAACCCTTTACAATTCCTTAGTCCGCCCCTCTTTCTGGAATACTGCGTTCAATCATGGTGCCCTATATGTACCACAAAAAGAGAAAAACAAGTTAGTAGATAGAACGAGTTCAAAGGTAGAGTTACCAAAATGATACCTAGCTCTAATAGAACAAACCATACGCAGAGCGAGAGCGAAGAGGCGTCCTTAGAGAATTAAATCTATTGTCCTTTAACCCCAGCCGCAGATTAAGAGGCGACTTAATTCAATAGGTTGTTTAAAATCATCAAAGGCCATATATAATCGACAATATGAACATGTAGTAGAAGTACTTCACTATGCGACCAAAATCCTAATTACAACGCGGGGGGGAGGAAACGGTTGCAAAAGTATTGGTAAATCTTTTAACCTCGCACGAATCTAAGAATTTCTTCTTCAATCGAGTTTGTCAACTTGTGGAATGGGCTTCCCCGAGACAGTTATATAATAGACTGCCAGGAGCACCAGTTGATTGTCATTTAATTCCGACCCCTAGGACAAATATCTCCCATCAAACCCGCGACCCCTGACTTGGCGTTTGTAAATGAATAACTTTATCCTCCCCTCAGTTACTAAAACCCTATGTCCCCTACTAACTTCCTAGTCCATGCCACAGTTAGTGGCAGGGCAGTTAGTTCCCTTTCCGAATGTTCCCTTACCCACTCACTAAACCACTGGGTTTGGACACTTGATCCTCAGTGTTTTTTTGGATGGACAGAAAGCAACCTAGAAGGGTCACTAGATCTGTTGTTGCTTGATTTCCTTTGTACTCCTTTGTACTCCTTTGTATCTATTTATCCATTCGCCCTATGAATACATAATTAGATCCCATATCTTCGGCTTGACAGTGACAAAGAAGAAACCCTGTATAATATATGTTGCCAATTGTGGATGACGTGTACGTTTATATTTATCTATTATATCTTCATTTCCGTTACATTGCTCTTCCTATATGCTTTCATTCATATTCATCTTTCTCTTCTTAGTTTCCACCTTTCCCTTTCATGCTACACGTACTGTCACTCATACAAAATCGCGGACTCTTCTTATTGCTGATTGTGGAAGAACATATACGGTATGAAAGCTCCTCCTCCTTCAGCTCTCTTCCCTCTCCTTCATTTCATTGCTTTCCCTCTCCTTCCATTTTCCACCACCTGCACTTTCCCTCCTTCATCTATCCTTTTAATTTTTCTTCACCTCTCTCTCTCTCCTCATCCTTCCCTGTTCTCCACCATCTTACCAACCCCTCTTTCATCTCTCCCTTCCTCTTTTCCCTTCTATCTCCTTCACTTCTCCACCAACTATGCTTTCCTTCCTCCATCTCTTCTTCGTCTCTCATCATCCTCTCCCTCTTTTTACCACTCCTACGTCATCTTTCTGCCACCTTCTATCCCTTACCCCTTCGTTCATCTCTCCTCCACCTTCTATTCTTGCCAATCCGTCAGCTTTCTTCCTCCCTTCTCCATCTCTCCCTACCTATCCCCTTCTTCTTTCGCTTTCCATCACCTCCTATCCTTCCACTCTTTCACCTCTCCACCCCCCCCCCCATTTTTCTCTCTCTTCTCCAACTCATACTTCTTCCTCCTTCCTCTTGTCCTTCACTTGATATCCTCCTCCACTCATCCTCTCCACCACCTACCCCCACCTCCTCCATCACTTCACATCCTCCTCCCTCTCCTCTACCTCCTATAATCTCCACCACCTACCCCACCTCCTCTCCACACCATGACCAATCCTCTCCACCACCTCCTCCTCCTTCACCACATACACCCCCTCCACCTCCCTCTCCATCTACCCCTCCTTCCTTCTCATCCCTCACATATACTCCCTCCACCTGTCCCTCCTCCATCACCCCATCCACCTATCCCTCCTTCCTTCTCATCCCTCACATATACTCCCACCTCCCTCTCCACCCATCCCTCCTTCCTTCTTGTGGTGTTGTGTCCCTAGTCGGCCCATTACCCCATCCCCTTATCATCCGGCTCCATCCCTACTGCTGCCGCTAGAGACCCTCACCCTAACAGAGACCAGACAACTAAGGGATTTATCTTCTTCTATTGCTTACTGTAATTACCCACGAGTAAAGGGATATTTTTGATAATATAAAGTATATATAATTATATATATATAATTATGTATATGTATATATTTTTTCTCTGTTTTCTATTATTACTTATTATTACTATTTTTGGAAAAAAAAAAAAAAATTGCCCCTGCCGAAAGCTGGTAAAGTGCAGGCTCGCTAGAAGAAAATCAACACCTAAATGACACGAAAGGTCTTAAAATCGCCAAAATAATGCGGCGAATGTCTTAAAATCTCAAACCTACTGGGGTTAAACATGAGGGAGATGGGTGTCAGATTAAGCCAAAACGGTGTGCTTTCGTTTCTTATTGTATGTTACGATTAAGCGGAGATGACGTGCTTCTTTTATTATTGTATTTTACGATTAACCCCTTCTGTACCGGCGACGTATTTTTCATTTTATTCTGGCTACTATTAGACAATTTTATTCAGTTTGATAAGGGCCTCCAGCAATAAACAGGCTCTGAACACTCTCACTTAACCCTTTTTACTACCACAGATCCTTCTTAAACTCCACAAATCATCTTAATATTGCTAGAATAAGATGAAAAAGACGTCGCCGGTACAGAAGGGGTTAAGCTGACACGTTATGATTGGCTTTTGTTTGCTGTTGTATTTTACGATGCAGCTGAAATGATGTGTTTCTGGTGATATAGGCCAAAATAACTATTACTTAACTGGAATTATTGTTATTATGAATATTACGGTAAGTCGAAAATACGTGCTTCTGTTGTCCTAGTTTCTC